>JASXTE010000011.1:20098102-20523102 GCA_030280995.1 Hemileia vastatrix
TGATTTTTTTGATTTTTTTTTGTTTTTTTTTGATTTTTTTTTTTTTTTTTTTTTTATTTTTTTGTTTTTCATATTTATTTTCATTTTTTCATTTTTTTGTTTTTTTTTTTTTTATTTATTATTATTATTATTATTTTTTTTTGTTTTTTTTTTATTTTTTTTTGTTTTTTTTCATTTTTTTTTTGTTTATTTATTTTTATTTTTGTTTTTTTTATTTTTTTTTTTTTTTTTGTTTTTTTGTTTTTTTTTTTTGTTTTTTTTTTTTAATTTATTTATTTATTTATTTTTTTTTGTTATTTTTTGTTTTTCTTTTCTTTTTTTATTTTTTGTTTATTTTTTGTTACTTTTTGTTTTTTTTGATTTTATTTGTTTTTTTTTGATTTTTTTTTCTTTTTTTTTGATTTTTTTTTTTTTGATTTTTTTTTTTTTTGATTTTTTTTGAATTTTTTTATTTTTTATTTTTTTATTTTTTTGTTTTTTTTTCATTTTTTTTTCATTTTTTTTTCATTTTTTTGTATTTCGTTATGTTTTTTTTTCTTTTTCTTTTTTTTTCCTTTTTTTATTTTTATTTTTATTATTTTATTTTTTGTTTTTGTTTTTGTTTTTTTTGTTTTTTATTTTTATTTTTTTATATATATTTTTTTCTTTTACTTTTACTTTTTTTTTCTTTTTTTGATTTTTGATTTTTGATTTTTGATTTTGATTTTCTTTTTTGTTTTTTGTTTTTTGATTTTTGTTTCTTGCTTTTCTTGTCTTTTTTTTTATATTTTTTATATTTTGTTTTTTTTTAGTTTTTTTAATTTTTTGATTTTATTTGTTTTTTAATTTTTTTTATTTTTTTCTTTTTTTGTTTTTTCTTTTTTATTTTTATTTTTTTTGTTTTTCTTTGTTTTTTTTTAATTTTTTTAATTTTCTTTTTTCATTTTTTTCATTTTTTTTTGTTTTTCAATTTTTTTTTTTTTTTTTTTTTTTTTGCTTTTTTTATTTTTTTATTTTTTGGTCATTTCTTTTTTTTTCTTTTTTTTTGATTTTTTTTTAAATTTTTTTTTTTGATTTTTTTTTTTTTGATTTTTTTATTTTGATTTTTTTTTTTTCATTTTTTCATTTTTTTTTGTTATTTGATTATTTTCAATTTTTTGTACTTTTTGTTTATTTTTTGGTTTATTATATTTTATTTTTCATTTTTTTCATTTTTTTTAATTTTTTTGATTTTGATTTTTTTTTTTCTTTTTTTCTTTTTCTTGTTTTTTTTCATTTTTTTTTGTTTTTATATATATATTTTTTTCTTTTTTTTTCTTTTTTTTTGTTTTTTATTTCATTTTTTTTCATTTTTCCATTTTTTGTCTTTTTTTTTCATTTTTTTTTTCATTTTTTTCATTTTTTTTTGTTTTTTTGTCTTTTTTATATATTTTTTATATTTTGTTTTTTTTATTTTTTTGGATTTTTTGATTTTTGATTATTTTTAATTTTTTGTATTTTTTGTTTATTTTTTGGTTTATTATATTTTTTTCATTTTTTTCATTTTTTTTGATTTTTTTTATTTTTTATTTATTTTTTTTATCTTTTTTTCTATTTTTTGTTTTTTTTTCATTTTTTTTTGTTTTTATATATACATATTTTTCTTTTTTTTTCTTTTTTTTCTTTTTTTTTCTTTTTTTTTCATTTTTCCATTTTTTTTCATTTTTTTCATTTTTTTTTTGTTTTTTTTGTTTTTTGCTTTTTTCATTTTTTTTATTTTTTTGTCGTTTCTTTTTTTTTCTTTTCTTTTGGTTTTTTTTTTAATTATTTTTTTTCATTTTTTTTTTCATTTTATCATTTTATTTATTTTTGATTATTTTCAATTTTTTATATTTTTTGTTTATTTTTTGTTTATTTTATTTTTTTTCATTTTTTTCATTTTTTTTGATTTTTTTTATTTTTTTATTTATTTTTTTTATCTTTTTTTCTATTTTTTGTTTTTTTTTCATTTTTTTTTGTTTTTATATATACATATTTTTCTTTTTTTTTCTTTTTTTTCTTTTTTTTTCTTTTTTTTTCATTTTTCCATTTTTTTTCATTTTTTTCATTTTTTTTTTTGTTTTTTTTGTTTTTTGCTTTTTTCATTTTTTTTATTTTTTTGTCGTTTCTTTTTTTTTCTTTTCTTTTGGTTTTTTTTTTAATTATTTTTTTTCATTTTTTTTTTCATTTTATCATTTTATTTATTTTTGATTATTTTCAATTTTTTATATTTTTTGTTTATTTTTTGTTTATTTTATTTTTTTTCATTTTTTTCATTTTTTTTGATTTTTTTTATTTTATTTTTATTTTTTTTATTTTTTTGTTTTTTTTTCATTTTTTTTGTTTATATATATATATATATTTCTTTTTTTTTCTTTTTTTTTCTTTTTCTTTCATTTATTTTTCATTTTTCCATTTTTTTTCATTTTTTTTCATTTTTTTTTTCATTCTTTTCATTTTTTTTGTTTTTTTTGTTTTTTGCTTTTTTTATTTTTTTTATTTTTTGTCATTTTTTATTTTTTCTTTTTTTTTGGTTTTTTTTTTCTTTTTTTTTGGTTTTTTTTTTAATTTTTTTTTTTGATTTTTTTTTTTTTTCATTTTTTCATTTTTTATTTTTTTTGATTTTTGATTATTTTCAATTTTTTGTATTTTTTGTTTATTTTTTGTTTATTTTATTTTATTTTTCATTTTTTTTCATTTTTTTTGATTTTTTTTTTTGTTTTTTTTTTCATTTTTTTTTCATTTTTCCATTTTTTTTTATTTTTCTTCATTTTTTTTTTCATTTTTTTCATTTTTTTTGGTTTTTTTTGTTTTTTTATTTTTTTGTCATTTCTTTTTTTTCTTTTTTTTTGGTTTTTTTTAAATTTTTTTTTTAAATTTTTTTTTCATTTATTCATTTTTTTAGATTTTTGATTATTTTCAATTTTTTATATTTTTTGTTTATTTTTTGGTTTATTATATGTTATTTATCATTTTTTTCATTTTTTTTGGTTTTTTTTGATTTTTTTTTTCTTTTTTTCATTTTTTTTTTTCATTTTTTTTTTTGTTTTTGTTTTGTTTTTTTTTTGTTTTGCATTTTTTTTGATTTTTGATTTTTTTTTGTTTTCTATTTTGTTTTGTTTTGTTTTTTTTGCATTTTTTCATTTTTTTGTCATTTTAATTATGTTTTTTTTTTTTCATTTTTTTTAATTTTTTTCAAAAAAAATTTTTATTTTTTTCATTTTTTTCATTTTTTTTTATTTTTTTTTATTTTTTTTAATTTTTTTTAATTTTTTTTTAATTTTTTTCATTTTTTTTTTTCATTTTTTTCATTTTTTTTTTGTTTTTTTTGTTTTTTGCTTTTTTCATTTTTTTTTTTTTCGTCATTTCTTTTTTTTTCTTTTTCTTTGGTTTTTTTTAAAATTTTTTTTTTCATTTTTTTTTTTCATTTTTTCATTTTTTTTGATTTTTGATTATTTTTAATTTTTTGTATTTTTTGTTTATTTTTTGGTTTATTATATTTTTTTCATTTTTTTTGATTTTTTTTATTTTATTTTTATTTTTTTTATTTTTTTATTTTTTTGTTTTTTTTTCATTTTTTTTGTTTATATATATATACATATTTCTTGTCAGCCTGTATATCTCCAGGACTGAGTAAAAAGTACTTATAAGTTATGTTAAACACATGAACTATACATGGGAATAATAAATAAGAGTACACAAATAGTATACATAAGTAAAATTATGATAATACACAAAAAATGCCATTATAACACCTTATATACACGCATATATCCACCTTTTATAGGTCTTATGTACTTAATATCAAGTTGGGATATGTTAGGGTAATCTTAAGAACCTTAAGTATAAGGCTGCATAATTTTTAAGTACACTTAAAGCTGTTATATTCATTGTTTTATGCAAAAAACAAGAAATGCGCTTTATTTCACTTAAAAGTTGACTATATGCGCTATAAAATTGAGAATATCAAAATTGCGCTTTGACAGATCAATTGGGCTCATTTAGAACTATTGATTTGGCTATTTAAATGCATAAAAATAACACTTTTCAAATTTGGTGTTTTTTATGCCAGAAATGGCTTCTGTGTACTGGCCACATACTGCCTGCTTTTTTCCCGTGTGAATAGCTTCATTTTTAGCAAAGTTAGCTTTTTCACACTATAATTACCCCACATTCTACGCCCACTGTGGGGAAACACACTAAAATAGGCGACAGGCGCTTATTTAGTGTCCTAGCTTAATTAATAATGCATTGACCCTGTTTATATGCACTAATTTCATTAATAACCTCACTCTTGGCACTTTATTTCATCACCACGCTTAAATTCGCCTAATTTTAGTCAAGGATTTACCCGTGCAAGCGCCTGCCAAGAACTGCATGTAGTTACCCCACATCTCACGCTCTTTTTTAAGTTTTTGGGTGGTTTCTCAGTCAATTTTGGTTATTTTTGAATGGGAATTTCACGTAGTATAATGTCAGGATTAGCCCCATTATTTCTACAGTCAATCCCCCTGATTATTAAGCTATTATTAACCTTAAAAAGTCTCCTTTAGTCTTTAATATTATTGTTTTATACGCATATACTCTCTTTTTGTCTTTTCCTTTAATTTTGATGGATTTCCCTTATTATTTCAGGATTTTGGCGGTTATTACTCTTCTAATTATGTCATGGGTCACTGGGAGTGTTGATGGGAATGTCTATTAGTTGTTTAGAGGCGTGATTAATTGTGTATTGGGTGGTACATCAAGGGAATCATTAGGGAACTCAGTGTGTATAAAAGGAGGAGGTTTTTGGGTTGTATTTCTTCATTCTTTATCATTTACAATTAACCAATATAACCAAACAAATTACAATACATATCAATTAGTACTTTTATAAGACTTTTGAATAGTATCTGAATTATAAAATCTATTTTTCTACCAACTATAAAGATTGTAAGCCATATATAAGAATAGTGAGGATTATATTACTGAGACCTTTATATTTGATTATATTTTACAACTTAATGGATTAAATCTACAGTATTCATATAGGACCATTGAAATCTTCTAGACAACTGACTATTCAAGCTAGTTCACGTCCTTGTACTTGACCTTAGCCTGACAATTGGGGACCTTTCCTCAAGAATTCTGTTATAATCCTGGTAAGTGAAATTTTCAAGAGAAGGTGCACGTAAATAATATCCCTATAAAAATATTTGGATAATTACAACAGGTTGGGGTCACTTATATAGTGATTTTAGAAAAAGAAGCCCTGTTATATTATAAAATTGTGATATTGAATCAACAATTTTACCACTAATTTAACTTATAATTGTTATTAGTGGGTCTGTTAATAGACCAATTAAATTTGAGATCTTTGCAGATAAAATTTTTACCACTAATTTAACATATAATTGTTCTTAGTGGGAGTCTGTCAATAGACCAATTAAATTTGTGATCTTTGCAGATGATAACCAATTAAACTGATTAATTGTTTTCTTTTAACAGGACTCTTAATCTTCTCTTTTATTGGTTTGTAAAATTCATTAAATATTTAGAAAGAATCATACTGACAGTTGTTTTCTTTTGAATATAAAAACACGGCTACATATTGTAGACCAGTTAAATCAAGTGACCACATAAAAGCATATTTGACTTTTGGCACTTAAATATTCACTTCATACCAATAAGTAAGCAAGAAAATTGTCTTCAGTGGTATTGATAAATACTGATAAAACTCCTTTTTGAAGTTTTCATATCTAAACTTTCAATTCTTTAAATTCCACGTAAAAATGTGTGACAACAATGACATTGTAAGTAATAAGGTAAAACCTTATAACTTAAGACCTAGAGCTGAAAGACCTGTTACAGGACATTCAAATGGAGGGCCAGGACTCTCCCATAATAAACAACACTCCGTCAATGTCTCTGGAGGAAAGGGAAAAGCTTCTAAAGCAGGTTTCAATAAAGAAATCAAAAAATACATTACAAGAACAAGTTCACTCCCTATCCACCCTAATGAACACCTTGACAGTAAGAGTCAACAATATAGTGGACCAGATCAACAATCTGGAAAAGAGAGCAGCTCAAGGTTTCATAGAAGTCAACCAAGCTCTAGTGGACATAAAGACTCAACCACCAACAGTAGCAACCAACAATTCCATAGCAACACCTCCAGCCCAAGAGGAGGACCAAAAAATTACAGTAAGCAAATGGAAATGGGATTGGTACGCCCAAAACTACAACAATCCTCAACAGCAGGGCTCCAGCAGTCACCCTTACAGGGGAAAGGCAAGGAGAGGCAGAGGAAGTGGGATAAGACCTTGGTAAGTCATCCAACTTCTTATGACCAATTATATCAACCTGACAATAAATTACTTATAGGTAATGAGATTGATAAGGAAATATTGGATATTATTGATAAGGATTTAAAGGATTATTCATTTGAACAGAATATGTTAAACTTGTCTTTACATGAGGACAATGTAAATAGTTTTATGGATCACCAGGAAAATACTATTAATATAAAAATTGAACCAAATGAATTAAATCTTGACCCTGAAAATGAGTCTTCTGAATTGGACACGGAAAAAATAGAATATTTTTTAAAAGAGAATCCAATGGAATCAAAAATAATAAGTAAATTATTATTGAGAATTGAAAAAGTGGAAGAGTTTTCAAAAGAGTCAAACATTAATACAGAAAATGTATTATTACAGCTAACACAATCATTGAGTACCACAGCCAATAGATTAAAAATTATTGAAAATTCAAATAATGAATTAATCAATGAAAATAAAAGATTAAAATCTGAGATTAGAAATTTAGAAAGTAAATTAGAACACTCTCAGAATATTATGGCTACAATAGAGGGACGTGTAAAATTGTCTTTTTCAAATGTAAATGATACTTTGACTCAAGTACCTGTAATAAAAGATAGGTTACAAAGGGTAGAAATTGAAGTAGCTAACATTTTGAAAAATACTGAAACAATAAAGGATAATACCTCTTATGTAGAGAGAGTACCAGGTTTTATGAAACACTCTGAGGATAAACCAATGATAGAACATGAACATAGTGTCATGGGCTCTGAAAATATAAAATCAGTAAAAGATGAAATAAATGATCATCTTTCTAAAGTAAGTGAATTACTCAATATTCCTCAGGTTAGGGAAGCAAAAACTAGCCAAAAGAACTGGCCTAAGTTAGATCAGTACCCTTCTTTTGACGGGGATTCAAAATCTGATTGGCAACAATTCATACAAAGAATTGATAACTTAAAATTTTCATATAAATTACCTGATGAAGAAATTACTTCAAAGTTAATATCTTTATTTACAGATGTGGCCTTATTATGGTTTGAATCTGTATTGAGTGAGGGAATTAATTACTCCTGGAATGAATGGAAGGCACTAATTGAAAGGCAATTTGGTGGCCCAAAATTTAGAATCACTCAACAAAGACTGTATGAAAGGGCCAGATATAATCCAAATGCTGGAGATAAACCCATGGTTTTCTTAATGCATTTAATAAAAATCATGAAAGCTATGGATCCAAAAATGGATTATGAAGAGTGGAAAGAAAAAATAATATACAAGTTGCCTATATCAGTTAGAGACATTATTGTAGCTAGAACTGAAACTGTCAGAGACACCTCTGGATTCATTAATATATGCAATGAGATATTATTAAACCACAAATATGAAACCAAGTATAGTAATTACAGACAAAGTGTTGAAGTGGTAAAACCTACTACAAGTAAGTTACCAGTGGAAAAGAAAAAACCTTCTGCTCCCCTTGTCCCTAAGAGACAAGAAAATAACACTTGTTACAAATGTAATGAACCTTGGGTTAAAGGTCACATGTGTAAGAAAAGAATAAATGTTATTGAAACCTCACAAAATTCTGAACCTAGTAATCATGAAGATGAGAATGTGGAATCCAGTGAGGATTGCAAGAGTAACATATCTTACAGTGATGATGAAAATGAGATATTTGTATTAGAACAGGATATAATGTTCCTGAATGATGCTATACCTCATACAGACACATCTTTAACTTCCATAGAGGAAGCTGAAATAATTAAAGATGTATCTCATGATACTTACAAAATAACACCTATCAGAGCACCTGTTATCATATGTGGAAAAGAAATGAATGCCATTCTTGACACTGGGGCTGCAGGTAGTGTAGTTTCACTTAATGCATTAATGAAACTTGATAGTAAGTACCAGGAAAAACTAGAACCTGTTCAGACAAAGAACTGGAGGGGTTTTGGTTCAGTATTAAATCCAATTGGCAAATACAAAACTGCTGTATTCTTTAAATATAATAATGGATATGTTAGAGCAGTTTGTGAATTTGTAGTAATGGATAATAATAATTGTAGTGATTGGTTTATTATTGGCAATGATTTATTGACAAAATTTGGCATTAAACTAGATCCTGCAAACAGTTGTTTCACCATAGGGGTGAATGGTAAAAGGAAATTCAAAATATGTTCTGAAAATTCAATATATGCCATTTCTCCTAGAGAAGAACAACTGCAAGGTGGAAGAACCACCAATGAAGTGGGTGAATTGGAAAATGAAATCCAAAAGGCCTCTTTCAGTCCTCAACTCTCAAATATTGAACAAGAAGATATTTTGAGATTGATTAAATCATATCCTATGGCATTTGCTCATGGCTCAAATGAACTAGGATTGGTCAAAAACCATGAGATGAAAATCTCTTTAAGCTGTGATCTGGATAATATTCCTGGCAGCTTAAAAAAGAAACCTTACCCAGCATCTCCTGCAAAAAGGAAAGATATTGAAGACAATATAAAACTGTTGTTAGAAATGGGTATTGTTGAAAAAGTGGACACAACACCTAAGTATTGTGTCATTTCACCAGTATTAATCTCTTATGAAAAAGATAAGGCAAGATTATGTGGTGATTATAGAGCTCTGAATACATATACAGTAGATGATATTTACCCTCTACCAAGGATAGCTTCTATCCATGCTACCTTACAAGGAGCAAAATATATTTCCTGTCTGGATGGGAACAAGGGTTACCACCAGATTCCTGTGGAAAGAGATTCTCAAAATTACTTATTAATAACCACACATATGGGTATATATAAGTATGTGAGAATGCCATTTGGCCCAAAGAATGCCCCTTCAGTCTTCCAAAAATTGATGGATAGTGTTTTTCATCAGGAAATGGTTGAAGGATGGCTATTGGTCTATATTGATGACATCATAGTGTTTTCAAAAACATATGATGAACATTTAAATCACCTGAAAAGAGTCTTTCAAAAAATGGATGAAATTAATATGACTATTGCATTAAAGAAATGTAAGTTTGGATTTCAATCCTTGAAAGTACTTGGACATGTTGTATCTGGATTACAAATTTGTGTTGACCAGAATAAAGTGGCAGCAATTAAAAACATTGGGATACCTAAAAATGTAAAAGAGGTTCAAAGTTTTTTAGGTATGTGTGGATATTATAGACAATATATTAAAAATTACCAATCCATTGCAGCCCCTTTAGCAACATTAATCAGGAAGAATGAAGCTTTCATTTGGAATAATGAAAGACAGCACGCCTTTAACAAATTAAAGGAATGTTTAATATCAGCTCCAATATTGGGACTGCCAGATTTCACCCTACCTTTTATCTTGTACACTGATGCAAGTTTCATAGGTTTGGGTGCTGCTTTACAGCAAAAACAGATAATAAATGGAAAATTATCTGAAGTAGTTATCTGTTATATATCCAGAACCTTAAGAAAGACAGAACTAAGGTATGGTGCCACACAGCTAGAATGTTTAGCCGTGGTGTGGGCTTTGGAGAAACTTCATTACTATCTGGAAGACCAGAAGTTTGAACTTATAACAGATTGCAGTGCAGTAAAATCATTACTAAACATGAAAACACCTAATAGGCACATGTTTAGATGGCAACTAGCTGTACAAGAGTACAGAGGAAGAATGACAATCACTCACAGAGCAGGAACATTGCATTCAAATGTGGATTTATTATCAAGAAGTCCTTTGCCAAATGATGCTGACAACCCAGCTTATGTACCTGAAAATGAGGTTATACATATATTTGGGATTTATATAGTGGATTTAGAAGAAGAGTTTATGCAAACTATATTGGAAAATTATTCATCTGATAAAGATTTGTCTAAACTATCTACCATTCTTAATGATCCAACAAATGCCTCCATGAGTGCATTAATTAAAACCTTGCCTCCAAAATATAAAAATGCGTTGGAAAAAGGTAAACTATCAATTGAAGATGGATATATATATTACAGGAAAAAGATAAGCAATGTAATAGTAATACCACCTTCTATGAAAGAGTTAATGTTGAGTACTTGTCATGATGACATCTTAGCTGGTCATTTTGATTTTAACAAAACATTAACCAGAGTTAAAAATACAGCCTGGTGGATAAACATGAAAGAGGATGTACAAAAATACATTGAAACATGTGACTCTTGTCAGAAATCTAAAAGATTAACTGGGAAGAGAGCTGGGTTGTTACAACAAATAGAGCAGCCAAAAGCTCCATGGGAAATTATAAACATGGATTTTGTAACTGGCTTGCCATTAGCAGGAAAAGAAAGTTTCAATTCTTGCTGGGTAATAGTGGATAGATTAACAAAAATGTGTAAGTTTATCCCTACCCATAAAGAGGTATCTGCAAAAGACTTGGCATTACTATGGTGGACTCAGATGATGAATACTGCTGGGTTCCCCAAAGCCATAATCTCTGACAGAGACCCTAAATTTACTTCAGAGTTCTGGACATCTTTGATGGAAGTATCAGGTTGTCAATTAAAATTGTCTACAGCACAACATCCACAAACTGATGGGCTGGCTGAGAGGATGATACAAACTCTTGAAGACATGATCAGAAGATATTGTGCCTTTGGATTAGAATACAAAGACAATGAGAAATTCACACATGACTGGGTAACATTAATTCCTGGCCTTGAATTTGCTTATAACAGCACAACTCATTCTGTAACAGAGAAGAAACCATTTGAACTCTGGCTGGGATATGTACCAAATACCCCAGTAAATCTTTTAAATAAGCTACCAAGGTTGGATATACACCCTGGCACTAAATCCTTTATTCATATGCAACAAATGTGTAGGAAGCATGCAGAGGAATGCATCCAAAGAGCATTTGAATATGAAAAGAAAAGGTGGGACAAATCTCATAAAGAATTTGAATTTAAAAAAGGAGATGAGGTCCTCATATCAACACTACATTTTAACTTACAAGGTAATGTTAAATTAAAGGATCCCTTTGTAGGACCTTTTGTAGTAAATAAAATGGTTGGGAATAATGCAGTGGAAGTCATATTATATGCTCCATATGATAGGAAACATCCAGTTTTCCCTATCTCATTATTGAAACCTTACCATGCAAATGATCCTGACTTATTTCCAAAAAGAAGGGGAAGGCCTAAAAAGCAACCTGAAGAAATTGTGGAAAAAGCAGAGATTGAAAAAATACTCAAGAAAAGAATCCTTACTAAAGAAAAAGGAACTGAGTATTTACTAAGATTTAAAGGGAAATCAAATGAATTTGATAAATGGATACCTGAAAAAGAAATTTCTAATTTATCCACCCTTCTTAAAAAATTTAAACAGAAATAAATTTCTGTTCAACCAGCTGAGGGGTTAAAAAACCAGTACTCATAATATGTTATTATGTTTTATTTCTTTAAAGTTGAATCTTTAATGCTACAGATTTATTCTGAATACCTGAAAATTACAAATTAAATAAAATGTATAACTTATCATTTTTTTTATTGTTTTTTTTGGGTGGGCGAGTGTCAGCCTGTATATCTCCAGGACTGAGTAAAAAGTACTTATAAGTTATGTTAAACACATGAACTATACATGGGAATAATAAATAAGAGTACACAAATAGTATACATAAGTAAAATTATGATAATACACAAAAAATGCCATTATAACACCTTATATACACGCATATATCCACCTTTTATAGGTCTTATGTACTTAATATCAAGTTGGGATATGTTAGGGTAATCTTAAGAACCTTAAGTATAAGGCTGCATAATTTTTAAGTACACTTAAAGCTGTTATATTCATTGTTTTATGCAAAAAACAAGAAATGCGCTTTATTTCACTTAAAAGTTGACTATATGCGCTATAAAATTGAGAATATCAAAATTGCGCTTTGACAGATCAATTGGGCTCATTTAGAACTATTGATTTGGCTATTTAAATGCATAAAAATAACACTTTTCAAATTTGGTGTTTTTTATGCCAGAAATGGCTTCTGTGTACTGGCCACATACTGCCTGCTTTTTTCCCGTGTGAATAGCTTCATTTTTAGCAAAGTTAGCTTTTTCACACTATAATTACCCCACATTCTACGCCCACTGTGGGGAAACACACTAAAATAGGCGACAGGCGCTTATTTAGTGTCCTAGCTTAATTAATAATGCATTGACCCTGTTTATATGCACTAATTTCATTAATAACCTCACTCTTGGCACTTTATTTCATCACCACGCTTAAATTCGCCTAATTTTAGTCAAGGATTTACCCGTGCAAGCGCCTGCCAAGAACTGCATGTAGTTACCCCACATCTCACGCTCTTTTTTAAGTTTTTGGGTGGTTTCTCAGTCAATTTTGGTTATTTTTGAATGGGAATTTCACGTAGTATAATGTCAGGATTAGCCCCATTATTTCTACAGTCAATCCCCCTGATTATTAAGCTATTATTAACCTTAAAAAGTCTCCTTTAGTCTTTAATATTATTGTTTTATACGCATATACTCTCTTTTTGTCTTTTCCTTTAATTTTGATGGATTTCCCTTATTATTTCAGGATTTTGGCGGTTATTACTCTTCTAATTATGTCATGGGTCACTGGGAGTGTTGATGGGAATGTCTATTAGTTGTTTAGAGGCGTGATTAATTGTGTATTGGGTGGTACATCAAGGGAATCATTAGGGAACTCAGTGTGTATAAAAGGAGGAGGTTTTTGGGTTGTATTTCTTCATTCTTTATCATTTACAATTAACCAATATAACCAAACAAATTACAATACATATCAATTAGTACTTTTATAAGACTTTTGAATAGTATCTGAATTATAAAATCTATTTTTCTACCAACTATAAAGATTGTAAGCCATATATAAGAATAGTGAGGATTATATTACTGAGACCTTTATATT
The DNA here is from genome assembly GCA_030280995.1 of Hemileia vastatrix. Lineage (NCBI taxonomy): Eukaryota > Fungi > Basidiomycota > Pucciniomycetes > Pucciniales > Zaghouaniaceae > Hemileia > Hemileia vastatrix. The sequence continues at coordinate 20,111,305 of JASXTE010000011.1, forward strand.
TGATTATATTTTACAACTTAATGGATTAAATCTACAGTATTCATATAGGACCATTGAAATCTTCTAGACAACTGACTATTCAAGCTAGTTCACGTCCTTGTACTTGACCTTAGCCTGACATTTCTTTTCTTTTCTTTTTTTTTCTTTTTCTTTCATTTATTTTTCATTTTTCCATTTTTTTTCATTTTTTTTCATTTTTTTTTTCATTTTTTTCATTTTTTTTGTTTTTTTTGTTTTTTTCTTTTTTTATTTTTTTTATTTTTTGTCATTTTTTATTTTTTCTTTTTTTTTGGTTTTTTTTTTCTTTTTTTTTGGTTTTTTTTTTAATTTTTTTTTTTGATTTTTTTTTTTTCATTTTTTCATTTTTTTATTTTTTTTGATTTTTGATTATTTTCAATTTTTTGTATTTTTTGTTTATTTTTTGTTTATTTTATTTCATTTTTCATTTTTTTGATTTTTTTTGATTTTTTTTTTTTTTCATTTTTTTTGATTTTTTTTTTTTGATTTTTTTTCATTTTTTTTACATTTTTCCATTTTTTTTTATTTTTTTTCATTTTTTTTTTTCATTTTTTTCATTTTTTTTGGTTTTTTTTGTTTTTTTATTTTTTTGTCATTTCTTTTTTTCTTTTTTTTTGGTTTTTTTTTAAATTTTTTTTTCATTTATTCATTTTTTTAGATTTTTGATTATTTTCAATTTTTATTATATTTTTTGTTTATTTTTTGGTTTATTATATGTTATTTATCATTTTTTTCATTTTTTTTGGTTTTTTTTTGATTTTTTTTTCTTTTTTTCATTTTTTTTTTCATTTTTTTTTGTTTTTGTTTTGTTTTTTTTTTGTTTTGCATTTTTTTTGATTTTTGATTTTTTTTTTGTTTTCTATTTTGTTTTGTTTTGTTTTTTTTTGCATTTTTTCATTTTTTTGTCATTTTAATTATGTTTTTTTTTTTCATTTTTTTAAATTTTTTTCAAAAAAAATTTTTATTTTTTTCATTTTTTTCATTTTTTTTTATTTTTTTTTATTTTTTTTAATTTTTTTTAATTTTTTTAATTTTTTTAATTTTTTGTTTTTTTGTTTTTTTTGTTTTTGTTTTTGTTTTATTTTTTTCATTTTTGTTTGATTTTTTGATTTTTTTGTCATTTTTTTCATTTTTTCAATTTTTTTTGTTTTTATATATATATATATATATTTTGATTTTTTTTTTCATTTTTTTTGTCATTTTTTTGATTTTTTAATTTTGTTTTGTTTTTCTTTTTCTTTGATTTTATTTATTTATTTATTTTTATTTTTTGCTTTTTTTATTTTTTTATTTTTTTGTCATTTCTTTTTTTTTCTTTTTTTTTGGTTTTTTTTTAATTTTTTTTTTTGATTTTTTATTTATTTTTTATTTTATTTTATTTTTTGCTTTTTTTTATTTTTTCATTTTTTGCTTTTTTTATCATTTTATTTTTTTGTCATTTATTTATTTTATTTTCTTTTGGTTTTTTGTTTTTATTTTATTTTTTATTTTTTATTTTTTATATTTTTTTTTTAATTAATTTTTTTCATTTTTTTTTTCATTTTTTTTTGATTTTTTTTGATTTTTTTCTGTTTGATTTTTTTCATTTTTTTCATTTTTTTGTTTTTTGTAATGTTTTTTTTTCTTGATTTTTTGATTTTTTTGATTTTTCTTGATTTTTTTCATTTTTATTCTTTTTATTTTTTTTATTTTTTTTATTTTTATTTTTTTTATTTTCATTTTTTTTTGTTTTATTTTTCATTTTTTATTTTTCATTTTTTTTGTTTATATATATATATATATATTTTTGATTTTATATTTTTCATTTTTTTTGTCATTTTTTTTGATTTTTTTTTTGATTTTTTTTTGATTTTTTTTTGTGTTTTTTTTCATTTTTTTCATTTTTTTTTGATTTTTTTTTTGAATTTTTTTTTGTTTTTGTTTTTTTTGTTTTTTTTGATTATTATTTATTTATTTATTTATTTTTTGATTTTTTATTATTTTTTTAATTTTTTTTTTATTTGTTTTTATTTATTTTTATTATTTTTTCATTTTTTTCATTTTTTTGTTTTATTTTTGTTTTTTTTCATTTCTTTTTACAATTTTTTTCTTTTTATTCTTTTTTTACATTGGATTTATTTTGGATTTTTTTTGTTTTTTTTATTTTACTTTCATTTTTTTTTGTTTTTTTTTTGTTTTATTTTTCATTTTTTTTTATTTTTTTATTTTTATTTTTATTTTTTCATTTTTTAATTTTTTTTATTGTTTTTTTTTCATTTTTTCATTTTTTATTTCATTTTATTTTTCGATTTTTTTTCCGTTAATTTTTTATATTTTATTTTATTTAGTTATTTATTTATTTTTCTTTTTTTTTATTTTTTATTTTTTTCATTTTTTTTTGATTTTTGATTTATTATTATTTTTTTTTTTTGCTTGTTTTTTTTTCATTTTTTTGTTTTTTGTAATGTTTTTTTTTCTTGATTATTTGTTTTTTTTCATTTTTTTTACAATTTTTTATTTTTATTCTCTTTTTCATTTTCTTTTTATTGTTTTTTTTTGATATTTTTTTCAATTTTTTTAATTTTTTTTTTTAATTTTTTTATGTTTTTGTTTTTTTTTTGTTTTTTTGAATTTTTTGATATTTTTTTCAAATTTTTTTTGATTTTTTTTTGAATTATTTTTTGTTTTTTTTTTCATTTTTTGGTTTTTTTTTATGTTTTTTTTTCTTTTCCTTTTTTTTAATTTTTTGTTTTTTATTTTTATTTTTTTATATATTTTTTTTCTTTTACTTTCACTTTTACTTTTTTACTTTTTTACTTTTTAATTTTTTCTTTCTTGTTTCTTGTTTTTTGTTTTTTTTCATTTTTTTTGGATTTTTTTATTTTTTTTGTTTTTTTCATTTTATTTTGATTTTATTTTTGATTTTTTCATATTTTATGCTTTTTTAATTTTTAATTTTTATTATTTTTTTATTTTTTGATGTTGTTGTTGTTTTTTTTTCATTTTTTTTTGTTATTTCATTTTTTTTTGATTTTTTTGATTTTTTATTTTTATTACTTTATTATTTTTTTTTGTTTTTTTTTCAATTTTTTTTCAAATTTTTTTTTCAATTTCTTTATTTTGTTTTTTATTTGTTTTATTTATTTTTTTTGTTTTTGATTTTCTTTGTTTTTTTTATTTTTTTATTTTAATTTTTTTGTTTTTTTTTTTGTTTTTTTGATTTTTATTTAATTTTAATTTTTTAATTTTTGTTTTCTTTTTTTTTGTTTTTTTATTTTTTTTGATTTTCTTTTTATTTTTCATTTTTTTTTCAATTTTTTTTGTTTTTTTTTTTTTTTGTTTTTTGTTTTTCTTTATTTTTTTTCATTTTATTTTGTTTTTATTTTTGTTTTTTTCATTTTTCATTTTTTGTTTTTTTTTTAATTTTTAATTTTTTTTCATTTTTTAATTTTTAATTTTTGTTTTTTGTTTTTTTTGTTTTTTTTTATATTTGTTTTTTTAGTTTTTTGATTTTTGATTTTTGATTTTTTTTTGTTTTGTTATTTATTTATTTCTATTTTTTTTTGATTTTTGATTTTTTTTTCTTTTTTCTTTTTTTTCTTTTTTTCTTTTTTTTTTGTTTTTGACTTTTTTTTTTTTTTTTTTTTGTTTTATGTTTTATGTTTGATGTTTTTTTTTTTTTTCCTTTTTGGTTTTTTTTTTTTTCTTTTCTCTTTTTTTTCTTTACTTTTCTCTTTTTTTTTTTTGTCTCTTTTTGTTTTTTGTTTTTTTCTTTTTTTTTTAAATTTTTATTTTTTTTGTTTTTTTTTCATTTTCTTTTGTTTTTTTTGTTTTTTTTTTTTTTTTGATTTTATTTTTTTTCTTGATTTTTTTTTTCATTTTTTTTTCATTTCTTTGATTTTTTTTTGATTTTTTTTACTTTTTGATTTTTTTTGATTTTTTTTGTTTTTCTTTATTTTTTTTTTAATTTTTTTTTGATTTTTTTTTGATTTTTTTTTCTTTTTTTCATTTTTTTTTTTAAATTTTTTTTTTCATTTTTTTCATTTTTTTTTGTTTTTTTATTTTTTTTTTGTTTTTTTTTGATTTTTTGATTTTTTTTTCATTTTTTTTTTTCATTTTTTTGTTTTTTTTTCAATTTTTTTTTTTTTTTTGGTTTTTTTTGATTTTTTTAAATTTTTTTTTGATTCTTTGTTTTTTTCATTTTTTTTCATTTTTTTTTTTTTTTTTCATTTTTTTTATTTTTTTTTGTTTTTTTTTCATTTTTTTTATTTTTTTTTGTTTTTTTTTCATTTTTTTCATTTTATTATGTTTTTTTTTTCATTTTTTTCATTTTTTATTTTATTTTTTTTTTCCTTTAATTTTTAATTTTTAATTTTTAATTGTTATTTATTTATTTTTCTTTTTCTTTTATTTATTTTTATTTTTTTGGTTTTGTTTTATTTTTTTCATTTTTTTTTAACTTTTTTTATTTTTTGTTTTATTTTGTTTTATTTTGTTTTTGTTTTATTTTATTTTATTTTTTTTTGTTTCTTGGTTTTTGTTTTTTTTTTTTTGTTTTTTTTTGATTTCTTTTTAATTTTTTTTTTGATTTTTTTTTTTTGAATTTTTTTTTTTGATTTTCTTTATTTTTTTTTGATTTTTTTTTCTTTTTTTCTTTTTTTTGTTTTTTTTTGTTTTTTTTTGTTTACATATATATATTTTTTTTTCATTTTTTTCATTTTTTTTTGGATTTTTTTTCATTTTTTTTTTCATTTTTTATTTATTTTTTTTCATTTTTTTCATTTTTTTATTTTTTTCCTATTTTTTTCCTATTTTTTTCATTTTTTTTCCCCATTTTTTTCATTTTTTTGTTTTTTTGTTTTGTTTCTTTCATTTTTTTTTGTTTTTTTGTTTTTTTTTCATTTTTTTCATTTTTGTTTGTAGAAGTTTTAGCACAAGGGAAAGCTAAACACAGGTCAATCAGCAACTGTGCACCTTACAACAACAAGTAACTACAACAAAGCGTGTGCTAAAACTGAACAAAAGACTCTATTCTCCCCACACAGTGCAATGACTGTCAGAAGCAGCTAAAGGGGAAGCAATGGAGGGAACAAAGAGAATAGAGAGAAAAAGATTTGGATGAATTGCAAGAATAAAACATACCTAAACACAGGTCAATCAGCAAATGTGCACCTTACAACAACAAGTAACTACCACAAAGCGTGTGCTAAAACTATAAGGGACACAATTGTGAGCTGCTGTGGTTAGAATAAGCAGTATTAGCAGAAAAGGAAAACAGAAAAGAAAGGAAAGAACCTGAAAAAAAGACTCTATTCTCCCCACACAGTGCAATGACTGTCAGAAGCGGCCAAAGAGGAAGCAGGGGACAGGAGGAAACAATGGAGGGAACAAAGATAATAGAGAGGAAAAGATTTGGATGGGGAAAATGGAAATAGCAAGCAGAGGCTTGATTATATGACAAAGTCCACCATCCAAAACAACAGAAAACTACTCGACGTCAACAGAGACTACTCAATTACAATACAGAAACAAGGGAAAGCACAGGATCAAGGGAAAGTAGTCAAGGAGACTGTTCCTTACTATGAGAACAAAAGGAAAATAAGGTATTTGAGGGAAAGAATATCCGGGGAAGTAGTTCCCTTAACATGAGAACAAGGGAAAATAGTCAAGGAGGCAGTTCCCACACTGTGACAGTTTGACATTCCAGGTGTGAAAGCACTTCCTTGAGGTCCAGGTTGAGGAATACAACTCCGGGTGAGAAAGAACAGTTGTCCTCAACATTTGAGCTTGTATCTCTGTGATTACTTGGTCATAATGAGCAAGAAAAGAAGATATGAACTTGGAGAATGAGCAGGAAAAGAAGGAAAAGAGCTGGAGAAGATATGGGTCAGGTATTAGATGCAGAAATTTCTACACCCCCCTTTAATACTAGACCCATGAGTTTGATCAAGTAATTCAGCTTGACTTTTCCCAATGATTATGTAAGGAGATCAGCAATCATGTGCTCAGTGGAGATATGTTGAAGTTGAAAATGATTGTTGTTGAGACTTTCAGTTATCCAGAAAAGTTGAGTATCAACATGTTTGGATCTTTGACGGTATCTGAGTGAATCCTTGCATTGTGAGATTGAACTAGCATTATCTGCAAGGATTAAGGGTGAAGGAGACTTGGAAATGTTGAAAGAAGTGAGAAGTTTGGTCATCCAGATTGCTTCACATCCCACATCAACAATACCTCTAAATTCAGCTTCATTACTAGAGATGGTGACAACTTGTTGCTTCTTAGAACTCCAGGAAATAGCTCCAACATTTAGCATAACAACATACCCTCCAGTTGAGCGCCTAGTGTCAGGGTCTCCAGCATAATCTGTGTCTGAATAAATGAGAGGACAAAGAGAGGGATGATTGGGAATAGGAAATTTTCCACCAAAAGTAAGAGATGATGATGAAGTAGCACATAGATATCTGAAGGTGTGTTTGACAGCTGCCCAATGTTTGATTTCTGGCTCAATTAAGTGTTGAGATAGTGCACCAACTGCAAAAGAAAGATCTGGTGTTGTTGCAACAGATAAATAATTGAGAGCACCAATTGCAGAGTGGTAGTTGATCTTGAGAGCATTGAATTCAGCAATTTCCTCATCAGTGGCTTTGACAGGATAATCATTTGGAGATAAGGGAGTGTGACAGGGATTGCAATTGGCCATATTCCAGTTAGAAAAAACTTTTTCAGCATAAGAATCTTGTGAGAGAGAAAGAGTACGTGCTGGTCTATTTCTGGTGAGGCACATTCCCAGAATCCAAGTGGTTAAACCAAGATCATCCATTTCAAATGCAGTTTTAATTTTGTCTTTGAACCAAAGAAAGTGATTCCCAGTGATAACCATATCATCAACATGCAAATAAATGACACAGATTTGTGATTTATTTCTCCAAACATACACACATTGGTCACATTTAAGAGGAGTGAAGTTGAGTTTGCACAAATACTCATTGATACGTGAATTCCAGCAGAAAGGAGCTTGTTTTATGCCATAAAGGGGACGCAAGAGTTGACAAACTTTTCCCTCATTTCCAGTAGTTAAAGTACCTTCAGGCTGCTCCATGTAGACAATTTTATTAAGGTTTCCCTGAAGAAAGGCAGCCACCACATCCATTTGATGAACATCCCAGTCAAAGTGAGCTGCAAGTGAGAGAATGGTTCTAAGTGAAGTGATTCGACCAGTTGGAGCAAAGGTTTCATGAAAATCTATTCCAAGAATTTGTGCATACCCTTTTGCTACACAACGGGCTTTAAACTTTAGAACACCAACATCAGCATTGGGTTTAATGCTGAAGACCCACCTGCAACCTATTACATTGGCTTTTTCAGGCCTGGGAACAAGTTTCCAAGTGTTACAGTGCTGGAGTGCTTGATGTTCATGCTTCACAGCCTCTGCCCATTCTGCTGAGTATTTGGAATAGATTGCTTGTTTATAGCACTGAGGTTCAGGAATTTCATGAGCTAATAAGGGAGCTTCCAATGAGAAGGCAAAAGCATTTGCTGCAAATAAACCAAGAGGATCAGGGGAATCAGAGTAAGAATCATGTTGATGGTTTTCATAATAAATTTGACGCAAATGTTCAGGAGTGGAGGTTTCATCTGATGAGATATCTGAGTCAGGAGAAGAAACTGAGGGTGGAACATAATCAGGATCTGCTTAATTATCAGGTTCAATTGATGAATATTATGGGTCAGATTGACTGGAAAATTCTTCATCTGGGACTAAATTAGCATTGTTTAATGGCAATCTTGTTAAATGACCAGGTGAAGGACAGGGTGTTGAATTTGACAGTGTGCCAGACATGTGAGGTTCAGATGGTAAGTAGGAGGAAGCTATTTCAGAATTGGAATCATTATAATTGTCTTCTGAGGAAGGAGGTGAAGTGTGAGATTTATATGATGAAGAGGAAGCAGGATGAATGGGAACACTAGGAGTTAACAAGGGTTGAGTATTGTTGGGTGTCTCAGGAACTTGTTTTAGGAGTTGTGACCATTGAACACGTTTGGAACTTGAGGATATGAAAGGAAAAAAGAATTCATTGAATGCTACAGATTTGGCAATAACTACTTTCTTGAGTTCCAAGTCCCAAACACAGTAATTTGTTGTTCCTTCTTCATATCCTAACATAGCACACTTCCTGGAATTAGCTGAGAACTTTCCAAGATGCTGAAGTTTGTCAAGAAAAGCATAGCATGCACAACCAAAGACTTTAAGATGTGAAATTCTGGGTTTGGATTTGTTCCAGGCTTCAAAGGGAGTTAATTTATTGAGAAGATCTTTGGTTGGTAACCTGTTTTTAAGATAAACTGAGGTTTTGACTGCTTCAGACCAAAGCTCAATTGGAGCATTTGAGTGGAACATCATTGTTTTGGATTTTTCTGTAGTGATACGGTTTCCTCTCTCAGAAATTGGATTTTGTTGAGGAGTGTAAGGGGCTGTCACTTGAAGAGAAATCCCGTGTTGTTTAAGGAAGTTGGTAAGACCAGCATTAATATATTCACCACCACCATCTCAAACTAACTTTTTAATCTTAAAACCAGTTTTCAACTCAACTGATGCCTTATATTCTAGAAAATACTTAAATACTTGGGCTTTGGATGAAATGAGATAAACATGACGGTATGAAGTGGCCTGATCCATGAACTTAAGATAATACTGTGAACCATCAAAGGAAGGAGGCTGAATTTTTCCAGATAAATCTGTATGTACAACTTCAGGAGGATTTTTGGCAGCAGGCAAATTATCAGGAAAGGAAGCATGGGTTTCTTCACCCAAAACACACGGTTCACAGCAATTCATTTCAGAGTCAGACAAACTAGAGCTATATACATCAGAAGCCAATCCATTAAAGAGTTTTTGAATTTATGGGGCATGAGGATGTCCTAGTCTATTATTCCAACGAGTTAGAGACTGTGTTGAAGAGTTGGCAGTGAGGGCTGATGATGCAGAGAGAGACATGCCTTTTGGAATGATAGAAACTTCAAACAAGGAATTGGAAATAACTCCTCCCATGTAATTCTTTCCATTGCGTGTGATGATAAAGTTTGAAATCGGATTAGAGGGAGCAGGAATAAGAAGACAACCAGTTCTCCATAGACATCCAAGAGAGATAAGATTTCTGCCAAGATCAGGAACATATAATGCATCAGAGAAGTAGATTTTTCCTTCAAGGCCTCCTGATGCAGAAACTGTTCCTTGTCCAGTGGAAACAATGGATTTGCCTACTCCAGCGAGTTGAATTTTAACATTAGTGGGCTGAAAGGTGATGAAACTGTCTCTGTTATTAAACATGTGACAACTGGCACCAGAATCAATAATTGGAGGAAGATTGGCTGAGTGAGCAGCCATGGATGCAGAAACATTGGTAATGATAATGGGATCTTCTTTATAAGATGGATGGGCAACAGCTCCAAAAATAAAATGTTTGTCAGAAGGAAAAGCAAAGGCGGAATTGGCTGTAGGTGCATATGATTCTTCTTTTGGGGTGCCTGTTAGAGTGTCCCATAAGCGAAAATGTTCATTATTTTGAGCTTTAGTGATATTCTTGACCAATGAATATATGCCTATATAAATGAAATAAGTGAAATGATATTAAGAATGGAAAAAAAATTATTAGACATACCAAGAGAATATCCTTTAACAAACCTGGTCTCCAACCAAATCCAATCATGATACCACCCAACAAATTTGTATTCCTTATAGTTAACCAAACCAAAGCCATTTGATAAGAGTTATGATAAGATCTGATAGTTGATTAAAAGATTCATCTTTTACACCATCAAATGAATTGAGCCTTATAAGTATTACTGATAACTGCAACAACTCGATCATCACCAAAATCAGTTAGATATTTGATATCTTCTGGTAATTTATTCGGAAATTGATTTTTTTTTATCTACTTTAGTTTTATGAAAAAAAATGTTTGGGATATGACAAAAATAACTTTCACAGAGAATTTTTTTTTTTTTCAGATATCTTTTCTTCTGATGAGACTAATTATCTTTAATTTTTTTTGATGAATTTTTTTTTTTCAGATAACTTTTCTTCTGATGAGACTGATTATCTTTAAATTTTTTTGATGATTTAGATGATGAATTTTTTTTTTTTCAGATAACTTTTCTTCTGATGAGACTGATTATCTTTAATTTTTTTTTGATGATTTAGATGATGAATTTTTTTTTTCAGATATCTTTTCTTCTGATGAGACTGATTATCTTTAAATTTTTTTGATGATTTAGAAGATGATTGTATTGAAGTTGATTTTGAAGAAGATGATAGAGATGATAAAGATGAAGATGATAAAGAGGATAAAGATGAAGATGATAGAGAAGTAAGAGGTGAATCTGAAAAAGAAGACATTTATTTGATCTAAAAAAAAATTTAAATGTCAAAAAAAAATTAAACACATATTTTTTAAAAAAAAAAAAAAAAAAAACTCACATAATAATATCTTTTAAAATAAAATTTAAAGCCATATCCTTTTTTAAAAAAAAAATATATAAAAAATATAAAAATTTTCAGTAAAAATTATTTTAAAAAAAAAATAAATAAATAAAAGACAAAAGACAACCTGAAGTTTGGTTATAAAAAACCTTCACAGAAAATCCTGTCAAAATAATAAAAAAAAAAAAAAAATCAGTAAAATCAATCAAAAACAAAAAAAAATTAAAAAAAAAAAAAAAATTCAGTAAAATTATTTGGAAGAAAAATTTTTAAAAAAAAAAATCTAAACCTTTTTTTTTTTTTTTGTAATTTACAGGGAAAGACCTTAACAGAAAGTAAAAGATTTTTTTTTTCTAAAAATCTGCCAAAAAAAATTTAAAAAAAAAACATTTTAGTATGTTTTTAAAAAAATAGGTAACCCCTCTTTAACTCCCATTACAGTCCCCTGTCCCCCCCTTTCTTTCTCTGAAATCACCTCTAAATTCCCTCCCTCCTTGCCTCAAAACCACCCTCAAATCCCCTCCTTGCCTGTCTCAAAATCCCCCTGAAACCCCCTCCTTAATTGCTACAAAACCCCCCAAACTCCCCCCCTTTTACCCCTCTTTATACGTCCAAAACCCCCCTCCTTTCCCCCCCCTCTTTAGCCGCTTCAACCCCCCCTTAATTGATCTCTAGTCCCTCCTTCTACTTAACAAACAATCGCCAACGATCATTTTTTAAGTAAAAAAATTGCTATCGATTTGTTTACTTAACAATCGATCGATAGTGATCGTTCATTAAGGAGGGGGGGTAGAGGTGGCTAAATGGAAGTGGAAGGGGGGAAGGGGGGAATAGAAGCGGTTAAAGAGAGGAGAAGGGGGGAGTGATGAGGTGGCTAAAGAGAGGGGGAGGGGGGGTCTTGAGACACCTAAAGAGGGGGGAAAGGGGGGATTTGGGACAGGCAAGGAGGGTGAAAGGCAGGTAAAGAGAGAGGAAAAGGGGTGAAATGAGGCAGCTAAAGAGAGGTGAAGGAGAGAAAAAAAAATAAAAAATAAAAAAATAAAAAAAATAAAAAAAGAGAAAAAAGAGAAGAAAAAAAAAAAAAAAGTTAGTCTAACCTTGAAAATAAGAAAAAAAAAAAAAAAAAGGACTTACAAAAAAAAAAAATAAAAAACCAAAAAATAAAAAAAATAAAAAAAACCAAAAAATAAAAAAAATTCATGATTAGCAAATAAAAAAACCAAGAAAAAAGAAAAAAGAAAAAAAAAAAAAAAAGACTTACCTGGAAAGATGAGATGACAAAATAAATGCAACCAAAAATATCTGAGTGATGTTGGAGGAGAGGATGAAAAGGATATGAATGAATGAATGTGTCAGTACAGTCTATTATATAAGTATGATATAATAGTGTTATTTTATGGTCCTACTACTTATTAATAAATGATTTAGTGATTAAACCTCAGGGGAAGACTAATAGAATAGTTATACTCAAATAAAACTCACAATACTTGGATTTAAATGCGTGCTAGTGGTGGAAAATAGAAGAATAAAATATAGTTATAGCTTTTATAAAGATAATATCAATTTATAAGGGCTTTATAATATATTTCTGAATGTTAATAATTGTAGTGTAATGTTTTTTTGAAGTGTAGTAATTGAATGATGATAATAAACCGTCAAAATCCCTCCTTACTTATACCCAAATCCACTGGAGTGCACAGACCTTCAATCCAGATGATGTCACTGCTATCCCCGGCAATTACAGCACTGTGAGGGCCCATCACCTCCCAATGGCGTCCACTTCAAGCAGTTTCAACACCCAGACCTCCAGTAAGGACCCTCCATCACTATTAATAATAACACAGAGTCATACCATAAATAGAAATCCCAGATAAAAGCAGATACCATAAAGAAACAGGTAAAATAAATGATCAAAAAGAGATTTAATGAAACTAAAAGCATATAAAGGAAACAAATAAAATGTCCAAGCCCCCAATAACATCCCCAAGCATCCACATTAACCCAAAAACATCTTTCCAACTCATAAATCCGTGAATAACCATCCAAGGAAGTAATTTTAGTTGTCCAAACTGGGTGTATGCGCCTGATATAGGTGTCTATGCTTCTGTAGGCATTGTGAATCCACTGATTTTGTCCATATGACCTAAAATAAGCAGAAAAACAAAGGTTATAGGCTATTAAGGGGCTAAAACCCACTTATATACCTAAATATACATAATATACTGCATATTTCACTGAATATGAGATTTATGTATACATATAAGCTTATGTATGTCAATAATTACTTCATATCACTTAAGATAAGTATATTATGACTCCATTAACACCTTAATAAGTATTATTAGGCCATGGATAAGCTATTTAAACTATTATAAATTATATAATAGAATAATAATTATATATATATATAATAAAATAATATATATTATTATTTTAACCTTATTTTTAAGATATAAGCTTAATCTAGTTAAGGTTATCTTATTTTAAGCATAAGAAATACTCAGTCCTAAGGATATTTAGGCTGACACTCCCTCACCCCAAAAAAAACAATAAAAAAAATGTTAAGACATTTTAATTAATCTTAAGGAATGAAATAATAAAATAAAAAATTTTTTATAATACATATACTGAATGAACAGTATTATTTAGATTTAAATTTTTTCAAGAGATTTTTAAGATCAGAGATTTCATTTTCTGGAATCCACTGGTCATATTCACTTGATTTATTTTTAAATCTTAATAGATACTCAACTCCCTTTTCTTTAGTAAGGTGTCTCTTTTTAAGTATCTTTTCAATTTCTGCTTTTTCCACTATTTCTTCAGGTTGCTGTTTATGCCTTCCTGATCTTCTTGGAAAGAGAGCAGTATCATTAGAATGGTATGGTTTTATAAGAGAAATAGGAAATACTGGATGTTTTCTATCATAAGGTGCATATAGAATAACCTCAACAGCATTATTACCAACCATCTTTTTAACTACAAATGGTCCAATGAATGGATCCTTCAATTTAACATTACCATTTAAATTGAAATGTAGCGTTGAAATAAGGACTTCATCACCCTCTTTGAACATTTGTTCTTTATGGGCTTTATCCCATCTTTTCTTTTCATACTCAAAAGCCTTATTTATACATTCTTGAGCATGTTTTCTGCATAATTACTGCATTTGAAGAAAAGATTTAGTACCTGGATGAATATCCAATCTAGGTAACTTATTAAGAGTTTTAGCAGGGGTATTAGGTACATAACCCAACCATAACTCAAATGGCTTTTTGCCAGTGACAGAATGTACTGTACTATTATATGCAAATTCTAAACCTGGGATAAGGGTTACCCAATCATGCGTGAATTTGTCATTGTCTTTAAAATTAAGACCAAAAGCACAGTATCTTCTTATCATATCTTCTAAGGTTTGTATCATTCTTTCTGCTAGCCCATCAGTTTGTGGATGGTGTGCTGTAGAAAGTTTTAATTGACACCCTGAAACATCCATAAGTGACATCCAGAACTCAGAAGTAAATTTAGGATCTCTGTCAGAAACTATTGCTTTGGGGAAACCTGCTGTATTTAACATTTGTGTCCACCATAAAAAAGCTAAGTCCTTTGCAGAAACCTCTTTGTGGGTAGGAATAAATTTACACATCTTTGTAAATCTATCTACAATTACCCAGCAGGAGTTATAACTCTTATGCCCTGCTATTGGCAAACCTGTTACAAAGTCCATGTTAATGATTTCCCATGGAGCTTTTGGTTGCTCAATTTGTTGTAATAAACCAGCTCTTTTTCCTGTTAATCTTTTAGATTTTTGACAAGAATCACATGTTTCAACATATTTCTGAACATTCTCAGACATGTTAATCCACCAAGCTGTGTTTTTTACTCTGGTTAATGTTTTATGGTAGTCAAAATGACCTGCTAATATATCATCATGACATATACTTAACATTAACTCCTTCATTGAAGGGGGAATTACAATTACATTACTTAATTTTTTCCTGTAATATATAAAACCATCCTCAATGGAAAATTTTCCATTTTCTAATGCCTCTTTATACTTAATTGGTAATGTTTTTATTAAAACATTCATTGAAGCATTAGATGGATCATTTAATATTGTAGTTAATTTACTTAATTCAGGATCTGAATTATACTTATAAAGAATTGATTGCATAAATTCATCCTCAAGATCTACAATATAAATGCCATAAATGTTAATAATCTCTGACTCAGGAACATAAGCAGGATTATCATCATTATTAGGCAGAGGTACTCTAGATAACAGATCTACATTAGAGTGCAAGGTTCCTGCTCTATGTGTAATAGTCATCCGTCCTCTGTATTCTTGTACAGCTAATTGCCATCTAAACATGTGTCTATTAGGAGTTTTCATGTTTAAGAGTGACTTAACTGCACTACAGTCAGTTATTAACTCAAATTTTTGGTCTTCCAGGTAATAATGTAGCTTTTCAAGAGCCCATACTACTGCCAAACATTCAAGTTGAGTAGCACCATATTTCAATTCACCACTTCTCAGAGTACGTGAAATATAGCAGATTACTACTTCTGACATTTTACCTTCAATAGGGGGTGTCAGTTCTGGCAAATCCGCACTTAAATTAAGTGCGGATTTCAAACCAAATCAGCACTTAAATTTTGCAAAAAAGTCACTTATTTCAAAAAAGGGTGTCAGTTATGACCTCAAATCAGCACTTTTTTCCCGTTTTTTTTCACAACCACATTTTGGCCACAAAACATCCCTTCCTTTCTTACCCCATCCCTGTCACATGTGACACACTGACCTTCCTCGCTACCTACCCATCAATCCTCGGCACACACCCCTTCCTGACATTTTCAATATTTTGACCAGGCATGTTTACATTCTTTTTTACTTATTTCTTCTACTTTTTAATCTTTTTTCTTGTTATGTGCCAGTTTCATAATGCCTCCCAGACATTCCAAATCTCAAAAGGTAACTCAAAAATCTGCTTCGTCACAAAAGTCTCCTCGTAAAGCAAGGATTACATAGAAAAAAAATCAGTGACTTTTTCTATTACTTACAACTGTTTTTACAGAATTGAAAACTATGTTTCAGCTAATATTTTATGGAAGTGAACTCTGTTCTTCGCCCGAAGAACAGAGTTCATCCTCCTATTTTCACATTCTGTTTGCACCAATCTCCAACATTTTCAATATTTTGACCAGGCATGTTTACATTCTTTTTTACTTATTTCTTCTACTTTTTAATCTTTTTTCTTGTTATGTGCCAGTTTCATAATGCCTCCCAGACATTCCAAATCTCAAAGGGTAACTCAAAAATCTGCTTCGTCACAAAAGTCTCCTCGTAAAGCAAGGATTACATATAAAAAAAATCAGTGACTTTCTCTATTACTTACAACTGTTTTTACAGAATTGAAAACTATGTTTCAGCTAATATTTTATGGAAGTGAACTCTGTTCTTCGCCCGAAGAACAGAGTTCATCCTCCTATTTTCACATTCTGTTTGCACCAATCTCCATCCCTTTCAATTCTATCAACACATGCTTGTCTTCCCTCCCCATGCCTTTCGCTATCCTCCCAGCCCCATTGTATGCCATCCTCTTTTAAAGGTAATTCAAAAATCTGCTTCGTCACAAAAGTCTCCTCGTAAAGCAAGGATTACATATAAAAAAAATCAGTGACTTTTTCTATTACTTACAACTGTTTTTACAGAATTGAAAACTATGTTTCAGCTAATATTTTATGGAAGTGAACTCTGTTCTTCGCCCGAAGAACAGAGTTCATCCTCCTATTTTCACACTCTGTTTGCACCAATCTCCATCCCTTTCAATTCTATCAACACATGCTTGTCTTCCCTCCCCATGCCTTTTGCTATCCTCCCAGCCCCATTGTATGCCATCCTCTTTTGATCCCCATTTCACCCCTCTCAACCTCTCCCAGACCCTTTTCTTCATTTAAAATGCCTCGGAACCCTTAATCTTCCCTTCCAACTCTTTCCCAACCTTTGAGTGACTGAAAAAATATGTGTTTGCTGAAAATATGCGATTTCATGTTGAGTTGATGAAAGAAAACACAGAGAGAAAAAAAAATAAGACTTTAACAGCAAATTCAAAAACCAAAAAAATATGCAAAAAAATTTACCATTCTCAGTGAATAATACATGCAAATTGATAATTTGAAGAGAAAGAGAAAAAAATTAAAATTGCGTTGAAAAATGTTGGAGTGTTATTGGAAGGATTTTCGCCCTTATACTAGTTGATTGAGAAATAGAAGTGTTGGATATAGTCGGAGGTGAATCAACTTGTTCATCTTCATACAGCTCTAACCATTGATCTTTGAGGTCAGCAAGTAGGTTATGAAGTATAGTGCAACACAGAATCCAGTTGATCACCGCCTCCATTTCAGATTTATTTCTAAGAGGACTTCTTAATTCCCTTAAACTAGAAAAACGGCCTTTCAAGATTCCAATAGAATGTTCAATACGGACTCTTGACTTTGCCAAATGATTGTTGAATTTGGCATTTTGACTGTCTTCTGAAGCTGCTCCCCGAAAAGCAGGAAGTACATACTTTCCATTCACATAAGCAGAATCTGCAAGAAGATACTGATTTTCATCAAAGAATTTTTCAGGTTCATTTGAAATATGCATTCTTTGGAAGACGTAGGAGTCATGACATGAGCCAGGATAGCCAGCAAAGAATGATATAAATTTTTTGTTTACGTCACATATAAGCTGAACGTTAATTGAATATCTATAAAGAAGATATATTTGTTTGTGTTAGTTTCAAGGAGGATGAAAGGAGTTAAAAATAATCTACCTCTTTTTACGGTCAAAGTAATTGTTTCCACCTTGAGCAGGTTTCTGGCTCAAAGGAATAGTAGTACCATCAACAAAACCAATACATCCTGGAAAGCCCTCTGCTTGCATAACCTGAGATGATTCAAGTCGCTCTTCTTTTGTTGGCCAGGTGAGAAGTTGAGATTCCAAGGAGTTGATGGCAGTGATACATCGTTTGGTATAAGTGTTAACTGAACCATACCCTAAATCAAAGACATTTTCTAAACGTTTCAAAGCGGCTCCATTACCATTTGAACCCAAACGACATAGTGTGATGGCCAATTGAATTGAAGGATGTTGTTGTTCTTTTTGAGAATTATTGTGAAATATGGGATGATCCTGAATAAGCTCAAGCAATTTAAGGAAACATTCCTGAGAAGTCCTGAACAGCCATCTAAAACTGGGTTTAGATAGTTTAAGAAGTGTTTGGATGGTGTACTTGGGGGTATGAAGTACTTGAGGCTTTCTGGGAAGAAGGTAACGTTTCGTGGCCATTTTTGATAAAACGACAAAATCTTCTTCTAGATCAGAATCGGAATCAGAGTCCAAGAGCAGTTCAAGCGCCATGAAAGTCATTGCTTTATGTAATTTATCACGATTTGAAAGTGAGGAAGGCATGACTCTTATATGATATGATATGAAGATGTAAGTGATGTACGATGTTTTGAGTTATGAAGTGTTATTCTGCGGAGTGCTGCGTATGAATGGGATGATGCTGACAAATCAGTGAAATGGGACTTGATGGTGAAATCAGCACTTTTGGTTGAGAAAGTGCGGATTTGAGTGAAATAAGTGACTTATTTCATTTTGAAATCCACCAGTATTGGGGCTAGTGTGTTTTGGAAATCCGCACTTATTTAAGTGCGGATTTGTAAGTGCGGATTTGCCAGAACTGACACCCCCTAATTAATTCCAAAATATTATCTTTCTCAGTTTCACTTATCTGAGTGCCAAATGATGCTTTTGAAATTTCTGTTTCCAGAAGTTCCATCTCATTGGATTCTCTTCCTTTAGACGGGGAATTTGTTACTGACTCAATGTGTAAGACTGTGTTAAAAGAATTTATTTTAAATTTCCTTTTACCATTCATGCCAATTGTAAAATTGTTATTAGCAGGGTCTAATTTTACACCAAATTTAGTCAGAATATCATTTCCAATGATAAAACAGTTACTACAATTTGTATTATCCATTACTACAAAGTCACAAGTTACCCTTACATAACCATGTTGGTGTTTAAAGAAAACAGCAGCTTTGTATTTACCAATGGGGTGTAGTACTGATCCAAAACCTCTCCAATTTTTATTCTGAAGTGGTTCAAGCTTAAACTTATATTTACTATCAATTTTCTGTAATGTATTAGTGGAAACAACTGAACCAGCAGCTCCTGTGTCCAATACTATATTAACATTTTCACCAGAAATGATAGCTGGAACCGTGATAGGTGTCATTCTAAAGTTATCAGCTTGTATATCCTTAATGATTTCAGCATCCTCAAAATTCATTAAAGATTCATTTGAGTCCATATTTAATATTGGATTTTCAAAGATGGACAAATCATCTTCCAACATACAGACTTCATTTTCATCACTATATGAGATATTGCTGTCATAATCACTTGATTCTTTACTTTTTTCAGTTTCAGTTTCAGATTCACGTTGATTTTCAACAATATTTATGTTTTTCTCACATTTGTGACCTTTGACCCAAGGTTTGTTACACTTATAACAAGTATTTGTTTCATACTTTTTAGGTACTACAGGTGCAGTAGGTTTTTTCTGCTTCTCCTGAAGTGTTTTTGAATTCTGAGTTTTTACAGGTTCAACATTTTGTTTATAAGTGGAATACCTTGATTCATACTTATGGTTTAATAATATTTCATTGCAAATATTAATAAAGTCAGAATATTCAGTAACATTTAATGTTCTAGCTACAACAATGTCTCTGACAGATATAGGTAATTTGTATATTATCTTATCTTTCCATAAGTTAAAATCCATATGAGGCTCAATGGCTTTTAATATTTTGTTGAAATTCATTAAAAATACCATAGGTTTGTCACCATTCAACGGATTATACCTAGTCTTCTCATACAGTCTCTGCTGAGTAAGCCTGAATTTAGAACCTCCAAATTGTTTTTCAATAAGTTGTTTCCATTCAGCCCAAGAGTAGTCTCTACCCTCACTTAAGACAGCTTCAAACCATAATAAAGCAACATCCTTAAATAAAGAAATTAATTTTGATGTTATCTCTTCATCTGGTAACTTATATGAGAATTTCAAGTTGTCAATTCTTTGAATAAAATGTTGCCAATCAGAGCTGGCTTCCCCATCATAAGTTGGGTACTGATCTATCTTAGGCCAGTTCTTCTGATTGGATTTTATCTCACTAATCTTAGGTAAATTCAACAACTCATTCACTTTTGATAAATGGTCTTGTATTTCTTCCTGCACGGATTTGTGACTTACATTTTCAGATTTGACACTACCACCAGATGGTTTTAATTGTGGTGGTACAGGGAAGGAATGAGATTCACTTTTTCCAATGAAAGGATTATTATTATATTGATTATACTTATGATTATCCTGGTTCATTAGTAGATTGGCAGTTTCAATCTCAACTTTAGTTAATCTTTGTAGCAACTCAGAGACACTTTGATTTGTCTGTGCAAAAGATAACTTTGTTCTTGATTCAGTCTTTAATAAGTGTGTTTCATATAATTTTTCTAACTCACAAAATTTGTTTGAAAGGTCATTATATTTATTACTCAATGAATCATATTTAAGAGTTAGAGACAAATGTTCTTTCTCTAATTCTTTATTACGTGTTGCTAATTGAGAAATGTTCAATGTTAAGGATGAAATTGTATCACTAGTGAGTTTAACTGTCTGTTCCTCACAATCAGTCATTCTATTCCACAATGCTGAAACAATTCTATGGACAGTTGGATTATTGTTAAAATATTCCATGTCCTCCTTTTCAATTCTCTCACTCTCCTGTGAACTTCTCATCTCACTAGTAGGTGGTTGCAACTGAGGATTAACTGTATTATCATTGTATATAGTACTGTTATTATGGACAAAAGACAAGTCAGGTGTATCTACTCTAAAACCTAAATTTCTTAAATCCTCCTCTATTTTTTGTACAGATTTAACATCAATAGAATTACCTATATTGTAATTATCAGTATTATGTCTAATCTGAGAGGGTAAGTTACTTACCAAGGGATGGTTGCCAGTCCTGATTTTTGGCGCTTTTTTCCCTTGTAAGGGTGAGCTGAGGAAGTCAGATGAGGGGGCGGATCCCTGTTGCAACTGTGGCTTGTCCACTGTTGGTGAAACCAGTCCCATTTCCATTTGTCTACCAGGATTTTCTCCTGGGAGTGAGTGGAACCTCCTTGGGTAGGGGGTTGCTGATTTGATTGACTGGGCTGGCCTCCCTTTAATTCTGCCATTGCCTGATTCATCTGCTGAAATCCTACCTTGCAATTGTTTTGCAACTGCTCTACCTCTTTGAACATGAGAGATTTTGATTCCTCTAGCTTCAGAACCTGTTTGGCCAGGTGGGAAAGTTGATCCTGAAGAGGAGGAGACATCTTTTTGATAGTTATCTTTTTTAAGAGGGCGTCCTTTTCCTCTATACTCATGCTTTCTGGCTGGGGGTACTGTTGTCCCTCCATGGTGATGTCCTGGAAAGTTTTTATTAGCTTTAGACCTGGTATTATAAGCAGGCTGTTCACTTACACTATCCTGGGGAGCACTCATATTGTTCAGAATAACAATATTTTACGTCTACAAAAGGAAAAACTCTGTGGAATTAGTAGACAAATAATATTAGCAATTATATTACTAATAAAAAAGCAATGGAGCTTACCCTGAATTTATATCTTTATTTATTTAAATAAAATATAAGAAAAATTCAAAAAAATCTGTTAAAAATATAATAATAAGTTTAACTAGACCTCTATAAGGGTGAATAATTATCTTACCAAGCTTTAGCCAAATACCAATTTAATTGGGTGTTATATTGGTGTCCAAATACCAAGTGAAATTGGGTTTATATTGGGTACAGTTACTACTGTAAATATCTAATTTTTATGATAAAAAATTAGTACAATTATTTTAAGGGTTCTTTTCCGCAATCAATGAGTTATGATGACCCACTAATATGCAGCAGACCCAAATATTTGGTTAATTTTGAGTTGTACTAAGGTAAAAATCACGTCCCAAGGCTTATACTAAATAATAAGTAAATTTTAAGGAAAGACCCCCAATTGTCAGTACAGTCTATTATATAAGTATGATATAATAGTGTTATTTTATGGTCCTACTACTTATTAATAAATGATTTAGTGATTAAACCTCAGGGGAAGACTAATAGAATAGTTATACTCAAATAAAACTCACAATACTTGGATTTAAATGCGTGCTAGTGGTGGAAAATAGAAGAATAAAATATAGTTATAGCTTTTATAAAGATAATATCAATTTATAAGGGCTTTATAATATATTTCTGAATGTTAATAATTGTAGTGTAATGTTTGTTTGAAGTGTAGTAATTGAATGATGATAATAAACCGTCAAAATCCCTCCTTACTTATACCCAAATCCACTGGAGTGCACAGACCTTCAATCCAGATGATGTCACTGCTATCCCTGGCAATTACAGCACTGTGAGGGCCCATCACCTCCCCATGGCGTCCACTTCAAGCAGTTTCAACACCCAGACCTCCAGTAAGGACCCTCCATCACTATTAATAATAACACAGAGTCATACCATAAATAGAAATCCCAGATAAAAGCGGATACCATAAAGAAACAAGTAAAATAAATGATCAAAAAGATATTTAATGAAACTAAAAGCATATAAAGGAAACAAATAAAATGTCCAAGCCCCCAATAACATCCCCAAGCATCCACATTAACCCAAAAACATCTTTCCAACTCATAAATCCGTGAATAACCATCCAAGGAAGTAATTTTAGTTGTCCAAACTGGGTGTATGCGCCTGATATAGGTGTCTATGCTTCTGTAGGCGTTGTGAATCCACTGATTTTGTCCATATGACCTAAAATAAGCAGAAAAACAAAGGTTATAGGCTATTAAGGGGCTAAAACCCACTTATATACCTAAATATACATAATATACTGCATATTTCACTGAATATGAGATTTATGTATACATATAAGCTTATGTATGTCAATAATTACTTCATATCACTTAAGATAAGTATATTATGACTCCATTAACACCTTAATAAGTATTATTAGGCCATGGATAAGCTATTTAAACTATTATAAATTATATAATAGAATAATAATTATATATATATATATTAAAATAATATATATTATTATTTTAACCTTATTTTTAAGATATAAGCTTAATCTAGTTAAGGTTATCTTATTTTAAGCATAAGAAATACTCAGTCCTAAGGATATTTAGGCTGACAGAATGAATGAAAAAAAAAAAAAAAATTCACTGACAAAATATGTGATGTCATGTTGAGCTGGTAAAAAAAAAAAAAAAAAAAAAAAAAAAAAAAAAAAAAAGATCTTCACCATAAATTCAAAAAAAAAAAAAAAAAAAAAAAAAAAAAAAAAAGAATATGAATATGAATATGAAGATGAAGATGAAGATGCAACAAACCAACATACCAAACCAAGTGAATAAAGTAAAAAAAGAGGACATTTGGAGAGTAAAAAAAAAAAAAAAAAAAAAAAAAAAAATTTAAAAGCGTTGCCAAGTGAAATGTTGGAGAGTAATAGGCACAATGAGAGAGTGAATGCTGGTTGAATGAATGATTTGTGATTCAAGGGAGGAAAGAGCCGGTTCTGGTTCAATCTCCTCTTCTTCATAAAGATCATTTCACTCATCCTTTAAATCAGCTAAGATATTGTGAAGTATTACACAAGTCAAGATCCAATGATTTGCAGTTTTGATCTCCAATTTTTTTTTTGTTTTTGAAATTGGATTCTGAGCTCCCAAAGACTAGAAAATCGTCCCTTTAAACTACTTATAGCATGTTCAATTCTTACTCTTGATTGTGCAAGGTGATAATTAAAGGCAGTTTTGGAGTCATTTTCTGAAGTTGCACCACGGAAAGCAGGTATAATGTACTTTCCACTTGCATATGCTGAGTCTGCAAGGAGGTACTGAGATTTGTCAAAGTATGAGTCAGGGGATTGAGAAATCCTCATTCTTTGGAACAAGGAAGAGTCATGACATGATCCAGGACAGCCACTATGAAAAGCAATAAATTTTTTTTCTTGACATCACATACAAGTTGAACAGCAATAAAGTATCTAGAAAGAAGATAAAAAGTGAGATTGTGAAAGATGAGAACTTGGAGAAGATTTTGAAGAAACCTTTTTTTGCAATCAAAATAATGGTTGCCATCATGAGCAGGCTTTTGACTCAAAGGGATGGTTGTGCCATCAACAAAATCTACAAAGCCAGGGAAACCTTCAGCTTGCATGACTTGAGAGGATTCAAGTTGCTGTTCTGGAGTTGGCCAAGCAAGGGTTTGAGACTTGAGGGAAAGGATAGCCATCATACAGCGCTTGGTGTATAATATCACAGTACCATATCCTATGTTAAAGAGATGTTCCAAACATCTTACGGCAGCACCATTTCTATTTGAGCCAAAGCAACATAGAGCAACAGCAAGTTGCATGGCAGGATTACGCTATTTGTTATGAGAATTGTTATGAACGATAGGATGTTCAGAAATGAGTTGATAAAGTTTGAAGAAAGAATCAGGAGAAGTTCTAAAAAGTGGGGTGAAGTTTAAATGAGGAAGGTTGAGAATGAAGGCCAGATCATTTCAGGGATCATGATAAAGATTTGGCCCCCTGGTGATGATGTAACATATTTTGGAAACGAAAACACATCTAAGCTAAAGCATTTTCCAAATCAGAGTCAGATTTATAGTAAAGAACTAAAAAAAAAAGTAATAGCATTCATTGTTGAGTGAAGTAGCTTCCTAGTAGAGAGGTGCTTCATTGTTGTCGGTGGAAGGGATATGTGATGAGGGAAGTGGGAAGTAGAAATTCACCGCCAAATGTGCAGTTGAGGTGTGTAGATAGAAAAAAAACTTAAGTGGCATAGAGTGAGGAAAGACTTAAGGATGGCATCAGCAATTATGAGTCATGTGACTTTCTTGCAAATCCATCATGGATGAGATGAGTTTGGGATCAGGAATTAGGAATGGAAATTGGGGTATAAGAGACGGGATAATGCATTATCGTGGATTTCTTATCCACTAGCCCCAGGGCTAGTGGATAAGAATCTTCCGCAATTAATAATGTCTGATCCCGGAAAAACAAAATTCCTGATCCCTAATTGCGGATCCCTGAACATTGATACCCCCTATTACAGAGACACCATCAATTCAATTATTTTTTTTATTGATTCATTTATTATTTGATTGTTAAAGATTCTCTAATCACAACATGATATAGTACTTTTTAATTTCAAAAAATGTTTGTTTTTGATGATTATTAAATAAATCATAGTTCAAATGACAAACAATTGCACTCCACTCATACACATATCCCCCCCCCTCCTTTGTTAAATTTTCCTAAAAATAAAAATAAAATAAAATAAAAATAATAATAATAATCATAATAAAATAGTTGATTATCCCGCACGATCATCATCGCCTGCTGATTGGCGAGTCGGATCGGCAAAGTTCTATAAAATAATGCAACAAGAAAAATAAACAAAAAAAAAAAAAAAACTCATATTAGTTGTGAACATTGTAGAACATCCACTGATTTTAGTGCGAAAAAAAAAAAAAAAAAACTGACAACATAATCTTTCGTTTCAGCGGCCCGATATTCATCCACTAAATCTTGCAATACCTCCCTAGACTCGTCAAATTCTTCCAGGCCATTTGCAAAGATATTTTCTTTACGATACTGTTCTAAAAATGCGTTTCTCTTTCGCAACCGATCGTATTGGTCCAAAGTTCTTTTGAACAACTATTTTAAACCCACACACCCAATGAGTGTCAACACTTTTATTTTATTTTTATTTTTTGAAAAAAAAAAAAAAAAAAGACTCTCAAACTAAATGAACAAAAGAAGATTGTTTACCGAGACAATGCTAGTATGATTAGCTAGCATAAGTCCAGAGACTCGATGAGCTGATTGAACATAAGGTGATTTTTTTGTGAGAGCTACTTGGATGGAAGCTGGACCCCATGGAATGAAGTTTGCCAGATGACGCTCACGAATACGTAGTAACGATTTGTGGACCTGTGTTAAGAATGAAGGTGTATCAATTGGATGCCCAAAATATACCCTTCCATCAACACCAGAAAAGAAATATATATATATATATATATATATATATATATAAAGAGAAATGGATGAGAATCATCATACATCAGTTGGATCAACATCTCCTTGGATAATATTAAGAATTGAAATATAGCAGGCAGATTTGTTAAGGGTTGAGCCAGTTGAAACCATTCGATTTTTCGGTTGCAAAAGTCGACGCATGACATCTAACACTGTCGTTTTGCGAACACTTTTAGCTTCCTCAACTCCATCGCGATCGCTAGTGAAAGGAGTGTAGGCGGTCATAAGAAAATGGCATCTTGGGGTGGGAATCAAGCTAGCGACGATACTGACAAGATCGTTGTTCATATAACCAGGGTATCGCAAGGTAGTAGTGGAAGCAGACATGACGGTTGAGACTAGACGATTTGTTTGGGTCCAAGTGGGATGCTGAACGTGAAGACGATCGGAGACGATTCTTGCAAGTGCAGCATTATCAAGCACGACGACAGAATCAGCATGGGCGACCAACCGTTTGATAGCCAAAAGAGAGTTGTAAGGCTGGACGACGACGTCCGAAGAATCATGTGAATTTGGAAAGACGGAATAAGTCTGGACGATTTTTTTAGGATAACGATCCGAAAGACGTTCAAGTAAATATGAGCCCAGGCCAGAACCGGTGCCACCGGCAATCGAGTGAAGGAGAATGAAGCCCTCCAACGAATCGGAGCCGTCAGCTTCACGATCAAGCATGTCCATGACATCTTCATATATTTTATCACCAGCAGCATATCCGGCTGCCCAATTATTTCCAGCTCCACCGCCATCTTTACTGAGGTAAATGTTTTCAGGATTGTAGAGATCTGAGTAGGAAGATGACATGATGGTGTTGATGACGCGTGGTTCAAGATCAATCATGATGGCACGAGGGATGTAGTGATCATCATCAGCTTGGTAGAAGAAGACATCTTTGCGGTCGTTGGGCTGTTGTTGCTGCTGTAAAGATGAAGAAGTTGAGGCCGTGGTGATGGGGGGTGTTGAAGGAAGGGGAAGTTGTTGACCGGTGGGTGAGATTCCATGCTCATAACACAATTGGGGCCAGAATTCGGATGAAATTTGATTACCTGCTTGGCCTGCAGAAATGGTGATAAGTTCGCGGGGCATGGAGATATTGTGGCGGAGTGAGAAGGGAGAAGGAGCAGAAAGAGATGGAGAGCGACTTTGTACACAACAATCAACAATCGCTCTTGATTGATGATTCATTCATTCATATCATATCTTAATATATAATAGATAATAGATAATAGATAATATGCTGTAGGTATATTTTATTTTTTGGTTTGTTCATGTCAGGCCTGATACTATAGCTGTTGTTACTACTCTACAAACCTCATTGTCACACCACCACCACCACCACCACCACCGGATCATAGTATACTCCATGTGAAACACTTAAGAAAGCCAGACGACTATACGCCAAGCAGCAAGATGAATAGAAAACACGACAATAAGTATGCATTTAAAGGATCAAGTGATGAGTGAGTGAGTGAATGAGTGATGTGTGATGAGTGATGTGTGATGTGTGATGTGTGATGTGTGATGAGTGATGTGTGTTGAGTGAGTGAGTGAGTAATGAGTGAGTGAGTGAGTAATGTGTGATGAATAAGATGAGTGATGAATAAAAGAGAGAATGAAGAGCAAGAGATGAGAGCGAAGGGAAATGAGTGTCCTTCACCTCCGCCGCCATGGACGCCGGTGAGTGTGGTTACTGAAGAAGATGATGATGATGATGAATAAGAACAAGAAGATTGTTGCTCATCGAGTCTTTTCCTTTTCCTTCTCCTCCAGCCTTCTCGCTGCCTACGCCAACATCAACAACACTTCCCTCCTCATCCACTATGCCCATCAACATCCACACAAGATCCCTCTCATTGCACGCGCACTCCAACACGCCATCCTCAATCCTCACTCCAACCTCCATCTCCTCTCCTCCCTTCGCATCTTCTCCCTTCTCACCGCTGCTTCTCCTCTCCATGTCCTTCATCTCTCCCTTCCCCTCCTCCTTTCCCTTTCCGTCTCTCTCAACTATCTTCATCTTCCCCTCATCCCCAGGCATTCCGCTCTCCTCTTCGCCGCTTTCATCAACGTCTTCCCTCTCTCCCTCCTCCCTACTCTCCCTCTTCTCTATCCCAACTATCGTCTCGTCTTCTCCTACTATGCTTCTCTCTCTTCCACTCCCTCTCTTCCTCCTCCTCCTCCTCATCTCGCCCTTCTTCCTCTCCATGCTATCCTCTCTCGCACTCCCTCTTCTTTCAATATCAACTCCCATCTATCCTTCATCATCCCCGGTCTTCTCGCTCTCATCATCCCCTCCTCTCTCTCTCTCTCTCCCTCCTTTTCGCTTTCTACTCTTCTTGCTGCTATCAACCTTCTTTCTACTACTACTACTACTACTACTCCTCCTCCTCCTAACCTCTTCGACACACTCAATGCTCTCCCCTATGATTCTCTTGAAAGTGATCCTCCCATCTCGCATCTCGTCATTGTTCAGCATGTCTTGCATTCTTTTCGTCTTCTCATCCACTCCCATCTCGATGATATCCTTCACTTTGACATTGGTCTCCAGTCTGTTCTAGAGTATTTACAACTCAACTGT
This sequence comes from Hemileia vastatrix, assembly GCA_030280995.1. Classification (NCBI taxonomy): domain Eukaryota; kingdom Fungi; phylum Basidiomycota; class Pucciniomycetes; order Pucciniales; family Zaghouaniaceae; genus Hemileia; species Hemileia vastatrix. The sequence continues at coordinate 20,139,559 of JASXTE010000011.1, forward strand.
CTCCCCGCCGATGAGGGCGATCCCATCCATCGTTGGCTTTCGTCTTTTCTTCTCTTCCTGCTCCATCAAGCTTCCCCTAAACATCACTCCGTCTTCATTTCTGCTTACACCACTCGACTTTCATCCCTCACTCGACGTCTGCTGGACAAGCAGGCGGTCGATCATGTCCAAGCAGATGGTTCCTTTACTTTTGGCCCCCATCCACATCAAATCGATCAAACCTCTCACGAATTGCAACGTCTCTTCTTTGCTATCAAAATCTTGGATCCTATTCTCAAGGATCCTCTCATTCGATCTCTTCGCTTATTGGATATCACTCTCATTCTCAAAGAATTCATTGCTCTTTTGAAGGCCGTCGTCGTCTTACCCAACTCTCACCGTCCTCCACCCGATCATGGCCAGGGTCATTCTTGGCGTGCACGCTTGGTGGCCTCTGTCATCGACATCATCGGCTCATTAGGTCTTCATCTCTACTATGATATGCAAATCTACGATATAACTCATCAACTCTTCAAAACTGCAAACCATTTCATACACCTTTCTCTCCATTCATCCTCCTCCTCCTCCTCTCCCTCCTCTCCCTCCCCCCCATCAGAAATCAACCAGTCACCCAGTCAGAACATCAATACGTCTCAAATGGTGATCATCTTGTTTGCTTGTCTGGAAAAAGTCTTCATGAATGCATCCACCGCCATCTCCTCCTCACCACATTCTTCATCATCTTTCTCAATCATCTCTTTATGGACATCCAACCTCCATCTGCTTCTCCATCTTGCTGAATCGCCCCTTTCTTGGGCTTTTCTCAAAGCTTTGAGTCGATTCATCAACACTTTTTTTTTTTCTTCTTCTTCTACCCTGAAAACCTTGGATCTTCACACAATCTTCCAGCTTGTTAACATGTCTGATCTGTCCTTATCTTTTCCCTCTCCTTCACCCATTGCAAACAGCCTACACCATACCCATCATCAAGCTCAAAAAATGATTTCTTTTATTCATGCTTTTAATGCCGTCTTCTATCTCTTTGCAGCTAAAATTATTTCCAGTACCACTGGTCCTCTTATCCCTGTATCTTCTCCCAAGCCATTCATCCCGCCATCATCATCATCAAATCCTCTTTACTCCTTAGACCACCTATCTAAGTTGACTCATCATCTTTCCAATCTACCTCACTCTAATTTTAACCTGGCTATGCAAACTTTGTCTTTGCAATGGTCCTCACCCAATAGCCCTAATTCTAATTCTGATCCTATCTTAGACTTTAAAAAACATTTTTGTGCATCTTCTTACATCATCTCATTAACATCATCCCTGCATCATCATCATCATCATCATCATCAAATGGATCCGCCTGTCTCTTCTGTTGTCAAGGTCGAAGAACCTCAAGAGCGTCCTTCTTCTTCTCATTCAGCAGCCTCATTATCCTCTATCCTGAATTATTCGGGTAATAATTTGCCTTTAGTGTTTTTGCTTTTATTAGACTGTATGTCAAAACTTCAAGATTTAAAATGTTCGGTAATTCTTTTATGTACTTTAACTATGTTGCAAGGGCTTGAAAAGTGTAAAGTGTCTGGTTTTGTTCCATCGATTGATTCTGTTCTGATTCCTCCAACGACGGAACCACACTCAAATGGATCATCTTCTAATCCTCATCACCATCCTCTTGTGATTCAACGGAACATTCTGGTCTGGACTCTGAAAATTATTTGTAAAAGTTGGGACCTAAATAACACTGTATCATTATCTTTATTAGAGCATCTTGATTCTTTCTTATTATTTAATCTTGAATCAGACAGTCAGAAGAAGGTGAATTGGAAGTTGGTGTTGGATAGTGTGAGGTGTAAAAGAGAGTTTGGTGATCAAATCAAGTTTGATTTGGATAAGTTTATGGAGATGGGTGAGAACAGTTGGTCACCCCTGGTTGCGATCCATTGTGGTATGTATAGATACATTTTGTTATTTAGTACTTGCTTGGACTCTAATCTTTTTTTTTTTTTTTTTTTTTTTTTTTCTTTTTGGGTGGTGTGTGTGTGTGTGTGTGTGTGTGTGTGTGTATGTTAGCTCATCTTGACAAGTCAACAGATCAAGACCAAAATCTTGACTCAGATATTAGATCATTCATTCAACCAGTTTTACCTGTGACAAGTATGAGAAGTAAATCGAGAATTTTCAAAAGGGGGCGTATGTTGGGGAGCTCAATAAATAATCCAATTGTTGAATCAAGTTCGGTTGAAGGTGGGTCGATAAAATCGAGTGGTGGTGGTGGTGGTGGTGGTGGTGGTGTTGGAGATAGGAGTGGTGATTCGGGTAGTGGAGGCAGTGATGATGCGATGGCGCGGATGAAGAGAAGAATGATGACGTCAGTTAGATCAACTAGATCTTCTAACGTGGGTTCGAATAATGAAAGTCATTCTCATTCGGTGGATGAACTTCGCCAAGCACTTCGATTGGGAAGTGGTGGCACAATCAGTCGTCATGGAACGACCAGGAAATTAAGGAGTGAGAGTGAATATTCGGTCGATCAATTCGGCAATGTGGTTCCGGGTGGTGCCTTGAAAGGTGCACAGAATGCACGTCAAGTTTATTCTTCTCCTGGTGTATTGAAGAATTGTGGCAAGGAAGATGGGAGTGCAGATGGAAATAGGAATGGAAATGTGAATGGTTCTTTTCATACGTTTCGGAGTATGAGGACTTTAGGTGAGTGATTTGTCTTGCACAAATTTATTGATTTTTAAATTTTTATTTTTATTCTGGGTGTGTGTGTGTGCGTGGGTGGGTTTGGGGTATTAAAACAAAATAAAGAAGCATTAACATGGGGGTTTTTTTTTTTTTTCTGAAAAAATCTTTTCATGTTAGATTCTAATCTTCCAGATTCTTTATATTCTTTACCTGAACAGGTTGAAGAGAATGGAATCAGTTTAGATCGTAACCCTTCCCGCCATCATCATCATCATCATATGTACAAGCTACAGGCTTCAAGTCAATCAAATCCAAATTTCTACACAGTGAAAGGATTAAATGGCAGACGGATGAGTCGAAGTTTATTAATGGATCAAGTGTTGGAACGAATTGATGGCAAGTATGGTAAAGGGGGGAAGAGGGATGTGAGAGGTGATGGAAGTCAAAAAGGGAGTGGAAGGGAGGGTGAAGGTGAAAGACAAAAGGAAGGTAAAGGTGAAAGTCAAGGTGAAGATGAAAGGGAGGGTGAAGGTAAAGGTGAAAGTCAAGGTGAAGATGAAAGGGAGGAGGATAAAAGTGAAAAACAGGGTGAAGGTGAAGTTACAGTTAAAGTTGAAGGTTCTAATGATGAATGACAAAGAATAAAAGTGATCAGATTTTGGGGAGGAAATGGGGAGGGGTGGATGATGCATGGTGAGTGGAGAGTAGAAATGGAAACAGAAGCAGAAATTGAAGATGTAGTAGTGTAGAAAAGTATAGTAGTCATATAATTAATGAAAACTAGGAATGATAATTTTGTTTGTTTTTTTAAAAAAAAAGTTCATTATTTGATTGATTGAGTGGGTTAGGTTAGGTAAGGTTAGGTGTTATAAGTTATAGATTGAATGATTGAAGGGTTGTTTGGTTGGAATGTGGTTATTAAGTGAGTCAGTGAGGGGGGGGGGGGGGGGGGGGGGGGGGGGGGAGAGAGAGATTGTTAAATACTCTACTATGCCACAGCACTAGGTATATAAAGAATATCATTGATTAGTGAACTGCATTAAAAATGATTATCAAAAAAAAAAAAAAAAAAAAAAAAAAAAAAAAAAAAAAAAAAAAAAAAAAACCCACTTCCTCACACAACATATTATGGGCCCTTTTTTAAAGAAAAAAACCCATGACCATCAAATCTTACACATCTGTTTCTGTTGACATAATAGGGGGTATCAATGTTCAGGGATCTGCAATTAGGGATCAGGAATTTTTTTTTTCCGGGATCAGACATTATTAATTGTGGAAGATTCTTATCCACAATAATGCATTATCCCGTCTCTTATACCCCGATTTCTGTTCCTAATTCCTGATCCCAAACTCATCACATGCATGATGGATTTGCAAGAAAGTCACATGACTCATCATTGCTGATGCCATCCTTAAGTCTTTCCTCACTCTATGCTACTTAATTTTGGTGGCCAACACTTGAGGTTTTTTTTTCTATTGACACACCTCAACTGTACATTTGGTGGTGAATTCCCACTTCCCACTTCCCTCATCACATAACCCTTCCACTGGCAACAATGAAACACCTCTCTACTAGACGGCTACTTCACTCAACTATGAATGCTAGTACTTTTCTTTTAGTTCTTTACTATAAATCTGACTTGGATTTGGAAGATGCTTTAGCTTAGATGTGTTTTTGTTTCCAAAAAGCATTATATAAACCCAAGGGGGCCAAATCTTCATCATGATCCCAGATATGTAAGACGTTTGGATAATCTCTTTAACATAGGATATGGTACTGTGATATTATACACCAAGCGCTGTATGATGGCTATCCTTTCCCTCAAGTCACAAACCCTTGCTTGGCCAACTCCAGAACAGCAACTTGAATCCTCTCAAGTCATGCAAGCTGAAGGTTTCCCTAGCTGTATAGGATTTGTTGATGGCACAACCATCCCTTTGAGTCAAAAGCTTGCTCATGATGGCAACCATTATTTTGATTGTCAAAAAAAAAAAAAAAAAGGTTTCTTCAAAAATCTTCTCCAATTTCTCATCCTTCATAAACTAACTTTTTATCTTCTTTCTAGATACTTTATTGCTGTTCAACTTGTATGTGATGTGAATAAAAAAATTTATTGCTTTTCATAGTGACTTCCCTGGATCATGTCATGACTCTTCTGTCTTCCAAAGAATGAGGATTTCTCAATCCCCTGACTCATACTTTGATGAATCTCAGTACCTCCTTGCAGACTCAGCATATACAAGTGGAAAATACATTATACCTGCTTTCCATGGTGCAACCTTAGAAAATGACCCCAAACCTAAATTTAATTATCACCTTGCCCAATCAATAGTACGAATTGAACATGCTACAGGTATTTTAAAGGGACAATTTTCTAGTCTTTGGGAGCTCAGAATCCAATTTCAAAAAAAAAAAAAAAAAATTGGAGATCAAAACTGCAAATCATTGGATCATGACTTGCATTATACTGCACAATATCTTAGCTGATTTAAAGGATGAGTGGAATGATCTTTATGAAGAAGAGGATCCTGAACCAGCACCGGCTCTCATCTGTTTTGCCAGATGGGATAGTTGATCTTGTAGAGGAGGAGACGTCTTTTTTATGGTCATCTTTTTTAAGAGGGTGTCTTTTTCCTCTATGCTCATTTGCTCTGCCTGGGGGTATGACTGACACTCAATGGTTATGTCCTGGAGCAACGTTTTTGTTAGCTTTAGACTTGGTATTATAAGCAGGCTTTTCACTTACATTATCCTGGGGAGCACTCATATTGATAAGAATAACAATATTTTATTTCTAAAAAAGAGAAAACCTGTATGGTAATTAGTAGACAAGAATTATTAGCAATACAATTACTAATAAAAGCTCTGGAGCTTACCCTGAATTTATATCTTTATTTATTTAGATAAAATGTAAGAAAAATTTGAAACAATCTGTTAAAAATAAAACAATAAGTTTAACTAGACCTTTATAAGGGTGAATAAATAGCTTACCAAGCTTTAACCAAATACCAATTTAATTGGGTGTTATATTGGTGACCAAATACCAAGTGAAATCGGGTTTATATTGGGTACAGTTACTACTGTAAATACCTAATTTTTATTATAAACAATTTGGACAATTATTATAAGGGTTCTTTTCTGCAATCACTAAGTTATGATGATACCCACTAATGTGCAGCAGACCCAAATATTTGGTTATTTTGAGCTATACTAAAGTAAAAATCATGTCCCAAGGCTTATACTAAATAATAAGTAAAAAATAAGGAAAGACCCCCAATCGTCAGTCTTTTCTAGTATATAAGTATGATATAATAGTATTTATTTATGGTCCTACTACTTATTGATAAATGATTTAGTGATTAAACCTCAGGGGAAGACTAATAAAATAGATATACTCAATTTAAACTCACAATACTTGGATTGAAATATGTGCTTAGTGGTGGAAAATAGATAAATAGAATATAGTTATAGCTTATATAATGATAATATCAACTTATAAAAGGCTTTATAATATATTTCTAAATGTTAATAATTGTATTGAAGTGGTTGATTTAAATTTAGTAAGTAATCGATGTTAAATAACCGTCAAAATCCCTTCTTACTTATACCTAAATCCCCTGGAGTGCACAGACCTTCAATCCAGATGATGTCACTGCTCTCCTCGGAAATTACAGAACTGTGAGGGCCCATCACCTCCCCACGGCGTCCAATTCAAGAAAATTCAACACTAAGACCTCCAGTAAGGACCCTCCATCACAATTAATGATAACACAGACCCAAAACATAATTAGAAAATCCAGATAAAAGCGGATACCATAAAGAAACAGGTAAAATAAGTAATCAAAAAAAAGAGATTTAATGAAACCCAAAGCATTTAAAGGAAACAAATGAAATGTCCAAGCCCCCAATAACATCCCCGAGCATCCATATTAACCCAGAAATAACCTCCCAACCCATAAATCCGTGAATATCCATCCAAGGAAGCAGATTAAGTTGTCCAAACTGAGTGTATGCGCCTGATATAGACGTCTATGCTTCTGTAGGCATTTTGAATCCACTGATATCGTCCATATGACCTAAAATAAGCAGAAAAACAAAGTTTATAGGCTATTAAGAGGCTAAAACCCACTTATATACCTAAATATACATAATATACTGCATATTTCATTGAATATGAGATTTATGTATACATATAAGCTTATGTATGTCAATAATTACTTCATATCACTTAAGATAAGTATATTATGACTCCATTAACACCTTAATAAGTATTATTAGGCTATGGATAAGCTATTTAAACTACTATAATTTATATAATAGAGTAATAATTATATATATATATGTAATATAATCATATATATTACTATTTTAACCTTATTTTTAAGATATAAGCTTAATTTACTTAAGTTTATCTTATTTTAAGTATAAGAAATACTCAGTCCTAGGGATATCTAGGCTGACAAGTACAATAAATATTCATTAGTACAGTTAAATTCTTATAAATATTATTTTAAATAATTAGTTCTTTTTTTCTACCAACTGTAAGCTGTATGCAATTTATGATAAGTGAGATTAAATTGCTGAGACAATTAAATTGAATTATATTTTATTACTTAATTTTATTTCAATAACACTATTCATACTGGACCATTAAAATTGTATAGAAAACTGACTAATCAATCATTTCACATCTCTGAACTTGAACTCATCCTGAAAAAGTGGTGGAAAACATAAAAAAAAAAGGGAACAAACATGCCTAGTTGAAATGTTGCAATAAAATGTGAGGTTGAAAACATAAGAAAAACAAGGGAAAAAACATGCTTGATTTAAATTTTTCAATAAATTGTTTCAAATCTCAGTGAGGGGTGTGTGCCAAGGATTGATGAGGTGATGGAGGTCAGTGTCTCACATGCAACAGGGATGGGGTGGGCAAGGAAGGGATGATCTGTCCAACATGTGGTTGTGAAAAAAAATTGTGAAAAAAGTGCTGATTTGAGGTCATAATGGATACCCATTTTTTAAACAAGTGACTTTTTTGCAAAATTTAAGTGTTGATTTGCTTTGAAATCCACACTTAAGTTAAGTGCAGATTTGGAAGAACTGACACCCCCTATTATAAACTAAGTAAATAGATAATTAGATGGTAAAAAATGAAAATGAAAACTAATAGTAGAGCTATCTAAATAAATAATCAAAAGGAATATAATTTATCTAAATGACTGAAGAACAGTAATAAACTAATTGGATAACACTCTAAAAATTAAATAATTAAAACAAGAGATTGATTGATTAAAAAATAAATATAAAAATGAGAATAGAGATAATAAAATAAACAAACAAAATAAATAAATAAAAAGACAAATTACCTGGCAAAAACTGACTTAGTCAGAATTAAAGACAGAATTTCACATTTAATTCATGCAGAATCCAAAAAAAGCACCAGATGTCTACTACCCACTTTGTTCTTGCTGTGAATAAAATTAATAATTTGAATTATTTATGTTTAATTTTTTAAAACCTTAAGTATGTATTCTCCTAGGCAGGTAGAGCCTGGCTGGGAGGGTGCCAAAATTTTACAAAAATTATATTTTAGGGATTTGGGGAGTAGATTATATGTTGTGGAAAATGAAAATTTTACAAAAAGATATTTTGGGATGGGGGATTGAATAATGTGAAACCAAAAAGAAAAATTTATGAGAAGAGATTATGTGATGTGGGGAGTGAAAATTGATATATAAAAGGGGATGAAATGTTACTGGGAGTTAAAGAAAAGTCACTGAATGAGTGCTGTTCAAACACTGGTGAAATGCTGATCAAGTGCTTGAAAGTTTCTGTGTCAGTGTTGTTTTCACTGCGGACTTGCTTGCAAGCCCCCCCCCTTATTTTTCCTAGTGAATATCATGAAAAAAATTATTCTGTATTTTATATTTTTAATATGATATAATGAATCTAAAGACTGGAATTAATTACATTGAAATTTTCTTGTTTTTTTTTTGAGTGATGATTTTGAAGTCAAGAAAATGTTTGAAAGAGTTGAATATATATATCCTCCCACTGTATAGTACCCAGACAAGTATTGACATCTCTCTCTTATATGTATAATTATTTTTTCTGTTCCACTTTTATCTTCATTTCAGTAAACTGCTATCTTCATAAAAGTTATATAATCTTAGTTTCAAGAAGTTAGTCTCCACTCCCTTCCCTTTTATAGATATAAAATTCATTTTTTGAATTATTTGAAAAATTGATTGATTTACTGAATGATAAAAATAAACTTTGAATTTTAATAAATTTGACTTCAACTCACACTTTGATTGATAAGATATACAATAGGCGGTCTCAAGCATTAACATACAAACCTGACAGACTTCAGCCTTAAAACTCTATTCTAAGATGCCATGATAAATGAAGAACTTGGGGTAAGGGTTCTCAAACATGAGGTCAAATAATCCCTACTTTTGTGCCAAGATATGGGCATGTGTGTACCAGGCGCTGACTAATCATGATAATGGAATGGAGTCTGTGAATGGTGTGGTGCAACCAAAAAAGGGTGTGTTGAGGTACAAACACACCATTCAAGTACTCCTGTCTTGAGCAAGTGCACTTCAAATAAAAATGACTTACTTGGTACCAATTTTGTGATGTGCTTGAATGGTTTATATACTAATGTTTGAGAACCCCCTAATATCTATTTTTGGTCATTTTTGAGATTTTTAATTTCAATAACCCACCTTACTTACAGTGCCATAAAAAGTATCAAATCTTGTATCTCATGAAGAGTACTGCGTAAAATCTGTAATACAGTAATTTAGGAAAACCTTGCTCTTCTTTTTGTACCTCATCCCCTGCCAAAAGCGGCTTAAACTCATGTTTTTGGCGGGGAGTAGAAGGCAAAAACACAGCAAGCTTTTCCCAAATAGCTGTACTCTCAAAGCATAGATTGCATACATACAGTGGACTCTTTCCTATTTGCTTCAAACAAACAAACAAACAAAATCACATTTCCCCCCTCTTTTTTTATTTTTATTTTTTTATCAAATTATTTTTTCTTGTTATTGTTTATATCATTGGAAGTCTATCAAAGGATGGAAATTTTTTAATTTGTTCTGCTTATTATTTTTCAGCTTTAAAAATTACATTTTTTTTCAAGTAAATCATTCAACTTATTGTCCAAAAAGAAAAATACATCAAAAACAAAACATAAAGTTAAAACAAAAATAAAAGTAAGATATAAGCAAGGCTAGTTACAAATATTCATTCTGTTTGAAGGAAAATAAATGTTTCCTAGAAATAAAAAAATTGAGGAGGACCAATAAAAAAAAGGTTGAAAACAAAAGTCATAATAAGCAGAAGGAACAGAGGTAAAAAGAAAATGCAGATTGTGATGGAGGAGCAAAACATGAGCCAGAGAAGAGAAGAGAAGAGAAGAGAAGAAGAAGAAAAAAGGTAGAAATAGAAATGAAACAAGCATATCTAAAAAATCCGTTCAGTAGAGTTGGAAGAATGGGGTGAGACAACTTTCTTATAAGCAAAACATTCATTCGTTGATGAGTCGACCAAAATATTTTGCAGGCTTACTCAGAATTTGAAACACGACTTTCTTCACTCCAGTGCGGCGGAGAATCGCGTCACCTTGCTAGTGGTCACGTTACTGCTTGTTTATTTGTTTATGTCTGTATTGGCATTGGATCTTCAAGCTGGGATAACATCTCACTCCTTCGCCATATTGAAATAAAATCTAGTAGGCAATAAATCAACTTACATCCACGTGCTCATTCAGGTTTAGTTGTCTTGGGCTTTGACTGCCTTTTCTTCATCATTCTGCTTCTCGGATACCACCATTGCTTCATATGATCAAGCTTTTTGCTCGTCAAATCTACAATGAAGGCGGCTCTTTGTCGGCTTGGGCTTTGAGGCAACGGATATTGGGTCTTGATCCGACGATGCCAAACGATTTGGTTGTGTAAATTCCTTTATTCTTACTTTCCAAAATGGTAACCATCTTTAAAAAGAAAGAAGAAATGATTAAAATTCAGACCGCAAACCAAACAGATCGATGCTTTTTGCGATCGTCTTCTTGGTCTTGATTGCGGCAACTTTTTGGGTGTGGAGGGATCCACCTTATCGAACTTTTTCCTTGTTTTGCGTCGGCTTGACTTCTGCGTTGCTGTTCCTGGCGTTTTCCATCAGAGCTGGAATTTCAGCTGACTCGCATTCTGCTACTAGCAGCTTCATTGCTGAATGCATTTTCTTAATCGTAGCTCAAATTACCCTAGTTGGCTTATTTCTATCTCAATATTTATTGTCATCTTCTTCGGTCTCAATATCCGGCTCACATATTCCCTCACTCAGGTAGACACTTGGGCTGTTAGGTTTCGGGACGAAATTGTTGATTGGGTTGAACACGTAGGCCACTTGAGTTTCTCATAGCCCTGGTGAAATATTGGTTTTGATCAAGTCAATCGCTATAGCTCAAAGACGTGGAATTGAGCCTGACTGGACGGTTTTCATTTTTGTTTCTATTTTCAAATAGTTGGTGAGTGACTCTAGTCCCCCTTCTAATAAAAAAAATGTTATTCTCTCTCTAATACTCTAATGATTATATATTTATGTCAATTTGTTGCAGGCAAATCAGTACAGCTTCCTTTTCAAGATGGATCCTTCTACCTCTCAGTCTAATCCTCTACGTGATCGGATTTACTCAGATCCAAAGTGTGGATAGTGCAACTGGTGGCGCAGATGCGATGCGTCTTAGAGGTATCAAGCGTTCTCAACACTTGGCTCATCTATAGTACAAGGAAAAGACTGAGCCGAATTTTACGTTTTAGGCGCTGCAAGTTTTATTGTAATGATCACATTATTGTTTGTAATGATTGCTATGTTTTCTGGGTTCATTAACTACACACCGTCATGGGTTCCATCAGCACTTCTGATAATTTGTGGCATCTTACTTTTCTGGCCTGTACTATGTGAGTTTCCTTCATGTTCCCTATGATTTTCCCTGTATAGAAATTATTCGAGCTTAATTAACATCATACTGATTGAAGCCGCCCTTTTATGTAGACGCATTTTGCATGTTTTCTATTGTGAGTTGGTTTAACATCCGTTTTCTTTGTTAGTCCCCATTTTCCCGACAATAATACTTTATTATTGCACGTATGACAGACAGCGGATAGTTCGGCCGTCGTTCAATCCAAGTTGTTTTTCTATGTTTCCTTCGGCTTAGCCCACGTGATCGTGCTGGCAATACTTTTGCTTTTAAGTCGAGTACCAAAATCATGGGCCATTAGAGAGCCAGAAGTGTATCAGCCATTGAAGTCAAGAAGGTGGTTTACTATTTTGTTTCTTTTGAATTCACTCATTTTTTAACACAGATATTTGGATTATTTTATTTTCCCTGGACAGACGATTTGATAAGTTCGCATCAATTTAAATGTTTAGCTATCGCACTATCTCCAACAAAAGTAATCACACACTTCTGCGTATATAATCAAGCCTTACTCGTTTTTAGACACTGCATCTTCGATATTCACTCCAGAATATAATCAAGTCATCAAATTTTATTGTTTTTCTTTCTGTCCTCCCCTATAAAACAGAGCTTTCTGAAGGAAACACATGGATACATATATATTGCTCTTTCATTTTTTTTAAAAGGTAGATGTTTCAGAATGTATGATTCCCAAGATTTTGCTTTAATATGTTAAATGAGTCTTCGGATACCAAACTTCTTATTTTTTTAAAAAAATGACTATCTAGTAAAAAGTAAATGTTTCTATTGTTGCAATGTAATTTAATGTCATTATAGAACACAAAACATTAGCTGGTAGCTCAAGTCATGTGGTCCATTGCGACAAGTGTAGAAGTTACCTTAAGAGGAGGAAATTGAGTTGATACTATGTAAAGGTGAATGGTACTTTTAGTCTAGTAGGAACTTGACTTGTGTCACTTTTTACTCTGGTTCCTTTTTAACAATAGCTAGCCCCCGGTATAACTTATATTGAGGGACAAGGAAACCCAATACATATCCGTATCATCTTCAAAGTTGGGCCTATCTCTTGGTAGCATAAATTTTCAACTCTGCAGTGAAATGGAAATGGATTGATTTGAATTGAAAGGTGTCAGGACAAAAGGGCAATAAACACAGCATTCTTTAAAAGGTTGGTGTTTCTTGAGTTGGATTTTTGGCGTTGTTTAGTGGTCAGGCTAAGATTCATTAAAGCTATCATTAAGAATGCTAGTAATATGATATTGTTTGAGTTATTTACTAAAAACATTTTCATTTTTATTTTGTTTAAGTATTTAATAAATTATCCGGATGCTAAGACACTTTGGCCGAGCGGTTAAGGCGATTGACTAGAATCTTTCTAGCCGTGTTAACGGTGCAATCAATTAGGGTTTCCCTGCGCAGGTTCAAATCCTGCAGGTGTCGTAATAACAAATCAATGATATCCTTTTTGCAATGTGTAGCTCAATAAAGACAAATATCGTAGTGAACATGCAGACCCCTCCCTCACATTGAATATCTTGATTCTTTTACAAAGTGAACAATAAAGGTTATAGTTTTGTTTATTTATAAAAAATAAACATGTCTAAGGGTTGTTTAGTGAGCTATATGTGGTTGTTTCCTTCTCTCCTGTTTATTTTTGAAAAGATTAGCTCTTGAACATATATACAGTATTTTTCAAAGTCTACCAACTGTTGTCCCCATCTCTTATTCTACAGGATGCTGCATCCTTCACTATTTTCAGTATAATATTTCACAATTTTCTTTTCCTCCATTCCCCTCATCCATTTTATGAATGCTCATATATCACCCCATACTTTCACTCATATGTCACCTGAAATAAAACATTATTTATGCTATCTTCTAAGGTATTTTAGGAAGACTTTTGTTATAAAAAAAAACAAATCTTATTCAGGTTTTGCACCCAAATGTGAAGCTAAAAAAAAAAAAAAAAAAAAAAAAAAAAATTATATTCCACTTCCAAATGCTTTTCATTTGAAAAAAAAAAAAAAAAAACAATCTGTGCAATGAAAAAACAGACTGGCCCCACCATCTTCAGCATTTAATACTTTTTCAATATTGCTTCTGTCGAGAGGCTGAACAAAATAATTCATTTGTTGATTTACAAAACTTAACAAGCAAAGCGATGTGAAAAACAAAAAAAAAAAAGTTGATAAAAAGAATTAGGCGCCAACAAGGTGCACATTGTATATGTATTTATGGACACAACATTGTTTGGCCAACTAGAGTGGGACACAGCAAAAACCAGCTACCAAAACTATAATGCATACCTCTGACCCTAACATTAACATTAACATTAACTCTAACTCTAACTCTAACCGCTAATTTCCAACAACTACAGTATAAAAATGATAGAGATCTAACCAACCCTGTCCTGTATAGCAGGAAGGTGCAAGAGAAATCTAACACTCACATCAATTGAAAGTAGCCATCATTGATAGATAGTGCTAGCTGAAATTAAATAAAATAAAAAATTGCTTGTGGATTATGGAAGCAGGAATGAAAAAAATAAAATAAAATAAAATAGAAGCTATTACCACAGGAAATGTGGGGGGCTTTACTAGCTAGTTGCCTCTAAATTGGAAGTGTTTGGGAATAGACTTGCTAACAAGTCCCTCCACTTTTGCAGTGGTGTATGTAATATTAAATAAATTGGCAGAGATCTATGCCAAACTTTTCTGGGTCTTATGCCAGTTGGCCAAAAAATGTTGTGTCCAGAAGTACATATACAATGTTCACCTAGTTGGTGGAAAAAAATTACACACAAAGAGTTGATAAAAACTGGCCAGGAGGTTGAAAAAAACAATTATATGGTCAACAAAAAACATTAAAAAGCAATATAATTTGAATATTAAATAAAGAGTGCCAAATAAAGGACTTAGAAAATCTATCAGGTGGTTGATAAACAATTTAATTGAGTGGGAAAAAATAAACAAGTGAAGCAATCTGAAAATTTAACAATCACATGGTCATAAACTATACTAACATCCGTGCATGCTAATTTTTTTTAGCTATCTGATAATTTTGATTGTTGTTTCTTTTTTTCCCTCTTGACTATTTTTTTTTTGATTTTCACATTACATTGCTTGTTAAACTTCTAATATCAACACCTCACTTCAAAATACCAAAGGGGCCATCAAGTCACATATCAGGAGAGAAATATTACATTCTGTGCCATGTTCCATATTATAATTATAACAAGGATAAAAACGTAGTTTTCTAAAAAATAGATATACTTTACCTTGAATTTTAATGCAGCAAACACTTTTTTTAAATAACTAAAGAATGTGTAAAATGAATTTTCCATGTTGTGCTATATTTTAGACTTAAGCTTTACTCATATAATTACTATGACTTTTTAATCTTTTAGATTTATAGAATTATAATACTATATCAATAATAGAGGGTATAAACATTAGCTGATCTACAATTAAATTTATTGTGGATAGAAATCCTTATACCCCAATTATTTTTGGAAATTATTTTTGACAATAATTGGGTTATTAGACATTTTATGTGTCAATGTTCACCTCTTATCTGATATTTTTATCCTCAATTTTTCATAACCACATCTTGCACAACTTTCTGGATGTTCCAGAATCCATACCTTGCTGCACACTCCCATCCATTTAGATTCCTCCCCATCTCATCTGCTCATTTCTGCTCCTTTTCTTCATCATCATCAAATATCTTAACATGTCTCATTGTCACATATCTTCTCAAAGGAAGCCTTCCCCCACTTTTTCTTCAAATCCTACTTTTCCCTCTTTCCCCTGCTCAGCTATAAAATCAAAGACATTTCAACTAAAAAAAGATGATCACCTCATACTTACCTACTGGCTAAAAACTAAAACTAATTATGATTATTTTTTTGGTACTGAGAATGAAACTAAAGTAGGACACACACCCCACACTAAAATTCAATGGCTATCTTATAATGGAAAATGAATTAAAAAATAATACAAATGGAAGGATTGATCTTTTGCCAAAAAAGATGTCTGAATGCTTCAAGCACTATTAAGAAAAAGACAAGAAGGCTAAGACTCTTTCATCTTCCACTAGTTTTGGTATTGCTGAAATAGATGTCAGTAAGGGCATAAAATATATAGATGATAAGTTTGATTCTTTATGTCCTTACTATAAAAAGATGGATTCTATATTTGGTGAGAAAGCTGATGTTAATTGGGCAAACATGTTGGATGAAGAAGATGCTATCTCCAAAAATGATATCAACAGAAATATTTTTGAATCCTCTTCTTCCACTCAACAATCCTCTCCTTTTAAATCAAGAGATCAAGATATTTTTTCTATAGATCCTTATGGTTATATAAGCCAACCCAATCTAGCTCCATTGAGTTATTCTCTTGTATCTAGTCAGTTTTTTTTATTTAATTCTCTTTTTATTATTTCTAAAAAGGCCAATGAACAAAATCAGGAGCCACAATCAAGCAAACCTGAATCTAGAAACAATGCTGATGATGACAAAAATATACCAAATTCCTGAAAAAAAAATCAAACACCAGAAAATACTCTAAATCTCAGCAGTCAAAGAAAAAAATGAGATAGTACTTCTCAAACTCTTATTTCTTCTATTGAATATTTTTTAGAAAAAATGTGATTCTTTTAAGTGATTTGATACCTATTGAGAGATTAGTCTGCTTTTGTTTTATTTTTTTTAATATTACATAAGAATTTAGGTAAAGTCACAGTTTCACAAGAGACTTTTAATTTTCAAAATTAAAAATATGAAATCTCTTTATGGAGTGATGATAGGGCACAAAAATTTGAGGAGAAGAAATATGAGCTCTATTCATGGAGGGATGATAAGGAAAAAAACATGGAGGAGGAGAAATTCAAGCTAACTCTAAGTAATGAAAAATCAAAGAAAGAGGAGAAATATTTCAAGTACAATTTCCTATTGGATCAGATGAATTTCAAGTATCAACTTGAAGATGATTCTGAAAAGAAACTTTACATGATAGAATGTGTTAAAGCTAATAAATATATTGAGAAAATTGAATCCTTAATGAAAATTTTTATTGTTTACTAGTTTTTTTGTTTTCTTTCCCCTTTTTGTTTATAATTTTTTTAGAAATAAAAGCATTTCATAATTCCTGTATTTTTTTACACTATCAATCATTGGTTAAGTAATATATCAAGAAATGTAACAAATTTATTTTAAGTGGTCCCAATGGCTAAATTTGATGGACTATTTTTTATGTCTTTGTGTTTTCATATCAAATTTTTCAAATTTACATTAAAGTCATTAAATATGCTTTTCTAAATACAGCTAAGTCAACAAAAATTTCATATCTGTTTTGAAAATTTGGAAATACCCCCCTTTCTTGCATTTTATTGAAGCAAGGGGTGGGTATAACTAAAAAGTTTTCAAGTCATCAAATTTGCATGTCAGATTTGAAAATTTGGCAATATCCTCCCCTGAATTTTATTGAAGTAAGGGGTTTAAGTCACCATAATTTAATATAATTAAATAAATTAATAAAAAAATAAATAACATATGTCAAATTCACTAATTTTAAAGTAATGAAAATTCCTCATGCCAAAATTCAGATAAAGTCTAGAAACTAAGTTCGGGACTTTCCACAGGTATATACTAGAGGAAACCTATGAAAAAAATTAATGCTGTCATGATTACCAGCTATACAGAACAAGGCCATTGACCTATTACTTTGGTTAAGTAAATTGAAATATCAGATTTATTTATTTATTAAATATTTATGAAAGAATAATAAATATTTGGTTACTCCACAAATCCACATACTTTTTCAATATCCCTAAAGTTTTATTAGATATATTAATTTTACCTAATTTTTTTTACCTTGTTTATTTGTTGGATTAAGTTTTGACTGATCTGAAATAAGCACACAACATATGTTAATTCTTGACAAGACTGAGAGCCTTTTGGTGCTTTTGATGTTTGGTAATTATTGTGAGAAGAGTTCCAAACAGATTTGATAATTCAATTTCCTAAACCAAAATTGATTGTATGATCTGGGAAATATAAATTATGACCTTTTATTTTAGCTGGTGAAGGAATAAGTTGTACAGTAATAGTATCAATATGAGAGAACATCCTCAAAGTAAGATAATTGGCATAATTTGAGTCAGTATGAATATTTTTATGAAATCTTGAATGAGTGATTATAACATTGGAAAACAATAGATATTCAATGCTAATCTTTTCCCATTCTGAGTCACACTAATTTGGTATTCCAACTCTGGTAGGAAGTTAATGATTTTCTTGAAAAGCATTATTTCAGAGTGTTTTAAGCCAAATAGCAAGAAATGAAGCAAAAGAAGTAATTTATCTCATTTTTGAAAACCATTATCCATTTTAGCTTTAGATAAATTTTTAAGAAAAGAATAGATGCATATAGAATTAAAATGAGTCAAATGATATTACCTAGAGAATAACCTTTAAAAAATCCTGATCTCAATCCAAATCCAATCATTATACCATCCAAAATATTATTATTACTTATCAGTAAGCAAACAACAGCCATTTGATATAGTGTGGCAATGATATTGGATAGTTGATTAAAATATTCATCATTTAAACCATCAAAAGAATGATTTTTGTAAATAAATTGAGTTTTAAAAGTATTACTGATTACAGCCTTGAAGTCATCACATCCTAATTTGGTTAAATATTCTATATCTTCATGTAGCTTCTTTGAATAATTTTTTTCTCTACTTTAGCTTAATGGTACTTGATATTTGATATATGGCACAATATACTATTCAATTGAATTTTCTTTTTTAAATATTTTTTCTTTGATTTCAATTATCATTATCATTTGTTGATGTTTTAGATGATGATTGAAAATTATATGAAATTTAAGAAAATAATGATGAAGTTAAAGAAGATGAGGGAGAATTAAGGGGTGAATCTAAAGAAATAGACATTTTTTTCTTCAAAAAACTGGTTATTTTTCAAAAATCAAAAAATTAAAAGTAAAACAATTCACATAATTTAAAATAAATGATCTTATAAATAAGCTAATAAGAATAATTATTACTTCAACTTAAACTGAGCAATATTCTTATAAAATTCTGAAAAAAAATATTAAACTTTCTAATACATATCTGTCAATTTTCTATGGCTTCCTCATTTCCCCCTTTCCCTTTTTTGGTGTCCTCAATAACATGCCAAAAACACCTCCAAACCTCACCCTTAAACCCATATTTGACATCTTTATCTCACCCCTACATCCCCTTTTACCTCCCTTACCATGGCCCACCCCCCTCTCCTCATTTGTTAACAAATGATTGTTAACTTATCAATTCAATAAAAATTTGAAAATTTAACAATTAGTAATTAACTAATAGAATTTTCAAAAATTCAAATAGCTAATGAATGATCATTAATGAAAAAGGAGAGGGGGGCAGAGGGGAGATAATGAACACCAAGGTGGTGCTGTAGGGGAGGATTTGAAGGGGTTATAGGGGGGGTTTTGGGGGGTTTTGAGGGGGTTTAGAGGGAATTTTGGGGGGTATTGAGGGGGTATTGAAGACACCAATGAGGGAGGAAAGGGGGGGTAGAGGCAGCCAAGAAGTGAAGAATGAGGCATCTAAAAACTATGGAGGAAAGGAGGGTTAGAGGCAGCCAAGGAGGGGAGAATTTGGCAGCTAAAAATGAGGGAGTAAAGGGGGGTTAGAGGCAGCTAAGGAGGGGAGAATGAGGCATCCAAAGAGGGGGGAAAGGGGGATATGTCCATGCCAAGGAGGAGGGGAAGGTGGAAAAATTCCCAGGGAAAGGAGAGATAAAGAATAGGATGATGGAAAGAAAAAAAAGAAAGAAGAGAGGGAGAGAAAAAAAAGGTTAATTTTATCCAGAAAATCAAAAAAAATCAAATTACAAAAAATAGATAAAAATAGAAAAGAAACTGAAAAAAAATTATAATTAGGAAATATATAAGTAAAAACAAAAAAATGACTTACCTGGAGAGATGAGTTGAGAAAATAATTGAATTCAAATTATTTGAGGGATGCAAGAGGAGAGGAGGAAGCAGATATGAGTGATCAAAGAAAAAAAGAATGAATGAAAAATTATGTGGTTGCAGAAAATATGTGATTTCATGATGAGTCAATGAAGGAAAACAAAGAGAGTTGAAAAAAAGAGACTTTAAAAGCATGTTCAAAATTAAATTCAACATGAGAAAAACCCCATTCAAAGTGAATTAAACATGCAACTTGATCATTTGGAGAGTATCAAAAAATTAAAAGGGTTTCTTTGAGAAATTTTGGAGTTTTATTGGCATAATGATGGAGAATATCCCAGTGGAAGGTAAATTTTGTGAATCAAGGCAGGGAAGATCTGGTGTGGGCTGGAAATCCTCTTCTTCATAAAGATCATACCACTCATCCTTCAAATCAGCTAGGATATTATGGAGTATTACCCAAGTCATTATCCAATAATTTTCTGTTTTGATGTCCAATTTTGTTTGAAATTGGATTCTAAGCTCCTGGAGACTAGAAAATATTTCATTTGAAACTCCAATAGCATGCTCAATTTGTACTCTTGATTGTGCAAGGTGATAATTAAAGTTTGTTTTTTGGTCATTTTTGAAAGTTGCACCTTGGAAAGCAGGTATAATGTACTTTCCACTTGAATATGTTGATTCAACAAGGAGGTAATGGGATTCATCAAAGCATGAGTCAGGAGTTTGAGAAATTCTCATTCTTTGGAACACAGAAGAGTCATGAAATAAGCCAGGGAAGCCACTATGAAAATGAATAAATTTTTTATTGAAATCACACAAAAGGTGAAGGGAAATAGAGTTCTAGTTAGAAGATAAATTTTTATTTTATGAATCATAAGAGATTGGAGAAAAAAATTGATAAAACCTATTTTTATTATCAAAATACTGGCTTCCATCCTGAGCAGTCTTTTGACTCAATGGTAGAGTTTTGCCACCAGAAAAACCAACACAGCCAGGTAAAAATTAAGCTTGAATTACTTGAGAGAATTCAAGTTGCTGTTGTGGAGTTGGCCAAGAAAGTGATTGAGACTTGAGGAACAGAATGTCAATCATACAGCACTTTGTGTGTAATAACACAGTACTGCATCCTATGGTAAAGAGATTTTCCAAATGTCTTATAGAAGAACCATTTTCATTTGATCCAAATTAAAATTGTGCAACAGCAAGTTGAATGGCAGGATCACACTGTTTATTATGAGAATTTTTAAGAAAGATAGTGTAATCAGAGATGAGTTGATAAATTTTGATGAAGAATCAGAAGAAGTTTAAAGTGGGAGTTTTGAGAATTGAGTGGGAAAAGTATCTGGGATCATGAATAAGATTTGGGCCCCTTTGGTTGATTTAACACTTTTGTGAAGGAATAGACATATAAGCTAAAGGGTTTTAAAAATAAGAGTCAGCAATTAAATATAATGCAATTAAATTAATAGTTAATTCAAGTAACTTCCTAGTAGGGAGGTGATCCATTGTTGTTGGTTGAAGTTTTAGGTGATGAGGGAAGCGGAAAGTGTCCACTAAATGAGCAGGGGGTAAGTCAATAGAACATAATATTAAGTTTTTGCCACCAAAACTAAGTAGCCTAGAGTGAAGAAAGAGATAAGGATGGAATCTGTAATTATATGGCATGTGACTTGCTTACAAATCAATCATGGATGTGATGAGTTTGGAGTCAGGAATTAGGAATGGACATTGAGGTATAAGAGGTGGGTGGGATAATGCATTATTGTAAATGCCTTATCAACTAGCCCAAGGGCTAGTGGATGAGAATCTTCTACAATTAATAATTTTGTTTTCCCAGGATAAGACATTATTAATTGCGGAAGATTCTTATCCACTAGCTGCAGGGCTTGTGGATAAGGAATCCACAATAATGTATTATCCTACCTCTTATACCCCAATTTCCATTCCTAATTTCTGATCCCAAACTCATCACATCCATTATTGATTTGTAAGCAAGTCACATGACATATAATTTCAGATGCCATCCTTATGTATCTCATTTCTCTATGATACTTACTTTTGTTGGCAAACACATAACATTTTTTCTCATCTTTATGTGTCTCTTCACTCTATGATACTTAATTTTGTGGCAAACAAATAAAAAATTTTCCATCTACACACCCCATCTGCTCATTTGGTGGAAAATTCCCACTTCCCACTCATCACCTAAACCTTCTACCAAAAACCTTTTCTACCAAAAATATTGAAGCAC
This sequence comes from Hemileia vastatrix, assembly GCA_030280995.1. Taxonomy (NCBI): domain Eukaryota; kingdom Fungi; phylum Basidiomycota; class Pucciniomycetes; order Pucciniales; family Zaghouaniaceae; genus Hemileia; species Hemileia vastatrix. The sequence goes on from JASXTE010000011.1 coordinate 20,161,476, forward strand.
CTCTCTACTAGGAAGTAACTTCACACAGCTATGAATGCCATCACTTTAGTTTTAGCTGCTGACTCTGACTCTGACTCTGGGTTGGAAGACACTTAAGCTTATATGTCTTTTCAATGATCTTTATGAAGAAGAGGATCCAAGACCTGCACCAGCTCTCCCCTTACTTGAATCAAAAAAAATTCTTTCCACCAGCATACACTCTGTCATTATGCCAACCACCCTCCAACATTTTGAGACACAACCCTTTTAATTTTTTTTTCATACTCTCCAAATGTTCAACTTCTGTGCTTTATTCACTTGGTTTGGTATTTTTATTTTTCATATTCATTTTTATTTTGAATTTACACTGAATGTCTTTTTTTTGGATGTCTCATTTGTTTTCATTCACCAGCCCAACATGAAATCACATATTTTCTGTGATTGCATTATTTTTCACTGTTTCTTTTTTCATTCATCCCTCATATACTTTTCCTCTTCTTCTCCAACATCCCTCAAACAATGTGGTTTCATTTATTTTCTCATCTCATATCTCCAGAAAAGTCTTTTTATTCATTTTTTTTGATTTTTTGATTGCAAATTATATTTTTTTTGTTTTTTTTTCTATTTTTTCTTTCTTTTTTGTATCCAAATTTGTTTTTTAAGTGGTTATTATTGATTTCAATGGTAAAATTAACCTATTTTTCTCTCCCTCTTTACTTTCTTTTTTAGCTCAATCACCCTACTCATCATTCCTCCTTGGCATGGTCACTATCCCCCCTTTCCCCTATTTCACTTTTTTTGGTTCCATGTCATTAAAACACATACATTGCACATTCTTTATGCATTTCACTTACTCCATATTCAATTTCCCCCAAATTCCAACATCATTCTTGTTGAAGTATCGATAATTATTTTGCTTAATTATTCCTATATTATTTATTCTAATATCTCTCTTATACAACTCCCTCAATTTACCGTTTGTTATTTTTCCTACTGTTTCATTTGTGTTACCTTTTTCACTTCTTTATTATTCTCTTTTAACGTTAAGTAGCGAATATCGCCTTCTCACCTACCTTATTGTACTGGTTGCGATAATTAACTTTTTCTCCTATTTTATCGCTTGTCTACCTTCTTATTGGTTATTACTGTTGGTTTCTCTTTGTGTATAAAGGTGGCCTCTCTACTTTGGACTTAATCATCTCATTTTGCCACCTATTGCTCATTGACCAGTATTTCTTTATTCTTAGTATTTCTACTTATCGTAGAATTCCTCTTCTCATCTAAGTCTTTGGTTTTACCTCTGACTATTATATATTAGGTAAAACGTATGTGCTGTCCAATGCAATGTAATTATCTCATTTTGCCACCTATTGCTCATTGACCAGTATTTCTACTTATCGTAGAATTCCTCTTCTCATCTAAGTCTTTGGTTTTACCTCTGACTATTATATATTAGGTAAAACTATTTCTACTTATCGTAGAATTCCTCTTCTCATCTAAGTCTTTGGTTTTACCTCTGACTATTATATATTAGTCTCACTTTTACAGGTTATGGGCCCAGCGCTCCAGTAATCTCAGTAATCTATTATCATGTCTTCCCCAGCCGCTGCTAGTTCTTCTACATCTGGTTCTTATTCCGAAGCCACCTCAATGCCTCGTACCAGTCCCAATACTATTACGTTCTCAGCCCTTCACTTAGAAAATTCCAATTTTTCTGATATCAAAAACATCGAAAAGCTTAACGATCAAAATTATGCTAGTTGGAAAACAGACATGTTATATGCTTTACGCGTTAGGAATCTAGATCATTTTCTTGATGAGAGATTAATAGAACCCTCTGATCCTAACCTAAAGGAAGCCTTTTATATACGTAGACGCCAGACCGATACGATTTTAAAAATGTTCCTCGATCGCACTAACCACAATAAATTTGTAAAACAAGGTGCGACTGAAGATCCAGCCGGTTTATGGCTTAAGATCCAAAATCATTACGCTGGAAAATCTGGCGCTAACTTATCGTATATTGTAAAACGGCTATTTGATGTTCGTTTTAACGAGAGTAATATTAAAAGTACCATTAACGACTTCCGTAGTATTATCAATCTATTGGAAGAAGTGGCCCCCGAATTATTTGAAAATAATATATTCTCTTTCCTCATTTCTCACTACATATTAAACCTTTTGCCTGATTCGTACCAAAGTACCGCTAACCTTATCCTTAACAATTATAAAGTCACAAATATTAAACCGAATCTAGATGAGGTTTTTCTTGACCTGGAAGCGGAAGTTACAAGGAGAGTTAATCTTGGCTCGGCGAATTCAGCGGGTAATATTCTTTCAGTTGACAGCAAAAAGAATAAAAACTACTGTTCTAAGGGTAAACACAACCCACTTGCCCTGCATCCTGAATCTTCCTGTTTTCAACTACATCCCGAAAAACGTGAGGAATTTTTAAAGAGGAAAAAGGAAAAAGAAGGCGGCAAAGTATTAGCCATTATGTCAGATATTTTACCAAATCATGTCGTGCTTGATAGCGGAGCCTTGTACTCACTTTTCAATGACAAAACTTACTTTTCTTCCTTCACGTCCTCTACCCTTACTTTAACTACTGCTAATGGCGAATGTTTTACCGCACTAGGCCAAGGAACTGTTAAACTCACTACTGAGTCCGGGTACAAACTTTCTATTCCAGCCTTATATTCACCTTCTGTCAAAACTCCTCTTATCGCCGCAACTGATCTTATCCTCGACGGTTGGAGCTTAGTTAACAAAAGTGGAATCTACTCCATTAAAAAGAATAATAAAATCATTATCAAGTGCTCTACATTGGGCAACATAATCAGCTTTCCAGTCATCAAAAATCTGGTGTGTTCCATATCCTCTTCTACTTCATCTAATCTTGATATGTTACACTGTAGTCACGGTCATCCCAATAATAAAGTCATGAAATTACTATATCCCAATTTGGATTTCTCTAATTTTACTTTTAAACCTTGCGATCTCGCTAAATCTCATGTCCTACCTTTTTCGGGCACCCTACCTACTCCCAAAAATAAATTAGAAGTCATTCACATGGATGTCTGTGGCCCGGTAGACCCCATATCTAAAGGGGGAAAACTTTATTTTCTGAAGATTGTAGATGGCTATTCTAGATATCGTTCCGTTTATTTTCTCACTCATAAGTCGGAAGTATTTAGTCATTATAAATCTTTTGAGGCCTCTGCAGAAAACATTACCAATAGCAAAGTCAAGTTTGTTGTTACTGATAATGGCGGTGAATTTGTCAATCACACCACCAAAAATCACTACTTAAGTAAAGGAATAAAACACTTACTGACCGCTCCTTATACTCCTCAACAGAATCCCATATCTGAAAGAGGCAATCGTACTCTGGTGGAAAAAGCTAAATGTCTTCTCATTCAAGCCGGCCTCGATAGTTCTTGGTGGGCCGAAGCCATTCAGACCGCTAATTACCTTCTTAATCGTACTCCTTCTACTAATTTACCTAACAATTCATCTCCTTATCAATTATGGAATGATCAACCGGATTCCACCAACTTGTTTCCTTTTGGCTGTGACGCTATCGTACACATTAATAAACCAAAACGCTCCGGGAAGTTCGGTCCTTCTGGTGAAGAAGGGATGTTACTGGGTTTTGAAGAAGGTCATAATAATTACCGTATCTATTTACCAAAATCCAACTCCACTATTATCACTCACGATGTTAAGTTTCACTTCTCTTTTAATACGGCCAAAAATATATCCACTGGGGTGTCTATTGACACTTTAAATTTTCCTGATATTGGGAATCTCCTTGTCCCTCTTCCTCAATCTAAGATTCCTGCCGGATCTTCCTTCGCCTCAAATCTTCCTGAAATAGTTGAAGTCCAAGATTCTCAATATGAAATAGATGAACAATGCGAAGTGGAAGAATTACTTACTGGCGATAGTGACGATAATGTTAACGAAGTCCCTATTTCCGATCTCCCAAATCAACCTGCCAAAACCTCCACTCTTTCCACTTACAAAAACTATTCGTGGATTAATAAAGATAGTCCTGCACCTAAAGATTTCAGTTCTGATATTAATGAATCTAATATTCTTCCCTATAAAAGAAGATCTAATCATATTAATCTTGTTGTCACTTCGTCTGACACTCCCTCTACCTATCATGAAGCCATTAATTCTCCTGAAAAAGAAGAATGGCTATCTGCCATCTCTAAAGAATTAAATAGCATCAATAAACATGAAGTTTGGGATGAAATCCCTTATCCACCTAATACGCATTTACTTGGAACTACTTGGACTTTCAAGAGAAAGACTGACGCCGATGGAAACATTCTCAAATATAAAGCCCGTTTGTGCGTACAAGGTTTTTCTCAAATAGAGGGTATCGAGTATAACGATACGTTTGCTCCCACTGGCCGACTACCTACTCTACGTTTCCTTCTTGGTGTAGCTGCCTCCAACAATTGGGAACTGCACCAAATGGATGTTCGCTCGGCCTTTCTCCATGGAGTCCCTGAAGAAGATCTCTTCTTAAAAATTCCCCTAGGATATGTTCCTAAACTCTCGAATTGTTGTCTTAAACTCAAGAAATCTTTATATGGTTTGAAACAAAGCCCGAGGTGTTGGTACAATGCTCTACTTAAATTCTTCTCTAGAATTGACTTCAAACCCAGCAAAGCTGACCCGTGCTTATTTATCAACTCGGATAAATCTAACCCTTGTTTTGTCTTTCTGCACGTTGATGACATGGTTATTGGAGGTCCCAACGTCGATATTTTTAAATCAAAGATCAAAAACATCTTCGATATGGACGACCAAGGGGAAGTCAATTGGGTACTTGGTATGAAGATTACTCGTGACCGTCAAAACAGAACTCTGCAGCTATCTCAGACCTTATATGTTGACAACCTTCTTAAGGAATTTTCTTTTCAAGATTGTAAACCGGTCGCTACGCCCCTTATTCCCAATCAAAAATTCTCTTCCAATGCTCCACCTACTGAGTCCATCGATTTTCCATACAGACAAGCGGTTGGCCTACTAAACTACCTTGTCATGTGCACCCGTCCTGATTTGGCCTTTGCTGCCAGCTACCTTGCCCAATATTTATCAAATCCATCCTTGGAGCAAGTCACTGCCTTCAAAAGAGTTTTGCGTTATCTAGCTGGTACCAGGGCTTATTCTCTTACTTTAGGAAATGTACCTAACCAAGTTGACCACTCCTTAGTGGCCTACGCTGACTCTAACTGGAGCGATACTGACGACTGCAGATCCACCTCTGGAAGCTTAGTCTTTTATCTGGGTCTCATTTGCTGGCGTTCCCGCAAGCAACCGGTGGTTTCTTTATCCACCACTGAAGCCGAATTCAGAGCCATGACTGAAGCTGCTCAAGACCTACTTTGGATCAAAGTCCTATTTTTCGATTTCGACATTACCATTAACGATACTACTCTCTGGTGTGACAACCAAGGAGCGATCAAACTCGCCAAAAATCCTTTATATCAACATCGCACAAGACACCTTAACAGGCAACTACATTGGCTTCGCGAACAAATTCAGCATCATGAATTAATTCTCAAATACATACCTACGTCCCAAATGTGGGCCAATATCTTAACTAAATCCTTACCCAAACCTACTCATTCTCTATGCTCCAATAATCTTCACTTAAATAACATTGCATACAACAGCACGGGGGGGTGTTGAAGTATCGATAATTATTTTGCTTAATTATTCCTATATTATTTATTCTAATATCTCTCTTATACAACCCCCTCAATTTACCGTTTGTTATTTTTCCTACTGTTTCATTTGTGTTACCTTTTTCACATCTTTATTATTCTCTTTTAACGTTAAGTAGCGAATATTGCCTTCTCACCTACCTTATTGTACTGGTTGCGATAATTAACTTTTTCTCCTATTTTATCGCTTGTCTACCTTCTTATTGGTTATTACTGTTGGTTTCTCTTTGTGTATAAAGGTGGCCTCTCTACTTTGGACTTAATCATCTCATTTTGCCACCTATTGCTCATTGACCAGTATTTCTTTATTCTTAGTATTTCTACTTATCGTAGAATTCCTCTTCTCATCTAAGTCTTTGGTTTTACCTCTGACTATTATATATTAGGTAAAACGTATGTGCTGTCCAATGCAATGTAATTATCTCATTTTGCCACCTATTGCTCATTGACCAGTATTTCTTTATTCTTAGTATTTCTACTTATCGTAGAATTCCTCTTCTCATCTAAGTCTTTGGTTTTACCTCTGACTATTATATATTAGGTAAAACTATTTCTACTTATCGTAGAATTCCTCTTCTCATCTAAGTCTTTGGTTTTACCTCTGACTATTATATATTAGTCTCACTTTTACAATTCTTTCTTGCTCTATTTTTTCTACTTTTCAATCAAGGTAAATTTCATCTCCTTTTTTTATAGCTAAATGATATCTCTTTCCTTATATTAAAATTTCATACTTAAATAAATATATGCATGACTCTTATCTGGATAACAGTGAGCTTATTAAACTCTTCTTGCTCTCATCTCCATTACCACTTTTCAAGTTTTTGTAAAATTTTGAAAATAAGACTCTGATTAGGTTTAGGTTTATTTGAATCTAATGTTATTTTTACTGAAAATCTTCCTGAAGGCTACCTTTTATTTCCCGTAAACAGATTTGAATTTGGTTCAGTGGTTGGTGAGATATTGATTATTAAATTTTAGCCTTTTTTTCCCTATTTAATTTTTTTATTTCATATTTTTGTGTAATAAATTAGGTTTAGGTTTATTTAAATCACATGTCCTTAAACTGAAGATTCTCCTGAAGCCTATCTTTTATTTCCCACAAACAGGTTTAAATTTGGTTCAGTGGTTGCTGAGATTTTGACCTTAAAAGTTGAGCCTTTTTTTCCAACTGTTACTTAATTTATTTTATCTTTCTATATTTAATAATTAGAGAAAAAGGCTTCAGAAACTCTTATCTGGTGATTATCTAGGCTTATATATCCATCTTTTTGGAATTTTCATCATCAATTTTTAAATTTTTGTGCAATTTTGAAAATCAGAGTCAATATTAGGGTTAGGTTTATTTGAATATTATGTTCTTTTAGCTGAAGATTCTTCTGAAGCCTATATTTCATTTCCCATAAATGGATCTGAATTTGGTTTAGTGGTCTCTGAGATATTGACCTATAAAGTTGAGCCTTTTTCTAAATTTCATTTATTTTATTTCATGTTTAGACCAGTATTTGTTAAAGACTAATCTCTTGGTATGTCTGATAATATATGTTTCATTCTTAAAATCATGTCTGTCAGCCAGTGTCAGCCAGGCTATTCCAGGAGTCCAGTAAATAATGTATAAATTATAAAACCTTAAAGAGTGGGTAAGACTTGTATTTAATGAATATAACTTAATATTTTATTGCATAATGAAATTATATAAGAATTTTATTATATACAAATGTTACATTAAATTTATTGGTTATATATATTTTTATATACAATTAAATTGAGCATAATATAATATATTCTACAAATAAATGCGCATTTTTATGTATTTAATAATTATAAATTTATATTTAATTAATTAAAAAACATATATTATAATTACAAGTGTAAATTTGATTTATAATATATTTAAATTAATTACTTAAATTTATATATTAACTAATACCTCTCATATGATACTAAACAATTATTAAGGACGCTTCTTTTGACCCTTAATTGTGTTAGAAAAAACAAATAAATTAATTTGGACTAAATTGAGATTAATTGCTTGTTTTGTTGCGTCAAATTATTTTTTGTTTCACTTAAAATGTCCTCTAATCAGGATGTACCATCTGTTGGGAATTATATTTCTCATAGTTCCTATGTTTCCACTCTTGTTTAGTTATTTACTATTGTCACTTACTGATTTGGGGATTAATGGCGGGGAAATTGGATTCTTAATTGGGCTTTTAATTATTTGTTTCATGTTTTTCTCTATATTGTTATGTTTCATTTACTCTTTTGATATGTTTGTTTTATTCCTTTCTAATCATTGTATTTACTGATATAATAGCGCTTCAGAGGACCCATTGCCTATAAAAGGGCCTTGGATAATCCCCTGTAGCCGGATCACTTATTATACACTCAACAATTTAAATACAATTTTTATATTACGTTTATATTCTTTTTATTAGTAATAAAATTCTAATTAAAATTTTATATAACAATTTAAAGGTTGCTTTAAGTCTGATAGTAATTATATTGGTTGCCGCGCAGAATTCTTACTTAAATAATATTAATATTTATAAAACCAAATTGTTATTTCTTCTCAGCTCACTCGTCGTTGCCTTTCTCTCAATAAATTAAATAATTTTATTAAATTTTATTTGTTTTATTACCCATACTCCTTTCTTCCTTCTCCTCCTCTCTTTCTTTCTTCTATCCTTCTCCTTCTTCTAGACGACCAGCCGACAACTGAGGGCCTTTCCAAACGACGACGACGATCGAAGCCTGGCGACGAACGACAAAACGCACGGACCACCTAGCAAAACGAAACTTTTGCCGCGACTGTGTTTCGAACTTGGGTTCGACATCTTAGGTTTATATAATATTAATTTTTATATTATTTTGAAGTGATTTTTCGATCACTATAGTAAGTTCACCTTTGCGCCTCTCACTCATATTACTATATTTTTATTGCAATAACAGTGATTGTGGCTTAATTGCTGATTCACTGAGTGTAAGTGTTCAATTTTTAAAATTTTTTTTTTCCTAGTTGACCATTATAGAGTGTTAAATCCTCTTAGTCCTAGAAGAATTGACATTATTATTAATACAAATTGAATTATTAATTTAATTTTTTTTTATTAATTAATTATTGTTAATTTTGGTTGACTTAAAAGTACATTGTGCTTAGTCCCAATATATTGCCATATTTAATATTGGTAATTAATTGGTTGAATTAACTAACTTGTTATTCCCAATTTAAACTTGCAATCCATTTTTTTTAAAAAAAAAAATTAATTTTTTTAATTATTACTTTATATTGAAAGTTATTTTTTCTATAATTTAATTAATTAAAAAATTTTTTTATATTATTTGGAGCAATTATTGACTAACTTTGATTATTTTTTTTATAAAGTACAAAGTAAAATATTAATCTTCCCACTAGTATGTCCAACAATTTGACAGAAAAAATGGATAACATGCAAGTGGATGAAATAGAAATTGACTATGATGCTGACACTGTAAGTTCTTCTAAAGTTGGTCATAAAAAATCTTATGTTAACACAAAGAATTCACATACTGCAGGATGTGGAAATGACAGGAAATGCAAACAAACCAAACCCCCTTCCCCCAGTACCACAGAAGGAAGTAAAGCCTCTAGTGCCTCAAGAAGGTCTTCCAAAAGGCTTCAAAATAAAAAAGCTTCCTCTGCCACAACAAATCAGCAACCTATCCAGTCATATAAAAGAGTTGAAGACAGAAAATATGACGTACAAAGCAAAGGTAGACACATTGTGGGATCAGGTCCAAGAACTCAGGAACCAGATTCAGGCCCAGGCCCCTCCTCAATTGCCTCCCAATCAGCTTCAATTTCAGGCTCAACCTTCACAGCCACCCAGCTCAACCATCCAAAATCCAAATACTATGGAAGTAGAGCAATGGAAATGGGATTATCTAATGAGTCACTACCAACAGAATGTGCAACACCCTCCCCATCATCAGCCTGGCCCATCCAGAACACCCAATTTCCATCCACCTCCTCATCCCTACCAACAAAGCAGGAGAAAGAAGGCCCAAGCACAATCCCAAACCAAGTCCCAGGGGAAGTTTCCTCCTCTGCCATGGTAAGTAATTTGGTTGATAGTCACTTGGGTATGTTTTCTAATAAATCTTCTTCTGCAGGTAATATTATTGAACATGGTGAAAGAACAGTTAAACCTGTTAAAAGACAGCTTCCTGTAACTAGTAGCCCTATTGATGTAATTAGCAAATTGTCATTTGATGAACCTTTACATTTAACTTCTACATCTTTAATTAATCCTTCTCTTGCAATTAAAAATGATTCTGTTCCCCCTGAAATCTATAACTTAATTGAAAAAACTTCTGAGGAAATATTGAAAGATACCCTTGATTTTAATATTGTGAAAGACAAACATGTGAGAGATGTGTTAATCCATGAAAATGATAGATTAAATAATTTACAGTTGCAATGTAAAGTGAGTTCTTCTGTACAAGATACAGCTTATTTAAAAATCAAAGAAACCTTGAATATTGTTCTTAGTCAACAAAAACAAATAAGAAGTGACCATAGAGCTATCTCAGATAGAAATATCAGTCTGCATAAGACATTGAGTGAATTGAAACCCCTTATTGAGGAAAATTATTCATTCAAAAATGAAATAAAATCTCTACAAAATGAGTTGAAGAAACTAAAAAATGACTTCCATGCACTAAGTACCAAACACTCAGTTTCTGAGGACAGAAATGTTCTATCTCTTGCAAAAGTGAATGACCAGAAGTCTGAAATTCCAAGAATAAGAAACTATGTGTCTGACCTACAGGAAAAGTTCTCAACCTTAACCATAAATAATGAATTAAATGAGATTTCTGCCAGTAAGCTGCATAAAAATAAAGGGAAAAAACCTGAACAAACTTCATCCTTTCTTCCTCATATTTCAACCATTAAACAAACTGACAATGAGTCTATAAAATCTTTTGCTACTAGCAAAAAATCTTGTGATGGTCATGCACCAGCTGTTTCTGTAAATAATGAAATTTCTGAACACCTGGCTAAACTTCAGGAATTATTACTAATGAATAATTCAAACCAAAAAATGGACCATCCCAGTAGTCAGAAAAATTGGCCTAAGTTAGACCAATATCCTACCTTTGATGGTGATTCTTCCTCTGATTGGCAACACTTTATCCAAAGAATTGATAATTTAAAGAGATCTTATAAACTGCCTGATGAGGAAATTGTTTCTAAACTAATTTCCTTATTTTCCAATGTAGCCTTGATGTGGTATGAATCTGTCCTCTTAGATAACAATCATTATACATGGAATGATTGGAAATCCTTGATTGAGAATCAGTTTGGTGGTTCAAAATTCAGGTTAGCTCAGCAAAGACTGTATGAGAATACTAGATATGTATCCTCCTCTGTTGAAAAGCCCATTGTTTTTCTGATGAAAATAACTAAAATCCTTAGAGCAATTGATCCAAAGATGGATTATGATATTTGGAGAGATAAAATCTTGTATAAATTACCAAATTCTCTTAGGGATTTGATTGTTGCTAGAACTGAGCATGTAAGGGAAAATTCTTCTTTCATTAATATCTGTAATGAAGTACTACTCAACCATAGATATGAACCAAAGAATTACCTTAGTAAATCTTATAATGATCAGAATAAACCTTCTATAAAGCTCCCAGAAAAATCTGGTAAACCCTCTGCCCCAGTTGCACCTAAAAAATATGCAACAAATACTTGTTATAAATGTAACAAACCGTGGCAGAAGGGTCATGTTTGTGACAAGAAAATTCATCTTGTTGAACAAAATGAAGACACTGATGAAATTGAACTTGATGTCAATAATTCTTCCAGTGACTGTGAAAGTAATATCTCCTATGACAATGAATCTGTTAAAGATGTTTTAATGTTGGAACATGATGTCCATTATTTAAATAATATATCTGAAGATTGTGTATTGAATTTATCTTCAGTAGAAAATGCTGAGATAATTAAAGATATTACTAACAATTCTATTCCTATATCCCCTTTAAAGGCACCTGTTATCATTAATGGAAAAAATGTTGATGTAGTTCTTGATTCTGGCGCTGGAGGAAGTGTAGTATCTGAAAAAGCTTTGGCTTCAGTGGATAAGGAATATTTGAGTAAATTATTGCCTATAACTTCTGAAAAATGGAGAGGGTATGGTTCTACCTTATTTCCTATTGGCAAATACAAAACCTCTGTATTCTTCAAATATAATGGTGGTTTTGTCAGAGCTATTTGTGAGTTTGTTGTCATGAAAAATGATAATTTGAGCAATTGGTTTATTATGGGAAATGATATTTTAACCATGTTTGGTGTGAAACTGGACCCAGCAAATAATTGCTTTACCTTAGGAATTAATGGGAAAAGAAAATTCAAAATTTCTTCTCCTAAACCTTCTGGGCATTTGTTGAAATCTTGTAACTCACTGACCCAATGTAAAGGTAGAACAACAACTGAAATGGATGATTTATTACATGAAATAAATACCGCTTCTTTTGGTGATCATTTGACTAATGAACAAAAGGATTCTATTGTTGCCTCTATTACCTCTTTCCCTATGGCTTTTGCTCATGGTTCTCATGTCTTGGGAATTGTTCAGGAAGAGATGAAAATTACCTTATCCTGTAATTTGAGTGATATTCCTCCTTCCCTTAAGAAAAAACCATATCCTGCTACTCCATCAAAAAGAAAAGATATTGAAGATAATATTGAAACATTATTGAAAATGAATATCATTGAGAAAGTGGATGTCACCCCCAAATATTGTGTCATCTCCCCAGTCTTAATTTCTTATGAAAAAGATAAAGCTAGATTATGTGGAGATTACAGAGCTTTGAATACCTATACTGTTGATGATATTTATCCTTTACCCAGAATTAATTCTATACATGCTACCTTGCAAGGTGCAAAATTTATTAGTTGTCTGGATGGTAATAAAGGTTATCATCAAGTTCCAGTTGAGAAAAATTCTCAAAATTTTTTGCTTATTGCTACTCATATGGGAATATATAAGTATGTTAGGATGCCATTTGGCCCTAAAAATGCTCCTTCAGTTTTCCAGAAGGTCATGGATAACACTTTCCATCAAGAAATTATTGAAGGTTGGCTCATGGTTTATATTGATGATATTATTGTTTTTTCTAAAACTTTTGATGAACATATGATTCACTTAAATAGAGTTTTCCAAAAAATGGATGAAATCAATATGACCTTATCTTTAAAAAAGTGTAAATTTGGTTTTCAATCTTTGAAAGTCCTTGGCCATGTTGTGTCAGGCTTACAAATTTGTGTAGACCATAATAAAGTTGCTGCCATTCAAAATGTGAAAGCACCAACTTCTGTAAGAGAAATCCAAAGTTTTTTGGGTATGTGTGGCTATTATAGACAATATATTAAAAATTATCAGGTCATAGCCTTGCCTCTTACAAAACTAACCAGAAAAGATGTTGCTTTTCTCTGGAATGATGACTGTCAGAAAGCTTTTAATACATTGAAAAATTGCTTAATGACAGCCCCTATATTGGCTCTCCCAGATTTTAACAAGCCATTTGTACTTTATACAGATGCTAGCTTTATTGGTCTGGGTGCTGCCCTTCACCAAAAGCAAATTATTAATGATAAAGCCTCAGAGGTTGTAATTTGTTATATTTCAAGAACCTTAAGAAATAGTGAATTGAAATATGGTGCCACTCAATTGGAGTGCTTAGCAGTTGTTTGGGCTCTTGAGAAACTTCATTACTACTTGGATGACCAAAAATTTGAGTTGGTAACTGACTGTAGTGCTGTGAAATCTCTCTTAAACCTCAAAACACCTAACAGACATATGTTCAGGTGGCAACTTGCTGTTCAGGAATACAGAGGAAGGATGACTATTATCCACAGAGCTGGAAATGTTCACTCTAATGTTGATATGCTCTCCAGATTGCCTCTGCCAAATAATGACTCCAATCCTGCTTATGTACCTGAGGATGACACTGTTCATATACATGGTATATTTATAGTTGATATGGAAGAAGAGTTATTACAGTTAATACTGGATTCATATGATAAAGATTCTGACTTAAATAAATTAGTTACTATTTTGAATGATCCTAAGAATGCTTCAATTCAAGCATTAATAAAAACTCTTCCTGCAAAATACCAAAATGCTTTAAATAAAGGAAGGTTTTCTATTGAAGATGGTTATATTTATTATAGAAGGAAGCTTACCAATGTAATTGTTATTCCTCCTTCAATGAAAGAAACTATCCTCAAACTTTGTCATGATGACATATTAGCTGGTCATTTTGATCTTGAAAAAACATTGATTAGAATCAAAAACACTGCATGGTGGGCTAATATGTCTGAAGACACAAAATTATATGTTGAATCTTGTGATTCCTGCCAAAAATCTAAAAGATTAACAGGTAAGAGAGCAGGGTTATTACAACATATTGAAGCACCTAATGCTCCCTGGCAAATCATTAATATGGATTTTGTCACTGGTCTTCCTGTTGCAGGTAAAGACAGCTTTAACTCTTGTTGGGTAATAGTTGATAGATTCACAAAAATGTGCAAATTTATTCCAACCCACAAAGATGTATCCACCAAAGAATTAGCTTTCTTATGGTGGTCTTACAGGTTTAATATTATTGTTTTTCCAAAAGCCATTATCTCTGATAGGGATCCAAAATTCACTTCTGAGTTTTGGACCTCTTTGATGGATATTTGTGGCTGTGAGTTAAAATTGTCTACAGCTCACCATCCTCAGACTGATGGTCTAGCTGAAAGAATGATTCAAACTCTGGAAGATATGATTAGAAGGTATTGTGCCTTTGGTTTAGAATATAAAGACAATGACAGATTTACTCATGATTGGGTCACTCTTTTGCCTGGTCTTGAATTTGCATATAATAGCACTGTTCATTCTGTCACTGAGAAAAAGCCTTTTGAGCTTTGGTTAGGTTATGTCCCAAACACTCCTGCTCAAATTCTCAATAATAAATTACCTAAGTTGGAACTACACCCTGGTGTAAAATCTTTTATGCAAATGCAGCAGCTATGCAGAAAACATGCTCAGAGTTGTATTGATAAAGCATTTGAATATGAAAAGAAAAGATGGGATAAATCCCATAAAGAATACACATTTAACAAGGGTGATGAAGTGTTGATCTCTACTGTCCATTTCAATTTACAAGGTAACCACAAATTAAAAGATCCTTTTGTAGGACCATTTGTTGTTAAAAGAATGGTTGGTGATAATGCAGTAGAAGTTGTATTGTATTCTCCATATGATAGGAAACATCCTGTCTTTCCCATTTCTTTGCTTAAACCTTATACTTCCAACAGTGACTTATTTCCAAAAAGAAGAGGAAGACCTAAGAAGAACCCTCAGGAAGTCACAGAAACAGCAGAAATTGATAAAATTCTCAATGATAGAATTATCACTTCTGAAAGAGGTACTGAATATTTATTGAGATATAAGAACAAATCATCTGAACATGATGCATGGATACCTGGCAAAGAAATTTCTAATCTGCCTGCTCTGTTGAAAAAATACAAAAAGAAAAAATCTTAGCATTTTTTTTATTGTTTTTTTAGAGTGAGGGAGTGTCAGCCAGGCTATTCCAGGAGTCCAGTAAATAATGTATAAATTATAAAACCTTAAAGAGTGGGTAAGACTTGTATTTAATGAATATAACTTAATATTTTATTGCATAATGAAATTATATAAGAATTTTATTATATACAAATGTTACATTAAATTTATTGGTTATATATATTTTTATATACAATTAAATTGAGCATAATATAATATATTCTACAAATAAATGCGCATTTTTATGTATTTAATAATTATAAATTTATATTTAATTAATTAAAAAACATATATTATAATTACAAGTGTAAATTTGATTTATAATATATTTAAATTAATTACTTAAATTTATATATTAACTAATACCTCTCATATGATACTAAACAATTATTAAGGACGCTTCTTTTGACCCTTAATTGTGTTAGAAAAAACAAATAAATTAATTTGGACTAAATTGAGATTAATTGCTTGTTTTGTTGCGTCAAATTATTTTTTGTTTCACTTAAAATGTCCTCTAATCAGGATGTACCATCTGTTGGGAATTATATTTCTCATAGTTCCTATGTTTCCACTCTTGTTTAGTTATTTACTATTGTCACTTACTGATTTGGGGATTAATGGCGGGGAAATTGGATTCTTAATTGGGCTTTTAATTATTTGTTTCATGTTTTTCTCTATATTGTTATGTTTCATTTACTCTTTTGATATGTTTGTTTTATTCCTTTCTAATCATTGTATTTACTGATATAATAGCGCTTCAGAGGACCCATTGCCTATAAAAGGGCCTTGGATAATCCCCTGTAGCCGGATCACTTATTATACACTCAACAATTTAAATACAATTTTTATATTACGTTTATATTCTTTTTATTAGTAATAAAATTCTAATTAAAATTTTATATAACAATTTAAAGGTTGCTTTAAGTCTGATAGTAATTATATTGGTTGCCGCGCAGAATTCTTACTTAAATAATATTAATATTTATAAAACCAAATTGTTATTTCTTCTCAGCTCACTCGTCGTTGCCTTTCTCTCAATAAATTAAATAATTTTATTAAATTTTATTTGTTTTATTACCCATACTCCTTTCTTCCTTCTCCTCCTCTCTTTCTTTCTTCTATCCTTCTCCTTCTTCTAGACGACCAGCCGACAGCCAGGCTATTCCAGGAGTCCAGTAAATGATATATAAATTATAAAACTTTAAAGAGTGGGTAAGACTTGTATTTAATGAATATAACTTAATATTTTATTGCATAATGAAATTATATAAGAATTTTATTATATACAAGTGTTACATTAAATTTATTGGTTATATATATTTTTATATATACAATTAAATTGAGCATAATATAATATATTCTACAAATAATGGCGCATTTTTATGTATTTAATAATTATAAATTTATATTTAATTAATTAAAAAACATATATTATAATTACAAGTGTAAATTTGATTTATAATATATTTAAATTAATTACTTAAATTTATATATTAAATAATACCTCTCATATGATACTAAACAATAATTAAGGACGCTTCTTTTGACCCTTAATTGTGTTAGAAAAAA
Source organism: Hemileia vastatrix (assembly GCA_030280995.1). Classification (NCBI taxonomy): domain Eukaryota; kingdom Fungi; phylum Basidiomycota; class Pucciniomycetes; order Pucciniales; family Zaghouaniaceae; genus Hemileia; species Hemileia vastatrix. The sequence continues at coordinate 20,178,376 of JASXTE010000011.1, forward strand.
CAAATAAATTAATTTGGACTAAATTGAGATTAATTGCTTGTTTTGTTGCGTCAAATTATTTTTTTTGTTTCACTTAAAATATCCTTTAATCAGAATGTACCATCTGTTGGGAATTATATTTCTCATAGTTCCTATGTTTCCAATCTTGTTTAGTTATTCACTATTGTCACTTACTGATTTGGGAATTAATGGCGGGGAAATTGAATTCTTAATTGGGCTTTTAATTATTTGTTTCATGTTTTTCTCTATATTGTTATGTTTCATTTACTCTTTTGATATGTTTGTTTTATTCCATTCTAATCATTGTATTTACAAATATAGTAGCGCTTCAGAGGACCCATTGCCTATAAAAGGGCCTTGGATAATCCCCTGTAGCCTTATCACTTATTACACACTCAACAATTTAAAGATAAATTTATTACGCTTATTATTATTTTTATTAGTATTAAATTCTAATTAAAAATTCTAAATAACAATTTAAAGGTTGCCTTAAGTCTGATAGTAATTATATTGTTTGCCGCGCAGAACTCTTACTTAAATAATAATAATATTAATAAAACCAATTTGTTGTCACCTCTCAGATCACTCGTCGTTGCCTTCTCTCAAATAAATTAAATAATTTTAATTGTTTTTATTTCTTTTACTTTTAAAACTATTATCTCCTTCTTGTCCTCCTCTCTTTTCTTCCCTCTTCTCTTATAACTTCTAGACGACTGACCGACAACTGAGGGCCTTTCCAAACGACGACGACGATCGAGCCTGGCGACGAACGACAAAACGCACGGACCACCTAGCAAAACGAAACTTTTGCCGCGACTGTGTTTCGAACTTGGGTTCGACATCTTAGGTTTATATAATATTAATCTTTATATTATTTTGAAGTGATTTTTCGATCACTATAGTAAGTTCACCTTTGCGCCTCTCACTCATATTACTATATTTTTATTGCAATAACAGTGATTGTGGCTTAATTGCTGATTCACTGAGTGTAAGTGTTCAATTTTTAAAATTTTGTTTTTCCTAGTTGACCATTATAGAGTGTTAAATCCTCTTAGTCCTAGAAGAATTGACATTATTATTAATACAAATTGAATTATTAATTTAATTTTTTTTATTATTAATTATTGTTAATTTTGGTTGACTTAAAAGTACATTGTGCTTAGTCCCAATATATTGCCATATTTAATATTGGTAATTAATTGGTTGAATTAACTTACTTGTTATTCCCAATTTAACCTTGCAATCCATTTTTTTTTTAAAAAAAAAATTAATTTTTTAATTATTACTTTATATTGAAAATTATTTTTTCTATAAATTAATTAATTAAAAATTTTTTTTTTTATATTATTTGGAGCAATTATTGACTAACTTTGATTATTTTTTTATAAAGTACAAAGTAAAATATAAATCTTCCCACTAGTATGTCCAACAATTTGGCAGAAAAAATGGATAACATGCAAGTGGATGAGATAGAAATTGACTATGATGCTGACACTGTAAGTTCTTCTAAAGTTGGTCATAAAAAATCTTATGCTAACACAAAGAATTCACATACTGCAGGATGTGGAAATGACAGGAAATGCAAACAAACCAAACCCCCTTCCCCCAGTACCACAGAAGGAAGTAAAGCCTCTAGTGCCTCAAGAAGGTCTTCCAAAAGGCTTCAAAATAAAAAAGCTTCCTCTGCCACAACAAATCAGCAACCTATCCAGTCATATAAAAGAGTTGAAGACAGAAAATATGACGTAAAAAGCAAAGGTAGACACATTGTGGGATCAGGTCCAAGAACTCAGGAACCAGATTCAGGCCCAGGCCCCTCCTCAGCTGCCTCCCAATCAACCTTCACAGCCACCCAGCTCAACCATCCAAAATCCAAATACTATGGAAGTAGAGCAATGGAAATGGGATTATCTAATGAGTCACTACCAACAGAATGTGCAACACCCTCCTCATCATCAGCCTGGCCCATCCAGAACACCCAATTTCCATCCACCTCCTCATCCCTACCAACAAAGCAGGAGAAAGAAGGCCCAAGCACAATCCCAAACCCAGTCCCAGGGGAAGTTTCCTCCTCTGCCATGGTAAGTAATTTGGTTGATAGTCACTTGGGTATGTTTTCTAATAAATCTTCTTCTGCAGGTAATATTATTGAACATGGTGAAAGAACAGTTAAACCTGCTAAAAGACAGCTTCCTGTAACTAGTAGCCCTATTGATGTAATTAGCAAATTGTCATTTGATGAACCTTTACATTTAACTTCTAATTCTTTAATTAATCCTTCTCTTGCAATTAAAAATGATTCTGTTCCCCCTGAAATCTATACCTTAATTGAAAAAACTTCTGAGGAAATATTGAAAGATACCCTTGATTTTAATATTGTGAAAGACAAACATGTGAGAGACGTGTTAATCCATGAAAATGATAGATTAAATAATTTACACTTGCAATGTAAAGTGAGTTCTTCTGTACAAGATACAGCTTATTTAAAAATCAAAGAAACCTTAAATATTGTTCTTAGTCAACAAAAACAAATAAGAAGTGACCATAGAGCTATCTCAGATAGAAATATCAGTCTACATAAGACATTGAGTGAATTGAAACCCCTTATTGAGGAAAATTATTCATTCAAAAATGAAATAAAATCTCTACAAAATGAGTTTAAGAAGCTAAAAAATGACTTCCATGCACTAAGTACCAAACACTCAGTTTCTGAGGACAGAAATGTTCTATCTCTTGCAAAAGTAAATGACCAGATGTCTGAAATTCCAAGAATAAGAAACTATGTGTCTGACCTACAGGAAAAGTTCTCAACCTTAACCATCAATAATGAATTAAATGAGATTTCTGCAAATAAGCTGCATAAAAATAAAGGGAAAAAACCTGAACAAAGTTCATCCTTTCTTCCTCATATTTCAACCATTAAACAAACTGACAATGAGTCTGTAAAATCTTTTGCTACTAGCAAAAAATCTTGTGATGGTCATGCACCAGCTGTTTCTGTAAATAATGAAATTTCTGAACACCTGGCTAAACTTCAGGAATTATTACTAATGAATAATTCAAACCAAAAAGTGGACCATCCCAGTAGTCAGAAAAATTGGCCTAAGTTAGACCAATATCCTACCTTTGATGGTGATTCTTCCTCTGATTGGCAACACTTTATCCAGAGAATTGATAATTTAAAGAGATCTTATAAACTACCTGATGAGGAAATTGTTTCTAAGCTAATTTCTTTATTTTCTAATGTAGCCTTGATGTGGTATGAATCTGTCCTCTTAGATAACAATCATTATACATGGAATGATTGGAAATCCTTGATTGAGAATCAGTTTGGTGGTTCAAAATTCAGGTTAGCTCAGCAAAGACTGTATGAGAATACTAGATATGTATCCTCCTCTGTTGAAAAGCCCATTGTTTTTCTGATGAAAATAACTAAAATCCTTAGAGCAATTGATCCAAAGATGGATTATGATATTTGGAGAGATAAAATCTTGTATAAATTACCAAATTCTCTTAGGGATTTGATTGTTGCTAGAACTGAGCATGTAAGGGAAAATTCTTCTTTCATTAATATCTGTAATGAAGTACTACTCAACCATAGATATGAACCAAAGAATTACCTTAGTAAATCTTATAATGATCAAAATAAACCTTCTATAAAGCTCCCAGAAAAATCTGGTAAACCTTCTGCCCCAGTTGCACCTAAAAAATATGCAACAAATACTTTTTATAAATGTAACAAACCGTGGCAGAAGGGTCATGTTTGTGACAAGAAAATTCATCTTGTTGAACAAAATGAAGACACTGATGAAATTGAACTTGATGTCAATAATTCTTCCAGTGACTGTGAAAGTAATATCTCCTATGACAATGAATCTGTTAAAGATGTTTTAATGTTGGAACATGATGTCCATTATTTAAATAATATATCTAAAGATTGTGTATTGAATTTATCTTCAGTAGAAAATGCTGAGATAATTAAAGATATTACTAACAATTCTATTCCTATATCCCCTTTAAAGGCACCTGTTATCATTAATGGTAAAAATGTTGATGTAGTTCTTGATTCTGGTGCTGGAGGAAGTGTAGTATCTGAAAAAGCTTTGGCTTCAGTGGATAAGGAATATTTGAGTAAATTATTGCCAATAACTTCTGAAAAATGGAGAGGGTATGGTTCTACCTTATTTCCTATTGGCAAATACAAAACCTCTGTATTCTTCAAATATAATGGTGGTTTTGTCAGAGCTATTTGTGAGTTTGTTGTCATGAAAAATGATAATTTGAGCAATTGGTTTATTATGGGAAATGATATTTTAACCATGTTTGGTGTGAAACTGGACCCAGCAAATAATTGCTTTACCTTAGGAATGAATGGGAAAAGAAAATTCAAAATTTCTTCTCCTAAACCTTCTGGGCATTTGTTGAAATCTTGTAACTCACTGACCCAATGTAAAGGTAGAACAACAACTGAAATGGATGATTTATTACATGAAATAAATACCGCTTCTTTTGGTGATCATTTGACTAATGAACAAAAGGATTCTATTGTTGCCTCTATTACCTCTTTCCCTATGGCTTTTGCTCATGGTTCTCATCTCTTGGGAATTGTTCAGGAAGAGATGAAAATTACCTTATCCTGTAATTTGAGTGATATTCCTCCTTCCCTTAAGAAAAAACCATATCCTGCTTCTCCATCAAAAAGAAAAGATATTGAAGATAATATTGAAACATTATTGAAAATGAATATCATTGAGAAAGTGAATGTCACCCCCAAATATTGTGTCATCTCCCCAGTCTTGATTTCATATGAAAAAGATAAAGCTAGATTATGTGGAGATTACAGAGCTTTAAATACTTATACTGTTGATGATATTTATCCTTTACCCAGAATTAATTCAATACATGCTACCTTGCAAGGTGCAAAATTTATTAGTTGTCTGGATGGTAATAAACGTTATCATCAAGTTCCAGTTGAGAAAAATTCTCAAAATTTTTTGCTTATTGCTACTCATATGGGAATATATAAGTATGTTAGGATGCCATTTGGCCCTAAAAATGCTCCTTCAGTTTTCCAGAAAGTCATGGATAACACTTTCCATCAAGAAATTATTGAAGGTTGGCTCATGGTTTATATTGATGATATTATTGTTTTTTCTAAAACTTTTGATGAACATATGATTCACTTGAATAGAGTTTTCCAAAAAATGGATGAAATCAATATGACCTTATCTTTAAAAAAGTGTAAATTTGGTTTTCAATCTTTGAAAGTCCTTGGCCATGTTGTGTCAGGCTTACAAATTTGTGTAGACCATAATAAAGTTGCTGCCATTCGAAATGTTAAAGCACCAACTTCTGTAAGAGAAATCCAAAGTTTTTTGGGTATGTGTGGCTATTATAGACAATATATTAAAAATTATCAGGTCATAGCCTTGCCTCTTACAAAACTAACCAGAAAAGATGTTGCTTTTCTCTGGAATGATGACTGTCAGAAAGCTTTTAATACATTGAAAAGTTGCTTAATGACAGCCCCTATATTGGCTCTCCCAGATTTTAACAAGCCATTTGTACTTTATACAGATGCTAGCTTTATTGGTCTGGGTGCTGCCCTTCACCAAAAGCAAATTATTAATGATAAATACTCAGAGGTTGTAATTTGTTATATTTCAAGAACCTTAAGGAATAGTGAATTGAAATATGGTGCCACTCAATTGGAGTGCTTAGCAGTTGTTTGGGCTCTTGAGAAACTTCATTACTACTTGGATGACCAAAAATTTGAGTTGGTAACTGACTGTAGTGCTGTGAAATCTCTCTTAAACCTCAAAACACCTAACAGACATATGTTCAGGTGGCAACTTGCTGTTCAGGAATACAGAGGAAGGATGACTATTATCCACAGAGCTGGAAATGTTCACTCTAATGTTGATATGCTCTCAGATTGCCTCTGCCAAATAATGACTCCAATCCTGCTTATGTACCTGAGGATGACACTGTTCATATACATGGTATATTTATAGTTGATATGGAAGAAGAGTTATTACAGTTAATACTGGATTCATATGATAAAGATTCTGACTTAAATAAATTAGTTACTATTTTGAATGATCCTAAGAATGCTTCAATTCAAGCATTAATAAAAACTCTTCCTGCAAAATACCAAAATGCTTTAAATAAAGGAAAGTTTTCTATTGAAGATGGTTATATATATTATAGAAGGAAGCTTACCAATGTAATTGTTATTCCTCCTTCAATGAAAGAAACTATCCTCAAACTTTGTCATGATGACATATTAGCTGGACATTTTGATCTTGAAAAAACATTGATTAGAATCAAAAACACTGCATGGTGGGCTAATATGTCTGAAGACACAAAATTATATGTTGAATCTTGTGATTCCTGCCAAAAATCTAAAAGGTTAACAGGTAAGAGAGCAGGGTTATTACAACATATTGAAGCACCTAGTGCTCCCTGGCAAATCATTAATATGGATTTTGTCACTGGTCTTCCTGTTGCAGGTAAAGACAGCTTTAACTCTTGTTGGGTAATAGTTGATAGATTCACAAAAATGTGCAAATTTATTCCAACCCACAAAGATGTATCCACCAAAGAATTAGCTTTCTTATGGTGGTCTTACATGTTTAATATTATTGGTTTTCCAAAAGCCATTATCTCTGATAGGGATCCAAAATTCACTTCTGAGTTTTGGACCTCTTTGATGGATATTTGTGGCTGTGAGTTAAAATTGTCTACAGCTCATCATCCTCAGACTGATGGTCTAGCTGAAAGAATGATTCAAACTCTGGAAGATATGATTAGAAGGTATTGTGCCTTTGGTTTAGAATATAAAGACAATGACAGATTTACTCATGATTGGGTCACTCTTTTGCCTGGTCTTGAATTTGCATATAATAGCACTGTTCATTCTGTCACTGAGAAAAAGCCTTTTGAGCTTTGGTTAGGTTATGTCCCAAACACTCCTGCTCAGATTCTCAATAATAAATTACCTAAGTTGGAACTACACCCTGGTGTAAAATCTTTTATGCAAATGCAACAGCTATGCAGAAAACATGCTCAGAGTTGTATTGATAAAGCATTTGAATATGAAAAGAAAAGATGGGATAAATCCCATAAAGAATACACATTTAACAAGGGTGATGAAGTGTTGATCTCTACTGTCCATTTCAATTTACAAGGTAAACACAAATTAAAAGATCCTTTTGTAGGACCATTTGTTGTTAAAAGAATGGTTGGTGATAATGCAGTAGAAGTTGTATTGTATTCTCCATATGATAGGAAACATCCTGTCTTTCCCATTTCTTTACTTAAACCTTATACTTCCAACAGTGACTTATTTCCAAAGAGAAGAGGAAGACCTAAGAAGAACCCTCAGGAAGTCACAGAAACAGCAGAAATTGATAAAATTCTCAATGATAGAATTATCACTTCTGAAAGAGGTACTGAATATTTATTGAGATATAAGAACAAATCATCTGAACATGATGCATGGATACCTGGCAAAGAAATTTCAAATCTGCCTGCTCTGTTGAAAAAATACAAAAAGAAAAAATCTTAGCATTTTTTTTTTATTGTTTTTTTTAGAGTGAGGGAGTGTCAGCCAGGCTATTCCAGGAGTCCAGTAAATGATATATAAATTATAAAACTTTAAAGAGTGGGTAAGACTTGTATTTAATGAATATAACTTAATATTTTATTGCATAATGAAATTATATAAGAATTTTATTATATACAAGTGTTACATTAAATTTATTGGTTATATATATTTTTATATATACAATTAAATTGAGCATAATATAATATATTCTACAAATAATGGCGCATTTTTATGTATTTAATAATTATAAATTTATATTTAATTAATTAAAAAACATATATTATAATTACAAGTGTAAATTTGATTTATAATATATTTAAATTAATTACTTAAATTTATATATTAAATAATACCTCTCATATGATACTAAACAATAATTAAGGACGCTTCTTTTGACCCTTAATTGTGTTAGAAAAAACAAATAAATTAATTTGGACTAAATTGAGATTAATTGCTTGTTTTGTTGCGTCAAATTATTTTTTTTGTTTCACTTAAAATATCCTTTAATCAGAATGTACCATCTGTTGGGAATTATATTTCTCATAGTTCCTATGTTTCCAATCTTGTTTAGTTATTCACTATTGTCACTTACTGATTTGGGAATTAATGGCGGGGAAATTGAATTCTTAATTGGGCTTTTAATTATTTGTTTCATGTTTTTCTCTATATTGTTATGTTTCATTTACTCTTTTGATATGTTTGTTTTATTCCATTCTAATCATTGTATTTACAAATATAGTAGCGCTTCAGAGGACCCATTGCCTATAAAAGGGCCTTGGATAATCCCCTGTAGCCTTATCACTTATTACACACTCAACAATTTAAAGATAAATTTATTACGCTTATTATTATTTTTATTAGTATTAAATTCTAATTAAAAATTCTAAATAACAATTTAAAGGTTGCCTTAAGTCTGATAGTAATTATATTGTTTGCCGCGCAGAACTCTTACTTAAATAATAATAATATTAATAAAACCAATTTGTTGTCACCTCTCAGATCACTCGTCATTGCCTTCTCTCAAATAAATTAAATAATTTTAATTGTTTTTATTTCTTTTACTTCTAAAACTATTATCTCCTTCTTGTCCTCCTCTCTTTTCTTCCCTCTTCTCTTATAACTTCTAGACGACTGACCGACAATGTCACTCATTTTATTTCTATAGGCATATATTATTTACTTAAAAAAAGTTTCTCAAGTTCATCACCAAACCACCAAAGCTCCACCTGGCTTGGAATCTTGTCAGGAGTTCTCACATTTCGGATGTTCATTTCAAATCAGTCAAAAATTAATCCACAGAATAAACAAGGTAAAAAAAGAAGGTAAATGTAACAAATATAAAGAAACTTTAAAAATCCTGTAAAGAATTTACTCACTTTGGCTGTTCTTTTCAAATCAATAGGGAGCTGGTCAATAGGATCAATAAGGTATGAGAAAAAGTTGAGGTAAAACAAAAAAAACATTAAATAGAAAGAAAAAGTATAGGGTGTAATATAGGTTGTCAAATTTTATTTTTATTTCACGAATTAAAATTTTACAAGTCATATATGATACTCTACTTACCTAAATTAATGAGCCATTGGCCATGTGTTGTATAACAGTAATCATGAGGTTCATGTATACATTTGTGTTTGATTTCATTGACTTTGGTCACAGACAATTTCCTCTTAAATTTTCATTAATTTAGGTTTGTAAATTATCTTATAAGACTTTTTTACTTGCTAATTTATGCAATTAACATAAATTTTGTCAATCTATGCCCCTACTTCAATAAAACGCAGGGGAGGGTATTGCCATTTTTTTTGTCATAAATTTTTTTCTGACTTGGAAAAAATATGGTGATCCCCACCCCCTGTTATGGTAAAGAGCAGGGAAGGGTATTTCCAAAAAAAATTATATGACCTAAATCATTTTTAATTCATTGGCTTGTAACTGAATTTCGGCATTTTCCAATTGAAATTGATTATTTTTGAATTTTTCATCATTCTCTCTTTTAATCCTAACCTTCTCCCTCTCCAAATTTCAAAAATCTTTCTCAATTTATAAAACTTCTTCTTCCTTTGATTTTGAATGAAATCACTTCTCTTCCTCAAAAAGTAGTTGACTTTCTGCAGTTTTTTCATGAGACTCCAGCTTCATGATTTTAATTTTCACTTGTTCCTTTTCTGAAACAAGTTTGACTTTTAAGAGTAAGAGAAATAAATTAAGAAAAATTCTTTAGTCAAAAAAAAGTAAAAAATATAACCTTGTTTTTTTTATTAACAATCTCCCCATAAGCAGAAAAACAGCTTTTGATGTTGATTGAGTTGTTGCAAACATAGCAGAAGCTCTGTGTTTGAGTCTGTTTCTAGGAGGGGTTAATTCTTTATCATATAATCTTTCATTTTCAGCTACTTCCTTAAATATTTCTAGATTTGATGAGGCTTGGGTCTGGTTTATACATGGGGAGTAAATCAGAACTACAAAATAAAAAATAATAGCAAAATTAGTTTAGTCTTACTACCATGGGCTCATCAAGCTCAATGTCAGAATACACAGATTGTTCTCCAAATTCTGGAGAGTCAAGTGAAGGATCTAAAGGAAAATTGTGACTATTTGTATGAGACTCAGCAATTCTTGGGCTATGATTCATCTTCAAGGGTCTGAAATTGGGCCTTTTTCAAAATATTTTGTCCATTTGATCATAAAGAGGACACAAAGAGTTGAGTTTTTCAGAAACAGATGTGATTCCATGCTTTTCATCATCTTTGGTAACTCCAAACTCAGCTGAAGAAGAATCCATCTTTGCTTTCTTGTATTTTGTTTCATATTTTTTGAATCTTTCCCTCATTTGCTTTGTTGTCAAATTCATCTTACCTTTAGTTTTTAATTTCAGCTCCACTTCCATTTGATTAAAGCCACTCAATTTTGATGTGGGTGGAATTTTCACAGCTAAAAAAGGCATCAAAATTAGATTTAATTTTCAGCCAGTTAATTACAATCTGAAGGTCAGACAGTTTCAATTGAGTAAATTTTTGAGAAGTAGATTTCTGGAGGGGCATGATAAATTAACACTAAACAAAGAAATTAGTGAAAAAAGAAAATTTTGTTGAAGAAAATGAGAAACTAACAAAGATTTTAGATATTTATGATGTCTTGTATAAAAATAAGAATTTTTGAGTATAGAAATTTGAGCAGGAAAATTTTCAAAAAAAAAGAATTAAATGTAATAGACTTACTGTTGTGTGAAAGAGAAAAATTTGATTTGGAAATGAACTGGGGGAGAAGAGTTGTGATGTGGAGTATATGGGTGAGGATGGAAGGAAGGTAATGCCCAGCTGATTGGGAGGATGTGGGTACTTTTGGAATGAGTTGTGGTTATGAAAATTGTACAAAAGTAGGAAATATTTGACCCCATGTTTGAGACCCCAAGTACCAAATCAGCCATGTTTCATGGTGTGTTTTTGTGGCTTTTTTCAAAAGAAACAATATAGGCATGTTTGGTAATGTTTGAGACCCCCTATTGGGTAGATTATAGTTTCTTTTTTATGCATTTAGGAAAGATAATTCTTCCTTTCAGAAACACAAGTCTTAAAATTAAAAATTTAAGCATATTTTTAGTTAGCTCAAGTAAATAATTGAGCTGTAATAAGTTTCAAAAGCTCTCTGAGGTTGGCTCTGGAATGAGAAAATAAAATTCCAAAAATTTGTTGCTGATCCCAAGGTATCATTTTTGATGGTAAAAAACTTTTTCAGGAAGTCTTAAGTGTCCCCTCAGAGTGCCATTTTTTGAGTATTAAGTGAATATTAGTTTGGAGATCCTGAGTTCAAATGAGTCCCCTGGTTGTCAGTGGTAACAGATAAAACTGAAAAATAGTAATGGAATGAATTATGTGTAAAAGTGAGAAAAATACCTTTCTAACTAATGTACAGTGTTAAGACAAGTGTTCTGGCTACCTTTTTTATCACTCTCAAACATGGAACACTAAACCTATAAAATCAGAGTACATTTCAAGTCTTTAAAGATGTAAATTTGAAATATCTTATCAAAAAATGTATTCCATTTTCTATTTTTTGTGTATATAGATTTTTAATAATTGAAAAATCAACACAAAAAATGAATTTTGTTTTGAAAAATAATTCAGTTTCACCTTACCAATCTGTGGATGCACCACTAGTTTTGACATAATAGGGGGTATCAAAGTTAGAAATTTTAAATTATTTTAAAGGTATTCCACAACACAAAAAGAAAGCCACAAACCTGAAATTAACTATCCATAAAATGGTGTTTTTGAGGAACAATATGGAATATTTTAAAAAGAAATCATGGCTGATTTGGTGAAAAAAAAGGTATTTTGAAACAGAAAATTTCTAACTTTGATATCCCCTAATCCTCCATTTTTCTGACATAAAAAAATTGATTTTATTATCTAATTTGATTTTGGTAAGATCATCCCATTCACTTTGTATTACTTCTCAATTCTCTTTGTTGTTTTTACAATAATATTTTTTTTCATTTTTGATTTGAATAATTTAAATATATTTCAATTGTGATTAAATGCATGAAATTTGTCAGGCTAAGGTCAAGTACAAGGACGTGAACTAGCTTGAATGGTCAGTTGTCTAGAAGATTTTAATGTTCCTATATGAATACTGTAATCTAAATCCAATAAGTAGTAAAATATAAACAAAATTAAAGGTCTCAGTAATATAATTCTCACTATTTTTATATATGGCTTACAATCTTTGTAGTTGCTAGAAAAATAGATTTTATAATTCAGATACTATTCAAAAGTCTTATAAAAGTACTAATTGATATGTATTGTAAATTATTTGGCTATATTGGTAAATTGTAAATGATAAAGAATGTAGAAACAAGACCCAAAAACCTCCTTCTTTTATACACACTGAGTTCCCCAATAAACCCCTTGATATACCATCCAACACACAGTTAAAGACGCCTCAAATCCACTAATAGACCTTCCCATCAACATCCCTAGTGATCCATGACATAATTAGACAAGTAACAACCGCCAAAATCCTGCAATAATAAGGGAAATCCATCAAAATTAAAGGAAAAGACAAAAAGAGAGTATATGTGTAAAAAATAATAATATAAAAGACTAAAAGGAGACTTTTAAGGTTAATAATAGATTAAGAATAAGGGGAATTTACTGTAGAAATTGAGGGGCTAATCCTGACATTATACTATGTGAAATTCCCATTCAAAAATAACCAAAATTGACTGAGAAACCACCAAAAAACTTAAAACAGAGCGTGAGATGTGGGGTAACTACATGCAGTCCTTGGCAGGCGCTTGCACGGGTAAATCCTTGACTAAAATTAGGCAAATTTTAAGCGTGGTGATGAAATAAGATGCCAAGAATGATGTTATTAATGAAATTAGTGCATATAAACAAGGTCAATGCACTATTAATTAAGCTGGGACACTAAATAAGCGCCTGTCGCCTATTTTAGTGTGTTTCCCCACAGTGGGCGTAGAATGTGGGGTAATTATAGTGTGAAAAAGCTAACTTTGCTAAAAATGAAGCTATTCACACGGGAAAAAAGCAGGCAGTATGTGGCCAGTACACAGAAGCCATTTCTGGCATAAAAAACACCAAATTTGAAAAGTGTTATTTTTATGCTTTTAAATAGCCAAATCAATAGTCCTAAATGAGCTCAATTGATCTGTCAAAGCGCATTTTTGATATTCTCAATTTTATAGTGCATATAGTCAACTTTTAAGTGAAATAAAGCGCATTTCTTGTTTTTTGCGTAAAACAATGAATATAACAGCTTTAAGTGTACTTAAAAATTCTGTAGCCTTATACTTAAGGTTCTTAAGATTACCCTAACATATTCCAACTTAATATTAAGTACATAAGACCTATAAAAGGTGGATATATGCGTGTATATAAGGTGTTATAATGGCATTTTTTGTGAATTATCATAATTTTACTTATGTATACTGTTTGTGTACTCTCATTTATTGTTCCCATGTATAGTTCATGTGTTTAACTTAACTTATAAGCACTTTTTACTCAGTCCTGGGGATATACAGGCTGACACTCGCCCACCCAAAAAAAACAATAAAAAAAATGATAAGTTATACATTTTATTTATTTATTTGTAATTTTCAGGTATTCAGATTAAATCTGTAGCATTAAAGATTGTACTCTAAAGAAATAAAACATAATAAAATATTATGAGTACTGGTTTTCTAACCCCTCAGCTGGTTGGACAGAAATTTATTTCTGTTTAAATTTTTTAAGAAGGGTGGATAAATTAGAAATTTCTTTTTCAGGTATCCATTTATCAAATTCATTTGATTTCCCTTTAAATCTCAGTAAATACTCAGTTCCTTTTTCTTTAGTAAGGATTCTTTTCTTGAGTATTTTTTCAATCTCTGCTTTTTCCACAATTTCTTCAGGTTGCTTTTTAGGCCTTCCCCTTCTTTTTGGAAATAAGTCAGGATCATTTGCATGGTAAGGTTTCAATAATGAGATAGGGAAAACTGGATGTTTCCTATCATATGGAGCATATAATATGACTTCCACTGCATTATTACCAGCCATTTTATTTACTACAAAAGGTCCTACAAAGGGATCCTTTAATTTAACATTACCTTGTAAGTTAAAATGTAGTGTTGATATGAGGACTTCATCTCCCTTTTTAAATTCAAATTCTTTATGAGATTTGTCCCACTTTTTCTTTTCATATTCAAATGCTTTTTGTATGCATTCTTCTGCATGCTTTCTACACATTTGTTGCATATGAATAAAGGATTTAGTACCAGGGTGTATATCTAACCTTGGTAATTTATTTAAATGATTTACTGGGGTATTTTGTACGTAGCCCAGCCAGAGTTCAAATGGTTTCTTCTCTGTTACAGAATGAGTTGTGCTGTTATAAACAAATTCAAGGCCAGGAATTAATGTTACCCAGTCATGTGTGAATTTCTCATTGTCTTTGTATTCTAATCCAAAGGCACAATATCTTCTGATCATGTCTTCTAGAGTTTGTATCATTCTCTCAGCCAGCCCATCAGTTTGTGGATGGTGTGCTGTAGACAATTTCAATTGACAACCTGATACTTCCATTAAAGATGTCCAGAACTCTGAAGTAAATTTAGGATCTCTGTCAGAGATTATGGCTTTGGGGAACCCAGCAGTATTCATCATCTGAGTCCACCATAATAATGCCAAGTCTTTTGCAGATACCTCTTTATGGGTAGGGATAAACTTACACATTTTTGTTAATCTATCCACAATTACCCAGCAAGAATTGAAAATTTCTTTTCCTGCTAACGGTATGGTAAGGTAAACTCTTACAGTCGCCTTGCTGTAAGCAGAATCCGGAGGAGATATGTGGATTTAGCGGAAAACCCCGTCCTTCCAATAAAAATAACAAAATGGGAATTCTAAATCACTAAGCTAACCAATCTACTTGGAACTGATTGATAAAAATAATGAAACTCTAAAATATTTAACGCTTATTGAGATTAAATGATCGTGGCTGTTGATAAAGAAATACTGATAACAACAATTAAGGTGTACCAGTGAAAGATCTGAAAAGATTGACTTTTATGTTTTTATAATAATTTGAATTTTTATGAGACAGCAATAATCAAGTCCCAGTGATGAAGAACTTTCTAAAGATACCCTGTATGAAGTGTTATTTTAATTGTTGAGTAGTATTTCTAAAATGTTATATATAAAATATAAAGTTATAAGGGTATTACAAATTTATTTAATTTGTTGAGTAATAAAAAATGAGACCGTGGTGGTTAAAGATTAAGCTGTATGATGTATCCCCTCCTCTCAATTTCGAGTTTGAAAGGCGCTTAAGTATTCCTAGTCACGTGCCTAAGTTTTCCCCTCCAGAGCTCTCCCAGAGTCAATCCGGAGCCCGTATGGAGTCAAAGCGAAGTCCGTCCGGAGTCCGTCCGGACTTCCAGACTCAATTAGAACCTTAAAACTATAATAAAAAATCTAGAAAAATTACACATAATAGAGCTACTTCCCTTTTACATACAAAATTAATTTTCGTAGTCTGCGCAGCTCTAATTACCCCGTGAAAATTCATCAAAGTTAAGTAATTTCTGAAAACGTAAATATTTCTATAAAAATTTAAAATTCATTTAAAAATATAAGAAAAATAGTAAAAATTCTGGGAAAATTTCCCAAGGTTCTTGAGTAACTTGACTTGATACTTATAAATTTTTCAGACCGTAAAAATAATTTTTCTCCGTAAAATAAATTGTTTTTGTGTAGGCATTCGCTCGTGACCAATTTCTTCATATTTTAAACTCCAATAAATTAAATAAAACCCTTTTATAAAAAATAATAATTCCAATCTTGCATGCTGTAATAACTCCATTTATGTACTTAGGTGCCATACTAAACTTTAGGCTACCACAATGGCAAGCCAGTTACAAAATCCATGTTTATAATTTCCCATGGAGCTTTTGGCTGCTCTATTTGTTGTAACAACCCAGCTCTCTTACCAGTTAATCTTTTAGATTTCTGACAAGAGTCACATGTTTCAATGTATTTTTGTACATCCTCTTTCATGTTTATCCACCAGGCTGTATTTTTAACTCTGGTTAATGTTTTGTTAAAGTCAAAATGACCAGATAAGATGTCATCATGACAAGTACTCAACATTAACTCTTTCATAGAAGGTGGTATTACTATAACATTACTTAACTTTTTTCTGTAATATATATATCCATCTTCAATTGATAATTTACCTTTTTCCAATGCATTTTTATACTTTGGAGGCAAGGTTTTAATTAATGCACTCATGGAGGCATTTGTTGGATCATTAAGAATGGTAGATAGTTTAGACAAATCTTTATCAGATGAATAATTTTCTAATATAGTTTGCATAACTTCTTCTTCTAAATCCACTATATAAATCCCAAATATATGTATAACTTCATTTTCAGGTACATAAGCTGGGTTGTCGGCATCATTTGGCAAAGGACTTCTAGATAATAAATCCACATTAGAATGCAATGTTCCTGCTCTGTGAGTGATTGTCATTCTTCCTCTGTACTCTTGTACAGCTAGTTGCCATCTAAACATGTGCCTATTAGGTGTTTTCATGTTTAGCAATGATTTTACTGCACTGCAATCTGTTATAAGTTCAAACTTCTGGTCTTCCAGATAGTAATGAAGCTTCTCCAAAGCCCACACCACGGCTAAACATTCTAACTGTGTGGCACCTTACCTTAATTCAGTTTTTCTTAAGGTTCTGGATATATAACAGATAACTACTTCAGATAATTTTCCATTTATTATCTGTTTTTGTTGTAAAGTAGCACCTAAACCTATGAAGCTTGCATCAGTGTACAAGATAAAAGGTAAGGTGAAATCAGGCAGTCCCAAAATTGGAGCTGTCATTAAACATTCCTTTAATTTATTAAATGCGTGTTGTCTTTCATTATTCCAAATGAAAGCCTCATTTTTCCTGATTAATGTTGTCAAAGGAGCTGCAATAGATTGGTAATTTTTTATATATTGTCTATAATATCCACACATACCTAAAAAACTTTGAATTTCTTTTACATTCTTAGGTATACCAATGTTTTTTATTGCTGCCACCTTATTCTGGTCAACACAAATTTGTAATCCAGATACAACATGTCCAAGTACTTTCAAAGATTGGAATCTAAATTTACATTTCTTTAATGCAATTGTCATATTAATTTCATCCATTCTTTGAAAGACTCTTTTCAGGTGATTTAAATGTTCATCATATGTTTTTGAAAACACTATGATGTCATCAATATAGACCAATAGCCATCCTTCAACCATTTCCTGATGAAAAACACTATCCATCAATTTTTGGAAGACTGAAGGTGCATTCTTTGGGCCAAATGGCATTCTCACATACTTATATATACCCATATGTGTGGTTATTAATAAGTAATTTTGAGAATTTCTTTCCACAGGAATCTGGTGGTAACCTTTGTTTCCATCCAGACAGGAAATATATTTTGCTCCTTGTAAAGTAGCATGGATAGAAGCTATCCTTGGTAGAGGGTAAATATCATCTACTGTGTATGTATTCAGAGCTCTATAATCACCGCATAATCTTGCCTTATCTTTTTCATAAGAGATCAATACTGGTGAAATGACACAATACTTAGGTGTTGTGTCCACTTTTTCAACAATACCCATTTCCAACAACATTTTTATATTGTCTTCAATATCTTTCCTTTTTGCAGGAGATTCTGGGTAAGGTTTCTTTTTTAGGCTGCCAGGAATATTATCCAAATCAAAGCTCAGAGAGATTTTCATCTCATGGTCTTTGACCAATCCTAGTTCATTTGAACCATGAGCAAATGCCATAGGATATGATTTAATCAATCTCAAAATATTTTCTTCTTCAATTTTTGAGAGTTGAGGACTGAAAGAGGCCTTTTGGATTTCATTTTCCAATTCAACCACTTCATTGGCGGTTCTTCCACCTTGAAGTTGTTTTTCTCTAGGAGAAATGGCATACACTGAGTTTTCAGAACATATCTTGAATTTTCTCTTACCATTCACTCCTATGGTGAAACAACTTTTTGCAGGATCTAGTTTAATTCCAAATTTTGTCAATAAATCATTGCCAATAATAAACCAATCACTACAATTATTATTATCCATTACTACAAATTCACAAACTGCTCTTACATATCCATTATTATATTTAAAGAATACAGCAGTTTTGTATTTGCCAATTGGATTTAATATTGAACCAAAACCCCTCCAGCTCTTTGTCTGAACAGGTTCTAGTTTTTCCTTATACTTACTGTCAAGTTTCATTAATGTATCAATAGAAACTACACTACCTGCAGCCCCAGTGTGAAGAATGGCATTCATTTCTCTTCAACATATAATAAAAGGCGCTCTGATAGGTGTTATTTTGTAAGTATCATGAGATACATCTTTAATTATTTCAGCTTCTTCAATGGAAGTTAAAGATGTATATGTATGAGGTATAGCATCATTCAGGAACATTATATCCTGTTCTAATACAAATATCTCATTTTCATCATCACTGTAAGATATGTTACTTTTACAATCCTCACTGGATTCCACATTTTCATCTTCATGATTACTTGGTTCAGAATTATGGGAAGTTTCAATAACATTTATTCTCTTCTTACACGTGTGACCCTTAAACCAAGGTTCATTACATTTATAACAAGTGTTATTCTCTTGTCTTTTAGGGACAAGGGGAGCTGAAGGTTTTTTCTTCTCCACTGGTAATTTATTTGTAGTAGGTTTTACCATGTCAACACTCTGTCTGTAATTAATATACTTGGTTTCATATTTGTGGTTTAATAATATCTCATTACATATATTAATGAACCCAGAGGTATCTCTGATGGTTTCAGTTCTAGCTACAATAATGTATCTAACTGATATAGGTAACTTGTATATTATCTTTTCTTTCCACTCTTCATAATCCATTTTTGGATCCATGGCTTTCATTATTTTTATTAAATTCATTAAAAATACCATAGGTTTGTCTCCAGCATTTGGATTATATCTGCCCTTTTCATACAATCTTTGTTGAGTGATTCTAAATTTTGGGCCACCAAATTGCCTTTCAATTAGTGCCTTCCATTCATTCCAGGAGTAATTAATTCCCTCACTCAATACAGATTCAAACCATAATAAGGCCACATCTGTAAATAAAGATATTAACTTTGAAGTAATTTCTTCATCAGGTAATTTGTATGAAAATTTTAAGTTATCAATTCTTTGTATGAATTGCTGCCAATCAGATTTTGAATCTCCGTCAAAAGATGGGTACTGATCTAACTTAGGCCAGTTCTTTTGGCTAGTTTTTGCTTCCCTAACCTGAGGAATATTGAGTAATTCACTTACTTTAGAAAGATGATCATGTATTTCATCTTTTACTGACTTATTATTCTCAGAGCCCATGATACTATGTTCATGTTCCATCATTGGTGTTTCATTTGCATGTTTCATAAAAACAGGTACTCTTGCTACATAAGAAGTGTTATCTTTTATTCTTCCAGTATTTTTCAACATGTTTGCTACTTCTATTTCCACTCCTTGTAACCTATCCTGTATTACTGGTACATGAGTTAGAGTGTCATTTACATTTGAAAAAGATAATTTAACACGTCCCTCAATGGTAGCCATAATATTCTGAGAGTGTTCTAATTTATTTTCTAAATTTCTAATCTCAGATTTTAAGCCCTTATTCTCATTGATTAATTCATTATTTGAATTTTCAATAATTTTTAATCTATTGGCTGTTGCACTCAATGATTGTGTTAGCTGTAATAATACCTTTTCTGTATTATTGTTTGACTCTTTTGAGAACTCTTCCAATTTTTCAATTCTCAATAATAATTTACTTATTATCTTTGATTCCATTGGATTTTCTTTTAAAAAATATTCTATTTTTTCTGTGTTAAACTCAGAAGACTCATCATTTGATTCCAATTTTAAATTAATAGCATTATCCTGGTGATCAATAAAACTATCTACATTGTCTTTGTGCAAAGACAAGTTTAACATATTTTTATCAAATGAATAATCTTTTAAATCATTATCAATTATATCCAATATTTCCTTATCAATCTCATTACCTATAAGTAATTCATTGTTAGGTTGATGCAATTGATCATAAGAAGTTGGATGACTCACCAAGGTCTTACCCCATTTCCCCTGCCTCTCCTTGGCTTTCCCCTGTAAGGGTGACTGCTGGATCCTTGTTGAGGAGGATTGTTGTAATTTTGGGCGTACCAATCCCATTTCCATTTGCTTACTGTAATTTTTTGGTCCTCCTCTTGGGCTGGAGGTGTTGCTATGGAATTGTTGGATGCCACTGTTGGTGGTTGAGTCTTTATGTCCACTAGAGCTTGGTTGACTTCTATGAAACCTTGAGCTGCTCTCTTTTCCAGATTGTTGATCTGGTCCACTATTTTGTTGACTCTTATTGTCAAGGTGTTCAGTAGGGTGGATAGGGAGTGAACTTGTTCTTGTAATGTATTTTTTGACTTCTTTATTGAAACCTGCTTTAAAAGCTTTTCCCTTTCCTCCAGAGACATTGGCGGAGTGTTGTTGATTATGGGAGAGTCCTGGCCCTCCATTTGAGTGTCCTGTTACATGTCTTTCAGCTCTAGGTCTTAAGTTATAAGGTTTTGCCTTATTACTTACAATGTCATTGTTGTCACACATTTTCACGTGGAATTTAAAGAATAGAAAGTTTAGATATGAAAACTTCAAAAAGGATTTTTATCAGTATTTATCAATACCACTGAAGACAATTTTATTGCTTAATTATTGGTATGAAGTGAATCTTTAAGTGCCAAAAGTCAAATATGCTTTTTATGTGGTCACTTGGATTTAACTGGTCTACAATATGTAGCCGTGTTTTTATATTTAAAAGAAAAAACTGTTAGTAAGATTCTTTCTAAATATTTAATGAATATTACAAACCAATAAAAAGAAAAGATTAAAAGTCCTGTTAAAAGAAAACAATTAATCAGTTTAATTGGTTTATTATCTGCAAAGATCACAAATTTAATTGGTCTATTGACAGACTCCCACTAATAACAATTTTATGTTAAATTAGTGGTAAAATTGATGATTCAATATCACAATTTTATTATATAACAGGGCTTCTTTTTCTGAAATCACTATATAAGTGACCCCAACCTGTTGTAATTATCCAAATATTTCTATAGGGATATTATTTACGTGCACCTTATTTTGAAATTTTCACTTACTGGATTATAACAGAATTCTTGAGGAAAGGTCCCCAATTGTCAGGCTAAGGTCAAGTACAAGGAGGTGAACTAGCTTGAATGGTCAGTTGTCTAGAAGATTTTAATGGTCCTATATGAATACTGTAATCTAAATCCAATAAGTAGTAAAATATAAACAGAATTAAAGGTCTCAGTAATATAATTCTCACTATTTTTATATATGGCTTACAATCTTTTTAGTTGCTAGAAAAATAGATTTTATAATTCAGATACTATTCCAAAGTCTTATAAAAGTACTAATTGATATGTATTGTAAATTATTTGGTTATATTGGTAAATTGTAAATGATAAAGAATGTAGAAACAAGACCCAAAAACCTCCTCCTTTTATACACGCTGAGTTCCCCAATAAATCCCTTGATATACCATCCAATACACAGTTAAAGACGCCTCAAATCCACTAATAGACCTGCCCATCAACATCCCTAGTGATCCATGACATAATTAGACAAGTAACAACCGCCAAAATCCTGTAATAATAAGGGAAATCCATCAAAATTAAAGGAAAAGACAAAAAGAGAGTATGTGCGTAAAAAAAAATAATATAAAAGACTAAAAGGAGACTTTTAAGGTTAATAATAGATTAAGAATAAGGGGAATTTACTGTAGAAATTGAGGGGCTAATCCTGACATTATACTATGTGAAATTCCCATTCAAAAATAACCAAAATTGACTGAGAAACCACCAAAAAACTTAAAACAGAGCGTGAGATGTGGGGTAACTACATGCAGTCCTTGGAAGGCGCTTGCACGGGTAAATCCTTGACTAAAATTAGGCAAATTTTAAGCGTGGTGATGAAATAAGATGCCAAGAATGATGTTATTAATGAAATTAGTGCATATAAACAAGGTCAATGCACTATTAATTAAGCTGGGACACTAAATAAGCGCCTGTCGCCTATTTTAGTGTGTTTCCCCACAGTGGGCGTAGAATGTGGGGTAATTATAGTGTGAAAAAGCTAACTTTGCTAAAAATGAAGCTATTCACACGGGAAAAAAGCAGGCAGTATGTGGCCAGTACACAGAAGCCATTTCTGGCATAAAAAACACCAAATTTGAAAATTGTTATTTTTATGCTTTTAAATAGCCAAATCAATAGTCCTAAATGAGCTCAATTGATCTGTCAAAGCGCATTTTTGATATTCTCAATTTTATAGTGCATATAGTCAACTTTTAAGTGAAATAAAGCGCATTTCTTGTTTTTTGCGTAAAACAATGAATATAACAGCTTTAAGTGTACTTAAAAATTCTGTAGCCTTATACTTAAGGTTCTTAAGATTACCCTAACATATTCCAACTTAATATTAAGTACATAAGACCTATAAAAGGTGGATATATGCATGTATAGAAGGTGTTATAATGGCATTTTTTGTGAATTATCATAATTTTACTTATGTATACTGTTTGTGTACTCTCATTTATTGTTCCCATGTATAGTTCATGTGTTTAACTTAACTTATAAACACTTTTTACTCAGTCCTGGGGATATACAGTCTGAAAAAATTGGACTTACAAATCAATCTTTTTCCAATTAATTATTTCTCATTGCTGCTTTAATAGGAGACAAGAGTATACAGGGGCATTATTATCCATTAGGAGGAGGAGATGGTAAGGGATCACTTCTGTATGTCATTGAAGTAGTAAGCCAAAGTAGTCATTCTCAATAAAACTTTTTTCAGTTATTTTTCTCAGAGGTATTACCATGAAATATTTGTGGGGGACTTTCTGGAAATTCCTCAACTTGAATTCAGATGGAACTCAGACTGAATTTATAATGAACTAATACTGAACTCTACTTTTAACTCATCTTGAGCTCTTAACCAAAGATGGATGATTTTTTGCTGAAATAATGGCAAGAGTTTGATGAAAAATTAATAGAAATACAAACAAGGGGAGGTTAATAATTTGATAAACTCACAATATTTTTTCACAAAACACAATTTAATGTTCATTTTAAAGTGTAGTGATTATTAAAAAGACTGAAAATTACTGTACTTATTTGAAAAGTATCACTTTTAAACTGTAAAATGATTTTAGTAATTTTTTTGGAAAAAATATAAAATAATATCAGTGGCTACTTTTTGTTGAAAACTCTTTTAACCCAGAATTTGAAGCTTTACCTTTTAAATTTAATGCATTACCAAATTTTTTATGATGTATTTTTATATTTTTTTATTTTGCAATATAATTATTTTCTATTCAATTGAGTTATCTAAAAAACATATTGAAACATCAAAATTCTTACTTTTTATACTCTAGAATATAGTAAAAACTCACACAACTAAATAAGTAAAAAATAGCAATGCTTTTTACTTATCTCTGAGTCAAAAAAGTAGTTTCAAAGCTTCTTTATACCAAGCATAAAGAATTAGGATGTTATTTGACTATATGTCTGGAAAGAGGTATAATTCTTATGTAGCAGACTTTAATACAGTTTTTGAACTTTTTAAATGCAAGAAAATTTTTAAAATTAAATGGGACTTAATATTTTATTTCTATTTTTGATCTATTTATTTCTCAACGACCAAGCTTTTTTGTAATAAACATTTAGTAAAATTAATACATAAATGATATTCTTGAACTTTTCATGTTTTATTTCATCAACATTAATTTAAAATATTGTCAGTTGGTAGAGTGATCCCATGAGTTGAAATAATTTTAAATGAATCAGTGAATTTTCCATGTGAAAAACTGAAATTTAACTTTGATGTGAAGCTTTGAAGATAAAACAAAACAAAAATATATAAATTTATTTAAATTTTCATTTTAATGCTATATTTTGTGATCATTTAATTTTTCACCTGGTAATAAGAACCATGTAGAAAGAAAAAAAAAGGGGAAAGTAATATGCAAGTCCATAGTCTTACTGAATTGGATCTAATTGAGTAGGGTTTTAGAATTTCATACAAGTCCCCCTTGTTTTTTCTTGGTGAGGATTTGAAAAGGCTTCTCATGTAAAAAAAATTACTTCAGGTTTAATTTTAGACAGTATTATTTTTGCAAGAGCTGAACTGTATAGATAGAAGTGGTATCTTTTCATCATTTTATTAGTTTCTCATTGAATAACTGCTATACAATATTTTTTTAAAACAAACACATTAGAAATTTTTAGTTATACCCATATAAGAATATAGTTTCAAAGGGATCATATTTACGTTAAAATAAATTTTGATACATATTTTAAATGAATAGAAAAAATATTTCAATTCCATGGTATTGAGAAGTAAATTAAGTGAAGTGGTGCAGATTTTTTTTTAGGCTTTAGAACAAAATTTTTGACAGGAGTAATTCACAACTGAAAATTTTCACATAATTCCAGAGAAAAACTTATGGGTTAAGGATTTACCAATGATATATTAGAAATAAAATATTCACACTGATAGGTAAAAATTATATGAAGTTTCTCTTCAATTTCTAAGTCTATGAAATAAACTCCCTTTGATAATTTATTGAAAGAGAAGAATTAAAAATTTTTTTTGTAATTAGACTTATCACAAATTAATACTAAAATGAGCATATTTTTAAAAATGGATCTAAATAGAGAATATTTTAACTCTTCAGTGCAGATTCAAAACAGAAAAGTAATATTAAAACTTAATTTTTTATAAAAATATATATTGATTTGAAATATATTTATTTAATTTCAATTAAAAAACTACCAATTTTATCCCATAAGACTTCCCATTAAATTATATATATAAATTAAAAAATTAATTTGATGCTCTGAAGGATGTATATAATTTTTACTTAAAGTAAAAAAATTGTTTTTTTGGAGTATTATGAATCTAAACATAAGATCTGACACCTCTTTTATATATTTTACTTTCAAAAAAATTAATTTTAGCTACTTCCTTAATTTTTCTATATAGTCAAAAAAAATATACAATAATATTAGAAAACCACCTTACAACTATTTTCAATAAAATATTTTCTCAAAATTACTCATAATTTGTATTTATTTCCATAAATTCAAACTATTTAGTTTCAATTATTTTTATGTAAAAAAAATTCCTATGTTTACCTATAAAATATTCAATAAAAATATTAAAAAGGTGTAAATTCACTCACAGTTTAAGTTATCTTTAACAAAATTTTGAAACAGGATCTCATTGGGAGTTCAATATGCGTTCCACCAAAACTAAAACACAAAATAATTTGAGAATATAGATGGTAATTTAAATCATAAAATTTGACTAAAAAAAGGACTCAGTAGGTTTTTTTTTTACTGAATAGATTATAGTAAAGATATTGAGGAAACTTAAACTATTGAAACTTTTTTGAGTTTTAATTTATTAAATTCAATTATCCAGTTATGTATAGTAGTCACAAAAAAGAAATTAAGCTAGAAGTTTATATATGTTAATAAATTTTGTGTTCAACCTTTATTTTACTTTTTTGATTTAAATCATAGCTACTTTTCATCTTGCCAGCATATTTTACTATTACATTAAAAAATAAGTGAGATATACTTATAGAATACATGAGTCCATTGGCTTGATTTTTTTTTAATTTTTTTTATATTTTTCAGCTTATTTCTACATTTTTACTTTATTATTCTTCATTTAACTCATGTATATTTATTAAAAGCATTATTTGAGTTCTTTTGTAAAAAATAAAGAAATTATTTCATTACTGGTTTTTTATTATATTACTTCTTTAGTCTTAATGTGCATTCTATATCAAAAATATTGAATAAAGCTGTATATATTACAGATTTAGGTGCAAGCATATTGATACAACATAATTATTGATCATTTTTAAATTTATAAAATGGAATTGTGAATTGAGGAAGTGGACCCTGTTGTTTGGCCAAAGAACAGAGTACACTGGCCACTTTTTACTACCTCCATTGGTACCCTCTCAATTTATCCCAAAAATGGCAAGTGTACTCTCTTATTCAGTTGAATAACTGGGTCCACCCCCTCAATTTACAATGGGGTTGGCAATATTACTAACAGAAATGAAGAGGCGGAAAACATTTTTCAGATAAATTGAGAGGGTATCAATAGAGGTAGTAAAAAATTGTGAGTGTACTTTATTCTTTGGTCAAACAACAGGGTCCACCCCCTCAATTTACAATGCTATTTTATTGATGTGAAAAATGATAAATAGGTATGTTGTACTGTCTCCTCTCACATTTGACCCAACTCCACCCCCTTTGATATATTCCTCATCTACTGTAACAGCTATCTTGACTCTATATACCCTTACCCACCCCTTTCAACCTTGCCATACTTTTCTATTTTCCCCTCCACCCTACCCCACCCTTTTTGAGGTAATCACAATTATTTTTCTTTAAAAACCATTTTTTATACTCCTCACCCCAACTATCCCCCCCATCCTGAAATACCCTTTTGCTTTTCATCTCTTTTTTATAGCTTTCCAAATAACCCCCTTTTCTCTATATGGAGTAAAAGGGGTTAGAAGGAGAGCAAAAGTAGTGAGATTCAGGAATTTGGGGTGGAGAGGAGTGGAGAAAGCAGTGAAAAAGTGGAAAGGGGAGCAATAGAAGTGAGGAGGGGTCAACAGGGATGAAGAGTGTTGGAAAAGTGGGAAAAAGGGTTTGTGTAGGAGAGTACTAGGTAGGCTTATGTAAGATATAAGAGAGGGAGAAAATGTGAAATTCAAGAAGAACAAGATTCAAAATTTAAGCAAAAAAAGTACTTGGAAGGAGAATTTTGAAAAAATTTAAGTAAAAAAGTTATGTAATATATTATAAAACTTAGAAATCATAATGGCATGAGGCAATCCCCAAAATAAATTTAATTTCTTTTGTAATTTTAACTATCCATATAATTTATTCTCATAAAAATTTAAAAAATTTTTTGAAAAAATGGAGATCATGGTAAGATATTTTTTTAATAAAATCTTACTCACATCCTGTTTTCACTCATATAAATATAGGATGTATATCAAAATTATAAATTTTACTTCAATCTAAATTTATTTTATATTAATTTTCAACATATCTACAACTTCCAGAAATTTTCTGAAGATGGATAGATATCACCACACAATATGGGGGACAGACTTGCTAGCGAGTCCACAACCTTGGACCCAAACCCACCTCAGATTGAAAAAACATTGAGCTATTGATAAAGGAACCATAAAATCAGGGATGAACACCACTCAGAAGAATAGTTTTAGGTGGGTGTTCAAGTAGAGTTCAGTATGGGTTCAGTATGAGTTCAGTCTGAGTTCCATCTGAGTTCAGGTTGAGGACTTGCTAGCAAGTCTACCCCCTATACTGCGTAGTTTATTTTATAATATTAATTTAGTTCTTGAGAAAATATGTTTATTTTGCAATTTTTTACTAATAAAAATTTGATGAAAAATAGAAAATCAATAAATATTTTTTAATAAATAATTTATTAAAATATTGTGTGTCTTCTCTATATATCCATAGGTAAAATATCTTAAAAAATTAAGTGAAATTTATTATAATATAAAGTATATGAGAAATTTATTGGTTTCAAAAAATGAAAAAACTGTGTAATTTTTCAAAATATTACATATCTGTAAAAGTGCCTTGGTAGCAGGGCTCACTTATTTTTCTATTCCTTTAAAAAATCCTCTCATTCTAGCCTAAATATTTTTAAACTATTAATTACCTGTGCTTCAATGAAGATTCAAGTTAGTTTCAAGGTGTTTTCAAAGTAAATTCACAATTTTTTCATTATTTTTTCATCACTACCTTAATGTGTGTTCAATCAGATATGAATTAGGGTTCAAGGTTGCGAACTTCCTAGAAATTCATCCACCCTCATTGTGTGGTGTATGAAAATTATGGGGCCTTCGTAAAACAAAAGAACAGGCCTCATATCATAGTTGATGTGTAAACACTCTACAAGTAGGTTGCAGAAATTTTTTATTATATTTCTTGTGTTTTTAATCCAAATTTTTACCTGAATTTAAAGAAAACTTTCCAACCTCAAAACTGGACTAATCACATGGTTTAAAAAGGCCAGAATATTTAATTCTACATTCTTCTTACTACTTCCATGTGCAGCTGATTGTTCACAGCACTGAAATTTCACACAATTTAACCAATTAGCTTGCTTAAACATTTCCCATATATTATTTCTTCACAATAAAAACATTCATTATCTCTTTTTTGAGACACCACCTTTCACAGGTTTCTCAATGTCATTGCAGAGATACTTGAGATGAAAGAAGAAGAGATCATTTTTTAAATTTTATATTCATGCCCTTCATTTCATTTACCTGAAGAAAGACTTAAAAACTCTTATAGAAAAAATCATTATCAAATGAAAATACTTACTGCAAAAATATTTTGGGTGGGATGGATGGAAAGTCCAAGTTTCAGTGATATTGAAAGAAATTGAAAAAAATATTCTGGTTTTTGGAACTTCTGTTCTCTTATCTTCCTCTTCTATTATGGAATAAGTTAGCTCTTTCCTATTTAACACTAGAATATTCCCTAATAAATTACTCTTAACTCAGTGAAATTAATTTTTTACCTTTAAATTGAATATTCAACTTCTCCATTAGCCTCCTCATTTATTTGGCTCAAGTCTCTCCAAGTCCCTTCATTCTACTTTTCTAGGTGAGATTTTATGAAATAAAAAAAATAAAAAAAGTTACAGTGAGAAGAGAAAGGGAAAAAATTAGATGCAAGTGAAAGACAGACATACACAGGGGAAAAAATGGTGAACTAGATGTCTAGTTCAGTTTTGTTACCCTCTTCCATTCCTAGGTGTGTTTTTGTGACAGGCCATTGAATGTAAATTTTAAATTCCACCATTCTTTTTGCCTTTGGAAGAGGATTAGGGTGGTGTGGGTATGATTGTAAGAGAAGGGAAGAGGAGGTGCAAATAGAATTTTTGGATGAATCCATGAATATGAGAGGACATGAGCCAAGGAGATGCCAAGTTCAGAAAAGAAAAAACTTAAGGTGGGGTCAAACGGGCTCACTCCACAAACCAGATCCAGATTGGTACCCTGAAACCAAAAACTGAAATAAGCATCTAGTTCAGGGATTTTTCCCCTGTGATATGGTTTTCCTTAAAAGATTTTTAGGAATGGTTAAATTTACTTTTCTCTTCAGAAAAAATAAAGGTTCCACACCAGGGGAAAACCAGTGGACCAGAAATATAGTAGTTTTTTTGGTCCCAAGTCAAAATCAGTCTGTAATTCTTGTCTGAACTGTGGAGTGACTCTGGTTGAAACCATCCCCTCCCTTTGCCTCAAAAACAGGATGCACCAGAGTCAAAAAGAGTCACTATTAAAATCACAAATAATTTCCACTTGAAGCCAAAAAAATCACTAGATGTCTAATGTGCATTTTTTTACCCTGTTCCAGTGGCAAAAGTATGAATTAATAATTAAAAAAGGTACAGTGAGAAAAAAGAGTCAAAAATGAAATTTTATTAAAAGACAGGAATAAGAATTGTTTACAAGTATTTTTAGGAGTGATTAGCTTTAATTTTTTCTACCAAAAAATATATATATAAAGTTTCTGGTGGCTAAAGAGGTGCTTTATTTAAATGACTGGGGGATATGTATGAAATATTCCAAAAATTTACTTTACTGAGGAAAATTAGTGATATGGTTGTGGATGCTTTGATAGAGGAGTCTCACCTTTCATACTGTAGGAAAAATTTAACCAAAATATCAGACTAGATAGATTGGATTGTATGGTTGGTGAGTATGTAACTTTACCTATTTTATAGGAAAATAAGATGATAATAAAGTAGAATGGCCTGATGTAGAATAATTTGATTAATACTTTTATAATATAATATGTCTCTTATCTATTCACGTTGAACAGAAAAATTTCAAATAAAGAATTTAATTATAAAATAAATTATTTATATTATTTATGTAAGTCTAATGTATATAAGTTAATAAATTTGAATAAGCAAAAATAGATGATCCTAAAACAACATAAAAGAAACCCTTTTATAGAAAAATGCAATACAATGTAAATTTTGTTGAAGTCAAAAAAATAATTGATAAGTGAATTTAAGTTTTTAATATAAAATTAATTTAAGACTTAAATTAAAAGATAAATTGAAAGATTTAATTAAGTTTAATAAAATAATTAAAATTTTATACAATTAAGATATTTTAAGTTTAAGTTTAAGTTTAATAAAAAACACAGTTAAATTATCACTTAAAGGTTCAAAGAAGTACCAAATCCTCTTTCCTTGCTCTCCCTGGCCCCCCTCTAGCCAGTTTTAAGTAAGGTCTGAGTCCCAGTAACTACATAGACTTAGATATACAAATTTGCTGTAGGTTCTTTTAATTTATTTGTATGTTTTAATTGGTGTGATTAGTTTTTTATTAAAATGAATTGATTTATAAAAATTAAATTAAATTTAAATAAATTAAAATATAATTTTTGCGTAATTTAAAAACAACTTTAAGAAATATAACATTTATTGTAAAATAGTTAATATTATTTACACACAATGTAATACTTAAAAAATTATAAATATTAATATTTTGATATTTTAATAATTAAGTAATTAAATATTTGAGTAATAATTTTAATCAGGCCAGTTTAACTATGCTCAATAAGTTACTGGCTTACAAGATCTCTTGAATCCCATCTTCTATGTTGGCAAAAAATATTGGTAAATATAGAATTTGATTTCTTACCATGGTAGTCCTAGCTACATTCTAACAGTGATTTGCACTCTAATAAATGTAGGCTTGAGAGAACCAGAAACTTTTTTCTATTTTTGAAGAGCTGGGGAATGGGTTTTTGGTGACAATAAAACTAGAGGAACCCTATATTTTAGACATGAAGGTAAAAATTCTTGGAGGATATATATATTGTGAGTTTGTTAGTGATTTCATGAAGTTTTTCATGTTGACTTCTTCACAATCATTGAGAAAATTCTTGAATATTAATAGCTGATGACCTCTGTGGAAACCCAGATTCTTGGAAAGTTTTCAATTTGGGTGTCCTTGGTGAAGTTAGAAATGGTGTGGAATACAAGAGTGAAAGGGACAGAAAAAAAGTTCAAAATTATACTAGCATTAGAATCAGTGAGTGCCATTCCTACAATTATATCTCCTTTATTAATTTCAAGTTGCTTCTAAGGACAGTGAGGGGTCATTATATGGGTATAAGGCAATGTAAAAAGTGGAAAATTTAGACCAAAGGAGAAATTTTAAAATGATGATTTTGAGTGAAAAAATACATGTTGGATTTTTATTTAGGAGGAAGATGATAATTTTTCACAGGGATTAGTTCAACCTGGGAATAGAAAAGGACAAGAAATGAGCGGGATAAATTTCACCTGTGATAATCATAAAATGGGGAATGACTCTACCTAATAGGGGGTGTCAAACATTACCACATATGCCATTCAAGAAAGCCTCAAAAAGGGTACCAAGTAAGTTATTTTAGTTCAAATTACATACCCCATTTACTGGTGTACTTCAACAGTGTGCTTTTCCATTAACACACCATTTTTTGGTTACATCTAAGCCCCTCAAGAACTTTTTCCCCTTCACTTGATTAGTCAGCATTAGGTACACACATGCCCATACCTTAAAATCTTTCTTCACCTAGTCCTTATGAGCTTATTTGTAAACACACATTACATGGTGCATCAAGTCTTAAGGAACCCTAATATCATTGTCTAACACTTAATTTATCCCAACCTTCATTTCTCTTGCTCCTATTTTTTCCCTCCAGAAACTAACAAGACTCCTGCACTTTTTCAACAGCTTAAAACAACTACTGATGCCCTAGCCCTTGATCTTTTGGTTTAGTCTGATCCAGATTCTGATGCTGAGTTTGATTTTTTTATGAGTCACCTGTTAGAGAACTTCTACCTTACTTCCCAAACCCCATCCATTTGCCATCAACCACAATATACACTTCCCAAAATTTCTGAAATACATGAACCCAGCTTTCAGAAAATTTTTTGAACTACTTATCATGGTTTTAAATACCTACATGATTTTATTCATGATATTTCTATTTACCACAACAATTCTCGTTGCCCACAAAGAGATCCTTCAACACAAATCTATGTGGAACTTTGCCAATTTAGTTCACATGGGAATGGTGCTTCCAAAACTTGTCTCAAGAAAGTCATGGAAAAATAGATTTATAAACCAAGAGAACCATCAAAGCCATCTGTTCAATTCAATCACAATTCCTCACATGGCCCACTAAGGAGGTTAGACTGGAAAACTCACAGGTCATGCAAAATGAAGGATTCCCTGGATGTATTGGCTTTGTTGATGGCACAACCATCCCTTTGAGCCAAAGCCAGAAAAGGATAGAAATAATTATTTTGATTGGAAAAAGAGGTCAGTGCTTATCTATATCTTACATATCCTTACATATAATACTAATCCTCCCTTAATTTTTCATTTTTCAGGTATTCTATTGCTCTCCGATTGTTTTACAATATAAATAAGAAGTTTATTGCATTTCATTCCAGCTTTCCTGGTGCTCACCATGAATATTCATTTTTTCAAAAAATGATGATTTCTCAAAACCTTGAGAATTACTTTGATGAAAATCATTATCTTCTTGCCAGCTCTTCTTACATCAAGTAAATTGGCCTTGAGTATCTGGATTGAGCTTAAGGACATCACATCCTAAATGATTTCATTGACAACATTCACAAGTTGAAGTGAGTCTCTTTACTCTGGTTTTTCTAACACAATAGTAATTGAACATTTCACAATGAGTGTAAGGAATGCAGTATCCCATTGTAAGCTAATAGTCTTTTGTACTATGCTCTTTTGAATTAGATGATTATGATGGTAGAGATGTCATATTGAGAAGCTATAAATGACTAGGTAATATTTTTAAATGTTTCTAGAAAAGACAAGATGAAATCTTTGAATTTTTATAGAAAGCTACTATGATTTTTTGGGGGAAGGAACTACCTTTTATATATTCCACACTCATATTTCTATTAATATTTTCATTTTGAAATTTTTGTTTTTTTGTGCCATCTTGAGGATTAAGACCTACTTAGTTGGATTTTTTTATTTTTGAAATACACACTTTCTGCTTAACATGCAAGTAAATGCATGTTTCATGCATTTTTAATCTTCAAAGGGAGATTTTTTGTCTTTTAAGTGAATATACATTTTAAAAAATATTCCAACAAAATTACACAAAGAAAAAAATGGCAATACCCTCCCCTACCAAGTCATAAATAAAAAAAATGGCAATACCCTCCCCTGCAATTTACTCTGGGAGGGGGTCAGGATTTCAAAATTTTCATTTTTATTTCATAAATGAATAAATAAATCATTCAAAAAATATAATCAACCAAGTAAAAGTAATGGCATTCAAAATACTACCAGCCAATGATTTTAGATGCAACTGAAGCCAAAGAATACATATACATGGAATTGTATTGTGAACTCATTCAATCAATTAATTGCTTGAATGACTACCTTTATATAGCAGCAAGGCCCAATGGCCCATTACATAAGTTTGATGATTATCTTTAGTGAATGATTAATTATAAATTTAAGAAATAAAAATGAATCTTTTGAAATCCTTTACTTACCATACTTAGCCTCCCTCCCTGTATCTTAACTTTTCATCAAGCCTTCTTGCCTCACTTTACTTACCCTTTTTATCAAATTTTTGTTGATCTGAAATGAGCAACCAAAATGAGTAAACTTTTCATAATATTCTAACTCAGGAGGAGCTTGAGTTGTTTGATGCTTGTCACATGAAGAGTTACAAATTTTTTCCACTAGACCATTCCCTAATCCAAATCTAATAATATATTTGTGATTGGGAAAGTATAATCCAAGACCTTTGAGTTGAGCAGGTGAAAGAATCTGTAGTCCAGTAATAGGATTGATGTAAGTTAAAATCTCAAATGTAAGAAAATTATAATCATTTCTGTCCATATGAATCTTGTTTTGAAAACCTCCATATGTAATAATAATGTTAGATGAAAAGATATAATCATCTTCCAGATTGACCCATTCCATATCTGTTCAATTTGGTGAAAAAAATGTTAGTAAAAACACTTGGAAATGTGCTGGGCATGTTGCCAGCATGTTTCTGAGGCAAAAAAATAAAAAACTTACCAAAAAGCTTCAAAACAGTCTATAAATTTTCTGGTGCTTCTTACAAATTGATTTGGAAAAAAAAATTTACCAAAATGCTCATAAACAGTCTAGAAATGTTCTGGTATTGTTTCTGAATTGATTTGGAAAAAAATTGTTGGTAAAAACACTTGGTAATGTTCTTGGCATGCTTCAAGAATGTTTCTGAGTCAAAAAAACAAAAAACTTACCAAAAACACTTGGAAACAGTCTAGAATTGTTCTTGGACTGTTTCCAAAGTAATTTGGCAAAAAAAAACCAAAAAAAAGGAAAAAAAGAAAAAGAGAGAAAAGTCAGTAAAATAAAAATCAGGATAAGGCACCACTCACCTTAGGTAAGTGTTGGAAGGGGCTTGAAGAGAAAAATGAGGAACATGTGAAGCCATGAAGAAAGAGAAAAAAACATACCTTGATGAAAGGGAAGAAAAAGATGTAAAGAGGAAGAGAGATGTGGGAATCTGGAAGGAGAATTGCATGTTAATTAGGATATGTGTTATGAAATGCATTCAGAAATGTGTTTTGAAATGTGTTCTGAAATGGTTGAGTATATAAATTTGAGCAGGAGTCCAGGATAATGTGGGGTTGGGGGCAAAGGGGTCTGATGTACAGTGGGTTGTGGGAATGTGTGTATTGGTGGGCTGAATTGTGGTTGGGGTTATGATGCAAGAATAGGAAGTACTTGATGAAGTATTTGACCATATATTTGGAATTTCTAACCGCAATTCTGCCATTTATGATGGCATCTTGGAATGCCATTTTGAGACTGATTTCTTCCAGGTGTATATGGTAATGTTTGACACCCCCTAATGAGATACTGGTGTGGGGAATAACTCTACACAATATGAATTGAAAACATAGTGAATAACTCTACCTGATATCATTATGATTCAGGGAATGAATCTACCCAGCTTTGAAGATAATTAAATATGGGATGAATGCAAAGTATCTCAGGCTGGCAATGATAAGATGAGCAAAAAGGATTTTATTTCATAGTTAGAAATGTTTAATGAATATAGATATATATAGATATAGATATATATATATATGTATATATAGATATATAGATATAGATATATATAGATATATATGTATATATATATATAGATATATATACATATATAGATGAGAAAAAAATAAGTGATGTTACCTTGAAATAATAAGATGAGAAACAAGGATAGTGATTATAATGGAGAATCACGATCCTTATATGCTATTTCATTATCACCAGGTTGAGTAAAATATACAAACTCAAGTAAAATATTTGTGTTTATATGTTTGTATGTGTATTTATAATGTCTTTATCTAATTTCATATGTATTAACACCACAAAAAACTGCTGGCACCTGTTAGCAGGTGCCAATCCTTTAATTCATCTTTGATTCAAGAGTAACTTAGAATTGATGCTGCGCAAGCTAGCTTTCTAATTGTTCAGTGTGAAGTCTTTCCAGAAAATTTTCAGCTAGGCTGAAACTGAGTTTAATCAAAGATAGGGATTGGCACCTGCTATCATGTGCCCACATTTTTTTTTCTGTTGTAATATTGAGTTACTGTCGGTCAGTTGTCTAGAAGAGATAAGATAAGAGGGAAGAAAAGAGAGGAGGACAAGAAGGAGATAGTAGTTTAGAAATAAAAGAAATAAAAACAATTGAGATTATTTGATTTATTTGAGAGAAAGCAACAATGAGTGATTTGAGAGGTGACAACAAAATTGGTTTCATTAATATTAATATTATTTAAGTAAGAGTTTCTGCGCGGCAAACAATATAATTACTATCAGACTTAAGGCAACCTTTAAATTGTTATTTAGAATTTTTAATTAGAATTTAATACTAATAAAAATAATAATAAGCGTAATAAATTTATCTTTAAATTGTTGAGTGTGTAATAAGTGATGAGGCTACAGGGGATTATCCAAGGCCCTTTTATAGACAATGGGTCCTCTGAAGCGCCACTATATTTGTAAATACAATAATTATAATAGAATAAAACAAGTATATCAAAGAGTAAGTGAAACATAACAATGTAGAGAAAAATATGAAACAAATAATTAAAAACCCCAATTAAGAATCCAATTTTCCCGCCATTAATTCCCAAATCAGTAAGTAAAAATAGTGAATAACTAAACAAGCCTGGAACATAGTAACTATGAGAAAAAATCATTCAAAACAGATGGTACAGTCTGATTTAAGGATTTTTAAGTGAAACAAAAAATATTCTGACACAACAAATATGTAATTTATTTCAATTCAGTATTAATTAGTTTTTCCTGACACAATTATAGGTCAAAAGAAGCGTCATTATTTATTGTTTAATATTATAAGAAATAATATTTAATATATAAATATAATTAATTAATTTAATTATATTATAAGTAAATTTTACACTTATAATTATAATATATGTTTTTAATTAATTAAATATAAATTTATAATTATTAAATACACAAAAAATGCGCCATTATTTGTAGAATATATTATATTATGTTAAATTTAAATGTATAAAAAATTTATATAACCAATAAAATTAATATAACAATTATATGTAATAAAATACTTATATAATTTTATTATGCAATAAAATATTAATTTATATACATTAAATACAATTCTTACCCCCTCTTTCAGGTCTTATAAGTTACATATCATTTACTGGACTCCTGGAATAGCCTGGCTGACACTCCCTCACTCTAAAAAAACAATAAAAAAAATGCTAAGATTTTTTCTTTTTGTACTTTTTCAACAGAGTAGGCAGATTTGAAATCTCCTTGCCAGGTATCCATGCATCATGTTCAGATGATTTGTTCTCATATCTCAATAAATATTCAGTACCTCTTTCAGAAGTGATAATTCTATCATTGAGAATTTTATCAATTTCTGCTGTTTCTGTGACTTCCTGAGGGTTTTTCTTAGGTCTTCCCCTTCTTTTGGGAAATAAGTCACTGTTGGAAGTATAAGGCTTAATCAAAGAAATGGGAAAAACAGGATGTTTCCTATCATATGGAGAATACTATACAACTTCTACTGCATTATCACCAACCATTCTTTTAACAACAAATGGTCCTACAAAAGGATCTTTTAATTTGTGGTTACCTTGTAAATTGAAATGGACAGTAGAGATCAACACTTCATCACCCTTGTTAAATGTGTATTCT
Source organism: Hemileia vastatrix (assembly GCA_030280995.1). Lineage (NCBI taxonomy): Eukaryota > Fungi > Basidiomycota > Pucciniomycetes > Pucciniales > Zaghouaniaceae > Hemileia > Hemileia vastatrix. The sequence continues at coordinate 20,215,991 of JASXTE010000011.1, forward strand.
TTATGGGATTTATCCCATCTTTTCTTTTCATATTCAAATGCTTTATCAATACAACTCTGAGCATGTTTTCTGCATAGCTGTTGCATTTGAATAAAAGATTTTACACCAGGGTGTAGTTCCAACTTAGGTAATTTATTATTGAGAATCTGAGCAGGAGTGTTTGGGACATAACCTAACCAAAGCTCAAAAGGCTTTTTCTCAGTGACAGAATGAACAGTGCTATTATTTGCAAATTCAAGACCAGGCAAAAGAGTGACCCAATCATGAGTAAATCTGTCATTGTCTTTATATTCTAAACCAAAGGCACAATACCTTCTAATCATATCTTCCAGAGTTTGAATCATTCTTTCAGCTAGACCATCAGTCTGAGGATGGTGAGCTGTAGACAATTTTAACTCACAGCCACAAATATCCATCAAAGAGGTCCAAAACTCAGAAGTGAATTTTGGATCCCTATCAGAGATAATGGCTTTTGGAAAACCAATAATATTAAACATGTAAGACCACCATAAGAAAGCTAATTCTTTGGTGGATACATCTTTGTGGGTTGGAATAAATTTGCACATTTTTGTGAAGCTATCCACTATTACCCAACAAGAGTTAAAGCTGTCTTTACCTGCAACAGGAAGACCAGTGACAAAATCCATATTAATGATTTGCCAGGGAGCACTAGGTGCTTCAATATGTTGTAATAGCCCTGCTCTCTTACCTGTTAACCTTTTAGATTTTTGGCAGGAATCACAAGATTCAACATATAATTATTTGTCTTCAGACATATTAGCCCACCATGCAGTGTTTTTGATTCTAATCAATGTTTTTTCAAGATCAAAATGACCAGCTAATATGTCATCATGACAAAGTTTGAGGATAGTTTCTTTCATTGAAGGAGGAATAACAATTACATTGGTAAGCTTCCTTCTATAATATCTATAACCATCTTCAATAGAGAACTTTCCTTTATTAAAAGCATTTTGGTACTTTGCAGGAAGAGTTTTTATTAATGCTTGAATTGAAGCATTCTTAGGATCATTTAAGATAGTAACCAATTTATTTAAATCAGAATCTTTATCATATGAATCCAGTATTAATTGTAATAACTCCTCTTCCATATCAACTATAAATATACCATGGATATGAACAGTATCATCTTCAGGTACATAAGCAGGATTTGAGTCATTATTTGGCAGAGGCAATCTGGAGAGCATATCAACATTAGAGTGAACATTTCCAGCTCTATGGATAATTGTCATCCTTCCTCTGTATTCTTGAACAGCAAGTTGCCACCTGAACATATGTCTTTTAGGTGTCTTTAGGTTTAAGAGGGACTTCACAGCACTAAAGTCAGTTACCAACTCAAATTTTTGGTCATCCAGATAGTAATGAAGTTTCTCAAGAGCCCAAACAACTGCTAAGCACTCCAATTGAGTGGCACCATATTTCAATTCACTATTTCTTAAGGTTCTTGAAATATAACAAATTACAACCTCTGAGGATTTATCATTAATAATTTGCTTTTGGTGAAGGGCAGCACCCAGACCAATAAAGCTAGCATCTGTATAAAGGACAAATGGCTTGTTAAAATATGGAAGAGCCAATATAGGGGCTGTCATTAAGAAACTTTTTAATGTATCAAAAGCTTTTTGACAGTCATTATTCCAGAGAAAAGCAACATCTTTTCTGATCAGTTTTGTAAGAGGCAAGGCTATGACCTGATAATTTTTAATATATAGTCTATAATAGCCACACATACCCAAAAAACTTTGGATTCCTCTTACAGAAGTTGGTGCTTTCACATTTTGAATGGCAGCAACTTTATTATGGTCTACACAAATTTGTAAGCCTGACACAACATGGCCAAGGACTTTCAAAGATTGAAAACCAAATTTACACTTTTTTAAAGATAAGGTCATATTGATTTCATCCATTTTTTGGAAAACTCTATTCAAGTGAATCATATTTTCATCAAAAGTTTTAGAAAAAACAATAATATCATCAATATAAACCATGAGCCAACCTTCAATAATTTCTTGATGGAAAGTGTTATCCATGACTTTCTGGAAAACTGAAGGAGCATTTTTAGGGCCAAATGGCATCCTAACATACTTATATATTCCCATATGAGTAGCAATAAGCAAAAAATTTTGAGAATTTTTCTCAACTGGAACTTGATGATAACCTTTATTACCATCCAGACAACTAATAAATTTTGCACCTTGCAAGGTAGCATGTATTGAATTAATTCTTGGTAAAGGATAAATATCATCAACAGTATAAGTATTTAAAGATCTGTAATCTCCACATAATCTAGCTTTATCTTTTTCATAAGAAATCAAGACTGGGGAGATGACACAATATTTGGGGGTGACATCCACTTTCTCAATGATATTCATTTTCAATAATGTTTCAATATTATCTTCAATATCTTTTCTTTTTGATGGAGAAGCAGGATATGGTTTTTTCTTAAGGGTAGGAGGAATATCACTCAAATTACAGGATAAGGTAATTTTCATCTCTTCCTGAACAATTCCCAAGACATGAGAACCATGAGCAAAAGCCATAGGGAAAGAGGTAATAGAGGCAACAATAGAATCCTTTTGTTCACTAGTCAACTGATCACCAAAAGAAGCGGTATTTATTTCATGTAATAAATCATCCATTTCAGTTGTTGTTCTACCTTTACACTGGATCAGTGAGTTACAAGATTTCAACAAATGCCCAGAAGTTCTAGGAGAGTAAATTTTGAATTTCCTTTTCCCATTCATTCCTAAGGTAAAGCAATTATTTGCTGGGTCCAGTTTCACACCAAACATGGTTAAAATATCATTTCCCATAATAAACCAATTGCTCAAATTATCATTTTTCATGACAACAAACTCACAAATAGCTCTGACAAAACCACCATTATATTTGAAGAATACAGAGGTTTTGTATTTGCCAATAGGAAATAAGGTAGAACCATACCCTCTCCATTTTTCAGAAGTTACAGGTAATAATTTACTCAAATATTCCTTATCCACTGAAGCCAAAGCTTTTTCAGATACTACACTCCTCCAGCACCAGAATAAAGAACTACATCAACATTTTTACCATTAATGATAACAGGTGCCTTCAAAGGGGATATAGGAATAGAATTGTTAGTAATATCTTTAATTATCTCCGCATTTTCTACTGAAGATAAATCCAATACACAATCTTCAGATATATTATTTAAATAATGGAAATCATGTTCCAACATTAAAACATCTTTAACAGATTCATTGTCACAGGAGATATTACTTTCACAGTCACTGGAAGAATTATTGACATCAAGTTCAACTTCATCAGTGTCTTCATTTTGTTCAACAAGATGAATTTTCTTGTCACAAACATGACCCTTCTGCCACGGTTTGTTACACTTATAACAAGTATTTGTTGCATATTTTTTAGGTGCAACTGGGGCAGAGGGTTTACCAGATTTTTCTGGGAGCTTTGTAGAAGGTTTATTCTGATCATTATAAGATTTACCAAGGTAATTCTTTGGTTCATATCTATGGTTGAGCAGTACCTCATTACAGATATTAATGAAAGAAGAATTTTCCCTTACATGTTCAGTTCCAGCCACAATCAAATCCCTAAGAGAATTTGGTAATTTATACAAGATTTTATCTCTCCAAATATCATAATCCATCTTTGGATCAATTGCTCTAAGGATTTTAGTTATTTTCATCAGAAAAACAATGGGCTTTTCAACAGAGGAGGATACATATCTAGTATTCTCATACAGTCTCTGTTGAGCTAACCTGAATTTTGAACCACCAAACTGATTCTCAATCAAGGATTTCCAATCATTCCATGTATAATGATTGTTATCTAAAAGAACAGATTCATACCACATCAAGGCTACATTGGAAAATAAAGAAATTAGCTTAGAAACAATTTCCTTGTCAGGTAGTTTATAAGATCTCTTTAAATTATCAATTCTTTGGATAAAGTGTTGCCAATCAGAGGAAGAATCACCATCAAAGGTAGGATATTGGTCTAACTTAGGCCAATTTTTCTGACTACTGGGATGGTCCACTTTTTGGTTTGAATTATTCATTATTAATAATTCCTGAAGTTTAGCCAGGTGTTCAGAAATTTCATTATTTACAGAAACAGCTGGTGCATGACCATCACAAGATTTTTTGCTAGTAGCAAAAGTTCTTACAGACTCATTGTCAGTTTGTTTAATGGTTGAAATATGAGGAAGAAAGGATGAACTTTGCTCAGGTTTTTTCCCTTTATTTTTATGCAGCTTATTGACAGCAATCTCATTTAATTCATTATTGATGGTTAAGGTTGAGAACTTTTCCTGCAGGTCAGACACATAGTTTCTTATTCTTGGAATTTCAGACATCTGGTCATTTACTTTTGCAAGAGATAGAACATTTCTGTCCTCAGAAACTGAGTGTTTGGTACTTAGTGCATGGAAATCATTTTAAGCTTTTTAAACTCATTTTGCAGAGATTTTATTTCATTTTTGAATGAATAATTTTCTTCAATAAGGGGTTTCAATTCACTCAAGGTCTTATGTAGATTGATATTTCTATCTGAGATAGCTCTATGGTCACTTCTTATTTGTTTTTGTTCACTAAGAACAATATTCAAGGTTTCTTTGATTTTTAAATAAGCTGTATCTTGTACAGAAGAACTCACTTTAAATTGCAAGTGTAAATTATTTAATCTATCATTTTCATGGATTAACACATCTCTCACATGTTTGTCTTTCACAACATTAAAATCAAGGGTATCTTTCAATATTTCCTCAGAAGTTTTTTCAATTAAGGTATAGATTTCAGGGGGAACAGAATCATTTTTAATTGCAAGAGAAGGATTAATTAAAGAATTAGAAGTTAAATGTAAAGGTTCATCAAATGACAATTTGCTAATTACATCAATAGGGCTACTAGTTACAGGAAGCTGTCTTTTAACAGGTTTAACTGTTCTTTCACCATGTTCAATAATATTACCTGCAGAAGAAGATTTATTAGAAAACATACCCAAGTGACTATCAACCAAATTACTTACCATGGCAGAGGAGGAAACTTCCCCTGAGACTGGGTTTGGGATTGTGCTTGGGCCTTCTTTCTCCTGCCTTGTTGGTAGGGATGAGGAGGTGGATGGAAATTGGGTGTTCTGGATGGGCCAGGCTGATGATGAGGAGGGTGTTGCACATTCTGTTGGTAGTGACTCATTAGATAATCCAATTTCCATTGCTCTACTTCCATAGTATTTGGATTTTGGATGGTTGAGCTGGGTGGCTGTGAAGGTTGAGCCTGAAACTGAGGCTGATTGGGAGGCAACTGAGGAGGGGCCTGGGCCTGAATCTGGTTCCTGAGTTCTTGAACCTGATCCCACAAGGTGTCTACTTTTGATTTGTACGTCATATTTTCTGTCTTCAACTCTTTTATATGACTGGACAGGTTGCTGATTTGTTGTGGCAGAGGAAGCTTTTTTATTTTGAATCCTTTTGGAAGACCTTCTTGAGGCACTAGAGGCTTTACTTCCTTCTGTGGTGCTGGGGGAAGGGGGTTTGGTTTGTTTACATTTCTTGTCATTTCCACATCCTGAAGTATGTGAATTCTTTGTGTTAGCATAAGATTTTTTATGTCCAACTTTAGAAGAACTCACAGTATCAGCATCATAGTCAATTTCAATTTAATCCACTTGCATGTTATCCATTTTTTCAGCCAAATTGTTGGACATAATAGTGGGAAGATTTAATTTACTTCTTTTTTTTTAAAAAAAAAAATAAAAGTTAGTTAATAATTGCTCCAAATAAAAAAAAATTTTATTAATTAAATTATATAAAAAAAATTTTCAATATAAAGTAATAATTATAAAAAAAATTAATTTTTAAAAAATGGATTGCAAGGTTAAATTGGGAATAAACAATCAAGTTAATTCAACCAATTAATTACCAATATTAAATATGGCAATATATTTGGGACTAAGCACAAAGTACTTTTAAGTCAACCAAAATTAACAATAATTAATAATAATAAAAAATTAAATTAATAATTCAATTTGTATTAATAAAAATGTCAATTCTTCTAGGACTAAGAGGATTTAACACTCTATAATGGTCAACTAGGAAAAAAAAATTTTTAATAATTGAACACTTACACTCAGTGAATCAGAAATTAAGCCACAATCACTGTTATTGCAGTAAAAATATAGTAATATGAGTGAGAGGTGCAAAGGTGAACTTACTATAGTGATCAAAAAATCACTTCAAAATAATATATGAATTAATATAATATAAACCTAAGAAATCGAACCCAAGTTCGAAACACAGTCGCAGCAAAAGTTTTGTTTTTGCTAGGTGGTCCGTGCGTTTGTCGTTTGTCGCCAGGCTCGATCGTTGTCGTCGTTTGGAAAGGCCCTCAGTTGTCGGTCAGTCGTCTAGAAGAGATAAGATAAGAGGGAAGAAAAGAGAGGAGGACAAGAAGGAGATAGTAGTTTAGAAATAAAAGAAATAAAAACAATTGAGATTATTTGATTTATTTGAGAGAAAGCAACAATGAGTGATTTGAGAGGTGACAACAAAATTGGTTTCATTAATATTAATATTATTTAAGTAAGAGTTTCTGCGCGGCAAACAATATAATTACTATCAGACTTAAGGCAACCTTTAAATTGTTATTTAGAATTTTTAATTAGAATTTAATACTAATAAAAATAATAATAAGCGTAATAAATTTATCTTTAAATTGTTGAGTGTGTAATAAGTGATGAGGCTACAGGGGATTATCCAAGGCCCTTTTATAGGCAATGGGTCCTCTGAAGCGCCACTATATTTGTAAATACAATAATTATAATAGAATAAAACAAGTATATCAAAGAGTAAGTGAAACATAACAATGTAGAGAAAAATATGAAACAAATAATTAAAAACCCCAATTAAGAATCCAATTTTCCCGCCATTAATTCCCAAATCAGTAAGTAAAAATAGTGAATAACTAAACAAGCCTGGAACATAGGAACTATGAGAAAAAATCATTCAAAACAGATGGTACAGTCTGATTTAAGGATTTTTAAGTGAAACAAAAAATATTCTGACACAACAAATATGTAATTTATTTCAATTCAGTATTAATTAGTTTTTCCTGACACAATTATAGGTCAAAAGAAGCGTCATTATTTATTGTTTAATATTATAAGAAATGATATTTAATATATAAATATAATTAATTAATTTAATTATATTATAAGTAAATTTTACACTTATAATTATAATATATGTTTTTAATTAATTAAATATAAATTTATAATTATTAAATACATAAAAAATGCGCCATTATTTGTAGAATATATTATATTATGTTAAATTTAAATGTATAAAAAATTTATATAACCAATAAAATTAATATAACAATTATATGTAATAAAATACTTATATAATTTTATTATGCAATGAAATATTAATTTATATACATTAAATACAATTCTTACCCCCTCTTTCAGGTCTTATAAGTTACATATCATTTACTGGACTCCTGGAATAGCCTGGCTGACAGTTACTGACATATTATTATGATGTGATGAAACACAAATGATAGAGTATTTATGTTTATGAAAGTGTACAAATAACTTCAATTTGTGAGATTACTGAAAAGGGAAAGCTAAAAAGTGACATAGAAATGATATTTATTTCATATTTAGGTAGAAAAGAAGTGCTAATGATTTTAGATGAATAATAATAATAATAATTGAGAGAAAGAATTAAAAATATAATAATTGAGAGAAAGAATTAAAAATATAATAATAATGTGAACCAGAAGGGCCAATAATTCTGACAATACATACCAAATGAATGATAAAGAGGCAAATGTCATAGATTCCAATTTTTGAACAGGTATTGGTGATAGTGGTGGAAAGAGAAAATGATGAAAAGTGGGAGAAAAAAAGTAGCCAGAACACCTACCAGGCCACTGTACACGCATTGTTATGCCTTGTGATTGTGGATGTATGTGTAGGAAATGAGATACATAATATTAATGACCGAAAAATACCTCCGTACTCCTAGCCTAACACTTAATGAAAGCGGTATCTGAGAGATGAATATATTTGTTGTAACTTGTGTTTAGTTAAAGATTTTGCATACAGGTGATGAATACTGCAATAAAGTAACAAATGGTACCCCAAATGGATATTTGCTAAAATGGTTGTAGATGCTTTAAATGTTACCAAAAATATAATTTCTTTTTTCCCTAATCTCTTTCTTTTCCCAATCCTCCCCAGTAACCATCAAGGAAGTTAATTAAATATTAACCATGGTCAGTCGAATCCCCAAGTCTTCAATTACAAAATTATAATCAACAAACCATCTCATCGGCATCATAGGTGATATGCAATTGTATCTAGGGTCTTCATTTTTAATGCTAGCCTACTCACAAGACTAATGCTTTACTTTTTGTGGTTGGTTATACTATCTGAAAAACAATTTATTCATGATTTCCATCTATCTTAAGACACTGGTAAGCTTCGTTGTCTGTTCTATATCACTCTGTTCCAAGTCACATATTTTCTCTATTCTATTCACTTGAAAACAAAGTCCACTTAGATAATAGTGTTTTTCAAAATTGTAAAGAATTTTTGATAAATGATTTTTAAAGTTTCCAGCAAGACTTTGGTTCAGTAATGATATATAAACTTTGTCTCTTACTCTTCAAACTTTCTTTTGTTGCTTCAAATTTTAGATAATATAATTTTTACAATTCTTGTCTCACTTCAAACATATTCTTGTCTCATCATTCCTAGTGTGACAAGGAAATTTTACTACCGCCATTTCACATTACAATCAATTTGTTTTCCCATCAGGTTTGATAAATAATTTTGATTTATTTCGTACACTACAAACATTGTAATGTCGCATCAGGCATGATGCGACATCAAAATGTTTGCAGTGGTATTTCCAACAGACACTTTGGCCGAGCGGTTAAGGCGATTGACTAGAATGTATCTAGCCGTGTTAACGGTGTTATCAATTAGGGTTTCCCTGCGCAGGTTCAAATCCTGCAGGTGTCGTTTTGTTTTTCTTGATGTAGAAGTTTATTTTTGAGTGCAGTGATCTTGTCACTCCGTGCACGGATTGATACACGGTCCATAGCATCGACAGCACAAGTGCGTTCTTTTGCCTTCAGAAAACCCACCACAATGCCAATTGCTTCCGAAGGATCATTTAACGAGCAAGCCCTCACTCGGTTGAAGATTTTTACTCCTTTCACAATATTGATATCTCTTTTCGTTAACATTCTGTGTGTGGTTGCGGTGAATCCTGATGGTGAGTCTTGGAGGTCATAGTTAGAGTTAAACTCTGAAGCATTCATTATCCACTTCTTCGTTTGCAGTCGGGCAGATCAACGGGTGGTATTTCACTCCACTTACTCCCGCAAAAACTTTGATTGGTTTGTACTGGATTGTAATATTTATTTTACAAATCGGCTATGCAACTCTTGTCGTACTGGGCTCAAAGACAGAAACAAAGCAGACAATCGTCAATGCTATGGGGCTAAAATTTGTTTGGGCTGTGGCGCTGTTCACACTATGGCCAATTTTTTGGGTACTTGTTCTTTCCTCCTTCATCTGGAATCAGCTGGTTTATTTTGATTAATTAGCTATCATTATATGGCATTCATTATCCGGCTTCATATTTCTTCATCCCTTTCATTATTTTTCATGAACACTGATTTTTTTGGACAAACGCCATTAACAATGACAGGTCACCAAGTTGATGGTTTTTGCAGAATTAGTCCTCATTCTGTGCTTTCTGCTTTTGTTGCTCATCAATTACCAACTGGAAAAAAACTATCCTCCGTGCCGCACTAAACCTCTTGATGTTCTATTCATTCATCTTCCTACAAAAATGTTTCTTTTGATCCTTTGGAATGTTGACATTTTGCAAAATGGTTGGATTGCTTTGGGATGGTACAAGTACTTGGGTCCAGAGGGTCATCACTCCCGTGGTCAATGGGAAAAAAATCATGATAGTCATAATTGGGTCAGTTTTCAATTCTCCTCAGTCAGAATGGGGGAATTAACATTGATATAAGTTTGTCTTTCATTTGATTTTAGATTTTGTTCGCTGCAATTTTGACAGTTGGAATGATTAACAATATCAAAATATTTACTAGTAAAGATATAATTTGGGCCCTTGCCTCCATCTATGCTCTGGTTGCCATATTGCTTGAGCATCGTGATTATGTGGCAGAGCCTCAAATAACTGCCCCAGTAATAGTGTTAATCCTACTAAATGCTCTAGCTTTGGTTTCTGGATTTGCTTGGCAACGCTTTCGCGAATCGATTGCAACTCAAGGTCAAGTTCGTTTGCCTATCCATGAAGACGATCCAGTATTACCAGAAAACTTGGAAGTGGCTTCCTCTTGAGAAGATTTTATTTCAAGTCATTATCCCACAAGTACTGGTCTTACTGATTTCAGTATGTTCCACATAATTTTATTAGAATTAATTATTGCATTCATATTTGGTTTGGTTAATTTTTTTGTATTGCAGATATTGTTAGAATAAAAACTGTCACGACGTAAAATTGTTCGTATTATTACCTAAGTTAATCATCAATCTTAACATAAAAAATGTTACACTGCGGAGCTAAAGAATGAAAAATGCAATGGTCATTTGATTTAGTCCTTCATCCATATTATCTAGACATGTATCCTTGTTCGCTGGCATGTTGCTAGTCACAAAGAATAAATTTATTTTAACCCTCTTAAAGCACCATTTGCTTTCATTTAAAACATTTTGTCTTATAAAAATGATAAAATATTCAACCCTATTTATATGTACAATGATCTTTTTACAGGCGAGCTTTGATATTTCGAATGAAAACAGTGAAAAGGCTAAGTTCTCCTAAATATTTGACTTCTGATATTATTTATTATAAGTTTCTCTTTTCTTTAAAATTCAAATCATAGAAAAATCCCTTTATTCCGTATATGATGCTTTTTTTACTATTATGTTTTATGCTATTATTCTTCACCATAAAACTTAAATTGGCACCTGGCAGAAAGACTTTTTCTTAGACTTTCTTTTTAACTAAAAAGGCGATATGATTTGATCCTACCCAAAGCCAATGTGCTGAGTACCAAAATTTTGCAATGTATCACCAGGGGAAATTTTGGGGGAATTTCTCGCTGGAAAGTCCTGCCAATTTTCCCCTGGTGCATGAGATTCATGAAAGCATTATATCATCAGTGTTCAAAAAAAAAAGAAAAGAAAAGAAAAGAACTCGCATGAACGATTCAGAAACGCATTTGCTACCGGATGATATCTTTTTTTTCTTTCCAGTACTTTGAAATGTGTCATGCTTGTTTTAATCTATCCATAGAAAAAATAAGGTTAATTATTTTTTTAAAAAAAACATTATGCATCGCTGTTGCTCTTAGTGTTATATTTAATCCATCAAACCAAAGCAGCAACATTGTGGTAATAATTCAGGTAGCTGAGAATATGCTTAGAATTTTCAATCCAAGAACTACCAAAAGATTCTCAGACTTCTGGATTGATTATTATTTTCTCTCTGCACACATGATTCGACAATTTACAGAGTAAATGTTTAAGAGACAATTATTATTGCAGTCGAGACAAGAGTGAAATTACAAAAGAGGTTGGGTGATGGTTAACTTGGCAGATTGGATTGGATTGGCATTTCAGTGTCTTGTTAAACCAAAATGCATGATGTCACACATCCAAAGTTGGTGCTACTTTTATTCACTTTAAACCTTGGCATCATAACCCACCAATCAAATATTGCAACAGTATGAAGAACAAAAATAATTCTCATCAACCGTTACCCTTAAAAAAAGCCAAAAAGTCTCACTCTTCTGAACGACCGGTTAATAACACTACTCAATCATCTACTTCTACAAGGAAACATCTCGTTGCAACAAATTCTCTTTCAGACAACGCAGATCCGTTTGTTATCACTCATCATTTGAAGAAATCGTCAATCAGAAATGACTGGAAACCTTTACTTTCTCCCCATCCTCGTGCTGTGGTAGTCAAACTTTTTGAAGAGGCTGTAACGTTAGTTTCACCCTTGCACTCAGTTACTGGTAGCTGACAGTCTAACTTTTTTCCACTGAAGAAAATGCTTTAACGGCGAAGAACAAGATAATGAAATTAAGGAGAGTTTAAACCGACTTCAGCGACGAGTTGGGCTACTCTCGGAGAAAATGCGAGTTCCACCTTTGAGGTCGGATTATATCCCTCAAGAATCATTTCCTGAGAAAGATGAAGCTAATGAAGGAACAGTCTTGAGTATGGAAGAGTTGGACCAGAAAATGAAGAAGGTTCGCGATCTAATTAAGCACGCTAAAGCTGCTTAAAACTTTAAAAAAAAAATTACCTTTTCATAAATGAGATCTTTCGACCATATTGTACCATTTGTAATATTTCAAAAGATAATATATTGCTTTGTTTGGCTATCTAGTATTTTTATCTTTATTTTAATTGTAGTTGAGAACTAGCACCCTAGCTCCTCCATTTATCTATCGTTTGTTCCAGGATATTACTATCTTACACCAACCTACCATTTATCTACAGACTTAGGTTTTATATTACTCAACCTAATCAGGCACAATTGAAGTGATTGAAAAAGACTCACGAGTAAAGATTTGAATCTATTCAGGGTATAAGCACTACTCACATTAGTGGATATCAATGTAAGGATTCTATGTAAAATCCTACAACATTTTCAAGAAATTTTTGTGGGAAATTGCTGCTTGGAATTGTGACAAAACATGGGGATTTATGGAAAGATATATCAAATTTAACATAAAGTCCATACAATAGGGGGTGTCAGTTCTGGCAAATCCGCACTTTCTCAACCAAAAGTGCTGATTTCACCATCAAGTCCCATTTCACTGATTTGTCAGCATCATCCCATTCATACGCAGCACTCCGCAGCATAACACTTCATAACTCAAAACATCGTACATCACTTACATCTTCATATCATATCATATAAGAGTTATGCCTTCCTCACTTTCAAATCGTGATAAATTACATAAAGCAATGACTTTCATGGCTCTTGAACTGCTCTTGGACTCTGATTGCAATTCTGATTCTGATCTAGAAGAAGATTTTGTCTTTTTATCAAAAATGGCCACGAAACGTTACCTTCTTCCCAGAAAGCCTCAAGTACTTCATACCCCCAAGTATACCATCCAAACACTTCTTAAACTATCTACACCCAGTTTTAGACAGCTGTTCAGGACTTCTCAGGAATGTTTCCTTAAATTGCTTGAGCTTATTCAGGATCATCCCATATTTCACAATAATTCTCAAAAAGAACAACAACATCCTTCAATTCAATTGGCCATCACACTATGTCATTTGGGTTCAAATGGTAATGGAGCCGCTTTGAAATGTTTAGAAAATGTCTTTGATTTAGGGTATGGTTCAGTTAACACTTATACCAAACAATGTATCACTGCCATCAACTCCTTGTAATCTCAACTTCTCACCTGGCCAACAAAAGAAGAGCGACTTGAATCATCTCAGGTTATGCAAGCAGAGGGCTTCCCAGGATGTATTGGTTTTGTTGATGGTACTGCTATTCCTTTGAGCCAGAAACCTGCTCAAGGTGGAAACAATTACTTTCACATTCTCGTCAAAAATTTTCACCAAAATATTTACAAGTCAAAAAAATTCTATATCTGTTTTAAAAAATTGGCAATACTCTCCCCTGCATTTTATTGAAGCAAGGGGTGGATATCACCAAAATTTTTCTAAGTCATCAATTTCACATGTCAGATTTGAAAATTTGGCAATACCCCCCCCCTGCATTTTATTGAAGTAAGTGGTGGAAGTCATCTAAATTTAATATAATTATGTAAATTATTAAATAAATATCTAATATATATCACTTTCCCTAGTTTAAAGTAATGACAATCCCCCAAGCCAAAATGCAGACCAAGTCTAGAAACAAAAGTTTGGGACTTTCCACAGGTATAGGCTAGAGGAACCCCATGAAACAAATAAATGTTATCATGATTACCATTTATACAACACAAGGTCGTGGGCCCATTACTTTAGTTGAGGAAATTGATACATAAAAAATATTTATTAAAAATTTATGAAAAAATATAAAATTTTTAATGACAACTCTAATCCCCATAATTTTTGGATCTAAATAAAGTTTTTTAAATCAATTAACTTTACCTTCTTTCTTTACCTTATTGATTCTTTGAATCAACTTATGACTGATTTGAAATGAGCAACCAAAATGTGTTAAATCTTGACAGGATTCCAAACCAGGAGGAGCTTTGGTTGTTTGATGATTATCCTTAGAAGAATTCCAAATAGTTTTGATGATACCATTTCCCAAACCAAAATCAATGATGCACCGGTGGTCTGGAAAATATAAACCATGTCATTTGATTTTAGCTGGAGATGGTATTGGTTGGCCAGTAATCGGTTTGATATATGAGAATATACCAAAAGTAAGAAAATTGGTGTCCTTGGTATCGGTGTGAATTTTATTGTGAAATCCAGAATGAGTGATAATAACATTAGAAAATAAAAGATATTTGTGGCTGATATCTTCCCATTCGGAGTCACACCGATTCGGTATTCCAACTTTGGTTGCAAGTTCATGATTTTTTTCAAATGCTTTATTACAGTGCTTTTTGAGTCAAAGAGCAAGAAAAGAGTTAAAGGAAGGTAGAGTGTCCCATAAGCAAAAATCTTCATCTTTTTGAGCTTTAGTGATATTCTTGAGCAACGAATACATGCCTATATAATTGAAATGCCTAGATAATAATCATATAAGAGTTTCAGAATCCTTATCCTCTAAATATGCAATATAAAAATGTGAAATAAGACAAGTGAAATTTGGAAAAAAGGCTCAGCTTCAAAGGTCAAAATCTCAGCAACCACTGAACCTAATTCAAACCTGTTTGAGGGAAATGAAAGATATGCTTTAGTAGAATCTTCAGTTAAAGGACATGTGATATAAATAAACCTAACCCTAATTTGTTACATAAAAAAATGAAATAAAAATTTAAATTGGGAAAAAAAAGGCTCAACTTTAACGGTCAATATCTCAGCAACCACTGAATCAAATTCAAATCTGTTTAGGGGAAATGAAAGGTAGCCTACAGGAGAATCTTCAGTAAAAAGAACATTAGATTTGAATAAACCTAACCCTAGTTTCGAGTCTGATTTTCAAAATTTTACAAAAACTTGAAAAGTGGTAATGAAGATGAGATCAAAAGGAGTTTTATAAGTTCACTGTTATCCAGATAAGAGTCATACATATATTTAAGTATGAAGTTTTCATAAAAGGAATGAGATATCATATAGGCATGAAAAAAAGGAGATGAAACTTACCTTGATTGAAAAGTAGGAAAAATAGAGTGAGAAAGATTGATGTTGGAATTGTGGGGAAATTGAATATGGAGTAAGTGAAATGCATAAAGAATGTGCAATGTATGTGTTTCAATGAAATGGAGCCAAAAAAAAGTGAAATAAGGGAAAGGGGGATAATGACCATGCCAAGGAGGGATGAAGAGTAGAGTGATGGAGCTAAAAAAGAAAGTAAAGAGGGAGAGAAAAAAAAGGTTAATTATACCATTGAAATCCAAAATAACCACTTACAAAAAAAATTTAGTTAAAAAAAATAAAATAAACAGAAAAAAACAAAAAAAATATAATAGTAATCAAAAAATCAAAAAAAAGAATAAAGTGACTTACCTGGAGAGATGAGATGACAAAATGAATGAAACCAAATTGTTTGAGGGATGTTGGAGGAGAATAGGAAAAGGATATGAGGGATGAATGAAAAAAAAAATCACTGACAAAATATGCGATTTCAGAAAATATGCGATTTCATGTTGAGCTGGTGAAAGAAAACCAATGAGCCATCCAAAAAAAAAAATTTCACCGTAAATTCCAAAAAAAAAATGAATATGCAACAAACCAAAATACCAACCCAAGTGAATGAAGTACACAAAGAGGACATTTGGAGAGTACAAAATGGTATGGGAAAGAAAGGGATAATGTGGCCAACATGTGGTTTTGAAAAAAAAATCACGAAAAAAGTGCTGATTTGAGGTCAGAACTGACACCCATAGAAAAAAGATTAAGAAGTAGAAGAAATAAGTAAAAAAGAATGTAAACATGCCTGGTCAAAATATTGAAAATGTCAGGAAGGGGTGTGTGCCGAGGATTGATGGGTAGGTAGCGAGGAAGGTCAGTGTGTCACATGTGACAGGGATGGGGTAAGAAAGGAAGGGATGTTTTGTGGCCAAAATGTGGTTGTGAAAAAAAACGGGAAAAAAGTGCTGATTTGAGGTCATAACTGACACCCTTTTTTGAAATAAGTGACTTTTTTGCAAAATTTAAGTGCTGATTTGGTTTGAAATCCGCACTTAAGTTAAGTGCGGATTTGCCAGAACTGACACCCCCTAATTTATTGGTGGTATTTCCAATAGTCATTGGCATGATGGCTATAAAAGTAGAGCTGTGATCTATGCCGTCCCCAAGTCCTGCATAAACTAGGATTTTGGAGTGGTATTACAATAAAATCACAATTTTGGCGTCAAATTTACAAAGCAGTAAAGGACAACTTTGATACTCATTCTTAAGGGGTATCAACGTTAAGAAATGCCTCTTTTCAAATTCAATGGAGAATTTTGGACTTTTGCCTAGTTATTTGTCAAATTTACAAAATCTATCAGCACTGCAACTAATAGATTTTAGGATTGAATTCCACATCAAATCCTGTGATATGTGCAATGCTGGAACCATTAAGGGGTATGAAATTAAGGAATCTTCCAATATTGAAATGCAATTTTTTACCGCCAAAAAAAATACAGACTCAGCCTTAATTACCATTATAAAGGGTTTTTTGGTGCAAGACATGCCAAATATGAAAAAATAATCATGGCTGATTGTGTCAGCCAAGGTATCCCCGGGACTGAGTAATTCTTATGTTTAAAATAAGATAACCTTAATTGCATTAAAGTTATAAGTTAAATATATGGTTATTAAACTATTATATGGACTTATATTAGTTTAAATAGCTTATCTATACACCCATAATACTTATTAGAGCATGTACAATCATGCATAAAAAATTACATTAGCAAATGTCACGCAACATTAAAAAATTAGGCTAACTGGCCTTTTTCCACAGTCACACAAATTAGTATTCATTTTGCCTCTGCTAATTGGCACTAAATGTGAAGTTCTGCAGCAGTGCAACATTAACTCTTTATGTCTCATGCTCTTTTGCCTACTGTCATGCAATATCTACTCTTCATGCATATTGCATCTTATACAAAGTGTCCAAAAATGGAGTTTGAATTAAAGCATATTGAATTATATTTCAGTGCACACAATCATGGAATTTTTTTTCACAATTATGCAAAAGATATTGAGTTAATCCTACCTCACATGCAATCAATCAAATAGCTAATGGAATTCAGCTATTCTTCTTGCCAAATCACATCAATCCAACTAAATTTGACCAGATACAGGACCTCACATTGTCTTTTATGCATTTGGAGTCACATATCCATTTTCTTTGATTGAAGATGCTGTGAAAATTGAATGGTGAGCTAATCTGATTCAGCATTGGCTTGATATTGACTGAGATATGGCTATATCAGTGCCACATGAGCTTTTCTGTCAATAATGACCATATCTTACTCAATTTCGCTCCGATTTTGAATCTGACTAGCTCTATGGGTTCAGAATAATAAAATGTGTACCCTTCCAAAGTCTTGAGACAAATTCAGTCACATTTTAAGCAATCTAATTGCTTAAAAAATCTGAATAAGTTATGGAACATGTTGAAACTTAATTTTGTGCCTGCTGATTATGTTGTAGGCATAGTATTGAAAACAAAAGAAGTAGAGATTAATTTGAGTTAAAATAAGGGTGAGTCAGAGACATACAGAAAGTAACATAAAGAACATAAATGAGAACAAAAAAGGGATAAAAAACACATAAGAACCTTATGTCTTGTGGTTTTAAGATCATATAGTGCTCAATTATCCTCCATTATTGTCAATTATGCATTTTGTATTTATAAAGAAATTTTTTTGATGAACATTAGCACAAGTGATGATTGGAGCAAAAATGGCAAATTAATGCAATAAATTGAAAAATTGGGCTAAATTAATGTACAATTGTACATGCTCTTAAAGTGCTAGTGTGGTAATAATATACTTTAGTGATATTAAGTAATTAGACACATACATAAGCTTATATGTATGTATAAACTCCATATTCAGTGAAATATGCAGTTATACTATGCATATATTGGACTATATGCAGGTTTAACCCTTTAAATAGCCTATATGCTATATTTTTCTACTTATTTTAGGTCATATGCAAGTATTCAATGGATTCATCACACCTGCACAAGCATACACTTCTTTTACATATGCATATATCTAGTTTGGACAACTTAATCTGCTTCCTTCAATGGATTTTCATGGATTTATGGGTTGGGATATGATTAATGGGTCAATGTGGAGGCTTGGGAATTTTACTGGGTGCTTGGAAACTTATTTTGTTTCCTTTATATCTTTTGGGTTTCATATTATTCTCTTTGGATGAGTTATTTTATTTGTTTCCTTAATGGTATATGCGTTTATCTGTTTCTTCTATTTATGGTATAGTTGTATGATATCATTAGTTGTGATGGAGGGCAAAAATTGAAGGTCTGGGTAATAAAAATTCTTGAAGTGGACACCATGGGGAGGTGATGAGCCCTCACAGTGCTGTGAATTCCAGGGATAGCAGTGGAATCATTTGGACTGAGGGTCTGTGCACTCCAGTGGATTTTGGTATAAGTAAAGGGGGATTTGGCCAGTTATTGGACATCAATTACTTTCTACACATCAATTAAACAATTATTATTGTATAAAAATATATTTTAAAGCCCTTATAAATTGATTTTATCTTTATACTAGCTATAACTATATTTTATTAGTCTATTTTCCACCACTAGCATGCACCAATCCAAATATTGTGAGTTAACAATTGAGTATAACAGTTTTATTAGTTTTTTCCTAAGGTTTAATCCATAATTCATTTATTATTAAGTAGTCTGACCATTAATATTTACTATTAAATCCTACTTATTGACTAGCATACACAAACAGATTAAATGGAAAAAAATGGGAATTTTAAATAGAAGATTTCTAAATTTGATACCTCTTATTAGGGGGTACAGCTATGTCACAAAAGTTTGGTGGTTTTTTCAAAAAAAATTCACTAATTTTTTACACACAGCTGCTACTTTTAACCCCTGCCATGAAATCCTGCATTCAACCCAATTTGCCTTCCAAACTATAGTTTTACAATTCAGTTTCCATGTTCCTCCATGTATAGTTTTTTCATTCATTACATAATTGTTTCATGCATGCCTATCACTGCTAAAGGAGATAGCCAGCAGGACCAAAGGAAAGGAAATAAGATCAGGTGAGGTCGGGAAGGGGAGAGACAGAAAGACCAAAGAAAAGGAAATAAGATCAGGTGAGGTGGAGAAGGAGATAGCCAGTGAGACCAAAGGAAATGAAATCAGATTGGGTGAGGTGGAGAAGGAGATAGCCATCAAGACCAAAGAAAAGTAAATCAGATTGGGTGAGGTGGGGAAGGAGATAGCCAGCAAGACCAAAGGAAATTAAGTCAGATTGGGTGAGGTGAGGAATAAAATAATAATAGAATGAGCAGAGGAAAAAAAAAGAAAAGAAAAGAGTGAGGGGTAAAAATAGGAGAAAATAGTAAAGCAAAAAAAGTGGGGTAAGCTACTCACATTCCTGTAGGGGGTGGTCAGTGGGCCAATTTATGGTTGGGAAATATTTATTAGTGTAAGCTACTCACATGCCTGTAGGGGGAAGTTAGTGGCCCTAGTTGTGGTTGGGAAAGATGCAGAGTGGGGTAAGTAGTGTATGGGTTTAGCAGTAATAGGCATGCATGTAAGACTGATTTAATTAATGAAAAAAATATACAAGGGAGGAGCATGGAAACTGAATTGTAAGATTCTAACTTGAAAGCCAAATTGGGCTGAATGTGGGGTGTTGTGGAAGGGGAAAAAAGTAGCAGCTGTGTGTGAAAAGTAGATTTTTTTTTCAAAAACCACCAATATTTTGTGACATAGCTGTATCAACATTAGTGGATCCATAATTAAATTAATTGAAGATAAATATCCTCATATCCCAATTTTTTTCCATAATTATTTTTGAAAATAATTGGGTTATTAGACATTTTATGTCTCAATTTTCACCTCTTATCTGAAATTTTTATCCTAAATTCTTCATAACCACATCTTGGACAACTTCATAAATGTGTCATCTTCCCTACCTTTCTGTGCACATCCATCCTGTCTATCTCTTCCATCCATTCATATCTCTCTCAATCTCATCTTCTTATTTCTGCTCCTTTTCATCATCAAATATCTTAATAGGCTTTGCTGTCACATCTTCTCAAAGAAATCCTTCCCCTACTTGTTATTCAAATCCAACTACTCCCTATTCCCCCTGCTCAGCTAAGAAACCAAAGACCATTTGACTAAAAAAGGATGATCATCTCATAATTATCAACTGGCTAGTAACTAAATCTTATGATGATGATTTTTCTGGAACCTAATTCAACTAAATTAGGATGGCCCCCTGCATCAAAATTCAATGGCTATCTTCCAGTCACCAACAAATTATTAAATATGAAAAAGGAAAGGGTTAATCTTTTTCCAAAACAGATTTATGAATGTTTCAAGCACTATTGAGTAAGATACAAGAAGGCTAAGACTCTTTCATCTTTCACTAGTTTTGGTATTACTGGCATTGATATCAGTAAGAGCATTAAATATATAGATAGTAAACTTGATTATTTATGTCCTTAATGTAAAGAGATGAATTCTATATTTGGATATTAAGCTGATGTTAATCCTTCCAACATGATGGATGGAGAAGACACTATCTCCAAACATGATATCAAGAGAAATCTTTTTGAATCCTCTTCCTCCACTCAAGCTTCCTCTTTTTTTAATTCAACAAAGCAAGATATCTTTTCTATAGATCCTTATGGTGATATAACCCAACCCAATTCAGCTTCAGTGAGTTTTTTCTTGTATTCAGTTGATTTATTTTATTTTTAATTAATTCTCTTTTTCTCATTTCTAAGAAGGCTGATGAGCAAACCCAGGAGCCACAATAAAGCCACTCTGAAGCTAGCAACAATGATGATGATGACAATAATAACTAAATTACTCCAAAAAAAAGCAATGAGCTTCAAATAATCTAAATCTTGGAAGTCAAAGTAAAAAAAAAGAGATATTGCTTCTCAAACCATTATTTCTTCTATTGAAATTTTTTTACAGAAATGTGATGCTTGTAAGTGATAGGATCCCTCTTAATTTTTTAGTCTACTTTTTTTTTTTCAATATTTCTTAACAATATAGGTAAAGTAAAAGTTTCACAAGAGACTCTTAATTTTCAAAAGCAAAAATATGACCTCTCTTTATGAAGATATGATACACTACACAATATAGGGGGTGGACTTGCTAGCAAGTCCTCAACCTGAACTCAGATGGAACTCAGACTGAACTCATACTGAACCCATACTGAACTCTACTTGAACACCCACCTAAAACTGTTCTGCTGAGTGGTGTTAATCCCTGATTGTATGGTTCCTTTATCGATAGCTCAGTGTGTGTTCAATCTGTGGTGAGTTTGGGTCCAAGGTTGCAGACTTGCTAGTAAGTCCGCCCCTTATATTGTGTGGTGATAGGTAACATAACTTTGAGGAGAGGTAATATGAGCTCTCTTCAAACAGGGATGACAGGGAGCAAGACTTGGAGGAAAATAAATTTGAGCTATCTCTAAGTATTGAAAAATAAAAGACTGAGGAGAAAGCTCTTAAGTACAAATTACTATTCGATCAGATAAAACTTAAGTATCAACTTGAAGATGGTTAAAAAAGAAAAGTTTTCATGATCAAATGTGTAAAAGCTAATAAATCTATTGTTCAACACTTTAAGAAAATTTTTGATGAATAGTTTTATTTTTTTCATTCCCATTTCATTTTTACTTAATTTTTTGTACATGAAAGTATTTCTTAACTTAACATATTTCATTACTTTATCTATAATTGGTGGAAAAAATTATCAGGAAGCTTAACAAACTTATTTTTTAATGGTCTTAATGGCAAGTTTGAAACACTTTTTTTTACTTCTTTGTGTTTTTATATCAAATTTTACAAAATTTCAACTAAATTCAAACAACTTGAATTTTAAATAGATTTAATTCAACAAAATTTATTATCCATTATGAAAATTTAGTGATATCCCCCCCTCTGCAATATATTGAAGAAAGGGGTGGGTATCACCAAAATTTATTCAAGTCATCAATTTGAAATGTCTGATTTGATAATTTGGAAATAACCTCCCATGAACTTTATTGAAGAAAGGGCTAAGAGCAACAAAAATTAAATATAATTACATAAATAAATAACTAATATATGTCAATTTTACTAGTTTTTGAAGTAGTGAAAAATCTTCAAGGAAAAATGAAGATCAAGTCTATCAACAGAATTTTTGGACCTTCCACAGGCATAGGCTAGAGAAACCCATGAAACAAATTAATGCTGTTATGATTATCATTTGTTAAATGCAAGGAAATTGGCCCATTACTTTATTTTAGTAAATTGGAATATCAAAAATTATCAAAAATTTATGAAAGAATAATAAATATTTGGTTACTCTACTAATCCACATACTTTTTGATCTACCTAAAGTTTTTTTTAATTTATTACCTTTACCTTAATTTTTTATGTTGTTTGTTTTTTGAATTAAATTTTGAATTATTTGAAACAAGCATCCAAAATGTGTGAAGTCTTGATAAAATTGAAAACCTGGAGGTTCTTTTTTTTCTTGGTTATTATTGTGAGAAGGTGTCCAAAAAGATTTGATGATTCCATATAAAAAACCAAAATCAATAATACACTTATGATCCAGAAAATATAAGTCATGGCCTTTGATTTTAGTAGATGAAAAAATATTTTGTCCAGTAATAGGATTGATATATGAGAAGAATCCAAATGTAAGATAATTTGCATAATTCATATCCATACTTTTTTTTTGTGAGAACCAGATTGAGTAATTATAAAAATTGATAATAATAAATATTTTTTGCTAATTTCTTTTCATTCTGAAGTCACACCAATTTGATATTCCTACTCTTGTCACAAGATCATGATTTTTGAAGGCTTTATTTGAAAGTTTTTTAAATTTAAGAGCAAGAAATTAATTATAAGAAGGTAAGGAGTTCCATTTTTGAAAATCATTATCTTTTTAGCTTTTGATATATTTTTTAGTGGAGAATTGATGCCTATAGAATTAAAATGAGTAAAATGTCTTTAAACATGAAAAAAAAATTAATACACTTACCAAGATAATAAACTTGAATAAAACCAGGTCTCCATCCAAAATCAATCATGATAACATCCAACATATTCTCACTTCGAATTGGTAAGAAAACCATGCCATCTGATATAGTGTTGTGATGAGATAATATATATGATTAAAATTTTCATCTTTTATACCATCAAAAGAATGATTTTCATAAATTAATTGAGGCTTAAAGAATTACTGATAAATGCTTTACCATAATTTTTTTTAATTTAGTTAGATATTTAATTTCTTCAGGTAAATTTTTTGGATAATTAGTTTTTTCTCAAATTTAGTTTTATAATATTTGATGTTTGATATATGGCTAAATAAACTATCAAAGTAAGTTTTATTCTTTAAATTTCTTTTATTCTGATAATATTGATCATCTTTATTTTTTTAAGATTAAGATGAAGATTGAAATGATGTAGACATTGAAGATGATAACAAAGATAAAGATGAAGATAGAGGTGTAAGGCTTGAATAAGAAGAAACAGGCATAATTTTTTCTAACAATTTTTTTTTACTTTTCAAAAGGGGGAATCTGGATGAAAAAATTTAAGAAGAAAATGTTATGATATGAATTATGAAATGCATTATGAAATAAATAAAAGTAAAATTTGGAAAAAAAGGCTCAACTTTATAGATCAATAAATCAGAAACAACTGAACCAAATTCAAAAATTTTTGTATGAAATTAAAGATAGGCTCCAGGAGAATCTTCAGTTAAAATTTCATGATATTTGAATAAACCTAGGCCTAATTCTAACTTTTTTTTCAAAATTGCACAAAAACTTGAAAAGTGATAATGAAAATGACAACAAGAAGAGTTAAATAAGTCCACCATTATACAGATAGGATTCCTACATATATTTTTGTGTGTATTTTTTATGAAAAGAAATAGATATCAGATAGGCATGAAAAAAAGGATATTAAACTTACCTTTATGAAAAGTTAGGAAAAAATAGAGTGGAAAAGAGTGAAGTTGGAATTTGGGGGAAATTGAATATGGAGCAAGTGAAATGCATAAAAAATGTGCAATGAATGTGTTTCAAAGACATGGGCCCAAAAAAAATTGAAATGGAGGAAAGGGAGGATAAAGAGTAGGATGATGGAGAGAAAAAAAAAGAAAGAAAAGAGGGAGAGAAAAAAAGGTAGAATTTACCTTGATAATAATAAAAAACAAAACCACTTACAGAAAACAAGAGATACAAAAAATAAAAAAAAAGAAAGAAAAAAAGAAAGAAAAAAAGGCTTAAAAAATTAATAATTAGCAAAAATAAAATAAAAAGAAAAAGAAAAAATAACTTATCTGGGGAGATGAGTTGAGAAAACTATTGATTTCAAAATATTTGATGAATGAAAGAGGAGAGGAGGAAAAGAATGTGAGGAATGAAAAAAAGAATGACTGAGAAATTATGTAATTGTAGAAAATATGTTATTTCATGTTGAGTTGATGAAGGAAAAAAATAAGTTGAAAAAAAGATACTTTAACAGCAAATTCAAAATCAAAGTCAATATGCAAAAAAAAACCATTCCAAGTGAATAAAGTATGCAACTTGATCATTTGGAGAGTATAAAAAATAATAAAAGGGTTGTTTTGAGAAATGTTTAAGTGTTATTGAAATAATGATGGAGCTTATCTTAGTGGAAAGTAAGTTTTGTGAAATAAGGGGGAGGGGAAGCTGGTGAAGGCTCATGATTTTCTTCTTTATAAAGATCATACAACTAATACTTTAAATCATCTAGGATATTATGGAGTATTACACAACTTATTATCCAATGATTTGCTGTTTTGAGGTCCAATTTTTTTTGAAATTTGATTTTAAGCTCACAGAGACTAGTAAGTCTTCCCTTTAAAATTCCAATAGCATTTTCAATTTGTACTCTTGATTGTGCAAGGTGATAATAAAACATTTTTTTGGATCATTTTCTAAATTTGCACCTTGTAAAGCAGGTATAATGTACTTTTCACTTGCATATTCTGAGTCTGAAAGGAGGTATTGGGATTTTTCAAAGTATGAGTCAAGATTTTAAGAAATCCTCATTCTTTGGAGCACAGATGAGTCATGACATGAGCTAAGGCAGCCACTATAAAAACCAATAAACTTTTTATTGACATCTCACACAAGTTGAATGGCAATAGAGTATCTAGAAACAAGATAAAATGTTGGTTTATCAATCATGGGAAGTTAGAAATCATTTTGAAGAAGCCTTTTTTTCTTATAAAAATAATGGTTGCCATCATGAGCAGGCTTTTGACTCAAAAGTATAGTTGCATCATCAACAAAATAAACACAGCCAGGGAAACCTTCAAATGGTATTACTTGAGAGGATTCAAGTCAGTGTTATGAAGTTGGCCAAGAAAGTGTTTGAGACTTGATGGAAAGGATGGCAATTATACAGCACTTTTTGTATAATACCACAATACCATATCCAATGGTAAAGAGATTTTCTAAATGTCTTATAGTAGCACCATTTCCATTTGATCCAAAGAAACATTGTGCAACAGCAAGTTGAATGGCAGGATCACACTGCTTATTATGAGAATTTTTCTGAAAGATAGAATTATCAGAGATGAGTTGATAAAATTTGATGAAGGAATCAGGAGAAAGTTGATATAGTTGTGTGAAGTTTAATAGAAGAATTTTGAGAGTTGAGTGGAGACTGTATCTGGGATCATGAACAAGATTTGGCCCCCTTTTAATGATGTAAAACTTTTTGGAAAGAATAGACATATAAGCTAAAGTTTTGTAAAAATCAGAGTCAGAAATTAAGGCTAAAGAAAAATAATTCATAGTTGACACAAGTTGATTCCTGGAAGAGAGGTGTGTCATTGTTGTTGGTTGAAGGTTTAGATGATGAAAGAAGCATAAATTTTCCATTTAATGAGCAGGGGAGGTGTAGATAGAAAAAAATATTAATTTTTTCCACTGAAATTAAGTGGCCCAGAGTGAAGAGTGACATAAGGATTGCATCTGCAATTATATGTCATGTGACTTGCTTACAAATCAATCATGGATTTGGCATGTTTGGGATCAGGAATTAGAAGCTGGAATTGGGGTATAAGAGGTGGGATAATGCATTATCATGCAGTCCTTATCCACTAGCCCTTGGGCTACTGGATAATAATCTTCTGAAATTACTAATTTCTGTTCCAGGGGGAAAAAATTCTGATACCTAATTGCAGATCCCTTAATGTTGATACCACCTAGTAAAAGTAGAGCAATAGTATTTTGAAATGCATGCAGTTTAAAGAATGAGAATATAATTTGGCCCATGGGTGGAACAAACTGAAATTGGGAGTGATACTTAAAATAAAAAGTGGCTACAACATTTGGCTAGCCAATCTTTAGTAGCTGGAACAAAGTATCCAGCACTCATGCAGGCTTTTGTTTGTGACCCCTTCCTCATCTTTGTTTGGTACAATCACTATCTTACTGATAACTACAGCATCTGAATCTCTTCCACTCTTCATTTTCACCACTTTCACTTGTTTTTGCTAATTTTAAATTCCTTGTAAGACCATTTGATTAAGAGTCTGATTACTGTGAGATAGATTTTTTGCCACTTTTTTGTCTGTATAGAATAGTTTCTAGATGTGGCCAATGGTTTCTCAGTTCTCAATGCAAGACATAATCAAGAGAAAGAGAAATAAAAGAAGTCACATTAGACCTGTAGGAGTTGTATTTAACGCATTTAAAAACCTGCAGCACCAAGTTCACCAAAATTTTACTTCTGAAAGGCTCTTCTCCAGCCAAATGAAACCAAAAACACCCTATTGAAGAATCCATCCTGTTTGTATGAATACTCAATACTTCTTCAAATTTTTTATTATTTTTATGTTTTTCATCACCTTCAATCAATCTTTTCTATTTATGTGTAAGGTATCCATAAGGCTAGTTAAAATCTGTTTCATTATTCTCTTCTTGAACCTAAAAACTGATTTTTTGTTGTTTTTTTCTTTTCTTTTTAAATTTGTGTGACTTATAAGTCTAGATTTATTTTTGTATGTTTAACTATTTGAATGAATTCTTCTGATCATTTTGCTAAGGATTGTTTTAAAAAATATTTTTAATTATTTACTGACTTATGTCATTTGGAAGGGTCATGATAAAAACTTTATTTTTTGAGTAATTTCTCTTTTTGTGGTAACATTTTAACACCTCTACTTATCCCCTGATACAACTCTCATCTTCTTGGGGGTATATGAAAATGTTGGATTACAAGAGAAACACGTATTATTTTGGTGAGAAGTATGAACACAGGGTAATTATTAGTATTTTGGGATAGGCACAGACTTGGGTGCCACTACCAATTCAATTTTTTTTGGACTACAACCTCTGTAATACCCCCCAAATTTCCATCAAAATTGGGTAACCAAGTGGTCAATTTTTCAGTGGAGCTTCAGTTGGTGTTAGATTTCCTTCACTATCTCATTCCTTAGAGGTTAGAGTTAGGTTACAATTACTTTTAATTATCTTTGAAGTTAGTGCTATCACCCTGGTAGCTAGTTAAGATGAAATGGCCGGATGAGACTAAAAAAAATAAAGGCAGTCTCCAAAACTGCGAAAAAGGTAGTTGCTTTAAGGCCTCCCTAAATAATCATCTTTGCTCATCAGCCTGTGTAAATACAGAAAATGGCATTGTCAT
This sequence comes from Hemileia vastatrix, assembly GCA_030280995.1. Classification (NCBI taxonomy): domain Eukaryota; kingdom Fungi; phylum Basidiomycota; class Pucciniomycetes; order Pucciniales; family Zaghouaniaceae; genus Hemileia; species Hemileia vastatrix. The sequence continues at coordinate 20,244,083 of JASXTE010000011.1, forward strand.
TTGAATTTTCAGATTTGAAGCTCCACTGCAAAGTTGATCACTTAGTTACCAGAATTTGATGGAAATCTGGGAGGTAGTATACATGTTTCAGTTTAAAAAATATTGTATTGATAGTGGTGCGCAGTTCTCACCACAAGAAAAATTGTGTCAAAATTGCATTTTGGGGGTCAATGTCCCGCACTAAAACAGGAAATGGTGTGAAACCCCATGTCATGCACAAATTATGTGACATGAGATTGTGTACATGTCCCAAAGTAAATCACACATGCTTTGTTACCTTCAATAGATTGTTTTGTGTGACTTACTATGTATCTAGATTGCATATAGTTTCTTCCACATCAACAGCATCCCCAGCCGTGTCAATAAAGTGGTTTTGTATGCATATTTTACAAACTTATTCCCCAATCATTGCTCAATTAGACTCTAGTAACTAATTATTCTGTAGTCATATAATCAAATGAGCAAAGTTGCTTGAGTAGCTTCAGTAATTTCCAAAACCTTGTGCCACTTTTTTTGACTCAACCATTACCTACTGAAGCCAGGCACGCCTCATTAATTACTTATCTGTTTTTTCACCCTTACTTCACACAACAATAGCCACTACTATTCATTCAATTACTACATATATATGCATTAAACACTTCATTCACACCTTCTCATCTATAATAGCTCAATAATAACTCATTTATGTTGACTTAATCTAAGAAAAAAAGGTCACCTAATTGACACCCCCAAGAGGAACAACTTGCTTTGTCATGGATAAGCATTAGCAAGCAACCCAAGTGATTCACATGTTACTTACAGTCCTCTGTGTCCAATATACACATTGTGTAGCTATATATTGTTAGAAATTTACAGAAATAGAGTTTTCCCAATGCAAAAATGGCGCTGAAACATGGTTGAGTTGTAGGTACTATTTGTATTACAGTAGTCTCTCATCAGCTGGTGAATTCCATCAATGTGATTTTGATTAATAATTATTTTTTGTGGGCTTTATTACTTGAATTTATTGACTCTTAAATTTCTCTAAATATGATTTCTTCTTCTTCAATAGATTGTAGTTCATCTATAATGTGCATGAATTGTTGTGTCATGTTATTAGAGATGTGTTTGTATGAGTTGAAGTGTGAAATGGATGTGTGCTAGTAGTTATTGAATGAGTTACACAATTGATGAATATTTTTTAACACATGTTTAGTTATATAATTTGCATATGGCCAATGAATATTGCAATTAAGTAACAAATGGCGCCAGTAAAATGCATATAGCTACTGAATATTTGCTGAAACAGCTGCGGATGCTCTAAGTACATACATCTTCCCATAGGTGTATATTTTATGGTGGTGTTTCTAAGAAGAATTATCACAAGGTAGAGTTTCTAATGATCTTGTCTTAAGATTGAAATTCATCAAATCTAATGTGTAAAATTAAGAGCATCCACACTTATTTGGTTGTGTAACTCCCACTTACATGCATATTACTTCTGAGTTGCACAAATTTATGATATCATTCCACACTCATTTTTCAAAAAATTCACTATTTGCAAGTTACACAAAATATTCATCACTCATATTTCTTGTTTTATTCAATAACATCACTGCTTCCATGGCACTAATTTCTTCTATCCCTCCTTCTACAATACTCATTTTTCTTCACTCAACTGTTACATTTCCCATTCCTTTAAATTTCCTTGATGATTTATTAGACATGGAAGAAGAAGATCTCCTTCTTACATATTTGTTAACTATCTATTAATACAATCAATCATCTAATTCAACTACACAAAGACCAAAGAAAAAAATGATACAACAAGATCGTTACACTGGTAATGCACGCTTAATGAAAGACTAATTTGGGCAAAACCCCATTTACAACAATATTATTTTTGAGCGCTGATTTAGAATAAGCAAAGATCTATTTACAAAAATTGTTGAGGATCTACAGATGCACAATAAATATTGGGTTTTAAAATCTTTAAGTATAGTATCTCTTTAATAATATCCAGCACACTTTTTCTCAATTTTTCACTAACTACATTACTACAGGATTGCTGTGGCAAACTTGGATTGACATCTCACCAAAAGCTAAGTAGTGTACTTTGCCAGCTTGCCTATGGGATTTCGGCCAACTAAACTGATGAGTATGTTTGAATAGCTGAAACCACTTCACTAAAGTCATTGAAAACTTTTGTTAAAGACATCATATCTTTATACAAAAGCGAGTATTTACAAGAACCAAAAGCTGTGGAGAAAACTAAGATTTTGAGGGAGTACAAAGACAGGGGGTTTCCAGGATGTCTTGGCAGTATTGATGGGATGCACTGGGAGTGGAAAAATTGCCCCACAGCCTGGGCTGGTCAGTTCCAGGAGAAGGAAAACACTCCAACAATGATATTGGAGGCTGTAGCAAGCAAAAACTTATGAGTTTGGCACGCTTTCTTTGGATCACCTGGAGCTTTAAAAGACATCAATGTTCTTCATCGCAGCAACTTGTTTGATAAACTTTTGGGCGGTAGTCAAGATGGTGTAACATATAAAATAAATAATAGAATTTATAAAAATAGTTACTACCTTGCTGATGGTATTTACCCACCATGGTCAACACTGGTCAAAACAATTTCTCATCCGCAAAATGAGGAAAGCCGATATTACTCTAAATTACAAGAAAGTGCTAGAAAGGACATAGAATGTGCTTTTGGGGTGTTGCAAAGTAGGTGGGGCATTCTAACCCAGCCATCTTACCTATGGCATATTGAAGAAGTGAAGGAGACAGTGACCTGTTGTATAATCTTACACAACATGATAGTGGAAGCAAAATCAGAATCAGATCCTTACCTAAATGAACAATTCATTCAATGTCAACTTTTGACAAACCACTGAGATCTTTCTTTGACAAAAAGCTTAGTGAATTTTATTCAGAACAGCCAGGAGCTTCACAATTCTGACACAAATTTTGAATTGCGAGAGAATCTGAAGAAACATATTTGGAAAAATAGAGGAAGATTTGAATATATACAAAGGGAATAATTTATTATCACTAAATGTTTATAACTATTGAGCAGTGCAACTAACCTAGCAATAGTATCAGGCCGTCCGTAAGCAACATATATTTCAGAATGAGATAAGTAGTAATACAAATGTATCTATACCTTTTATTATATAAAATAGTCTTGGGATAAGTTTCCCAAGCCTTAAATATTGAGCAGAGAAACTAAACTATCACATGCGCACCCAATAGAATAACATGAGAATGTAATGGTGTAGTACCAAAAAATTATAAAAACTTGAGATAAATTTATATTATATATATAAAGGTTGTTAGAAAGTGCCAGCCTTTTTTGTGGTTGGTGATAGCTTTGATGCAGAATTTATATATTTCTTGGCTTCCTTGAACAAGAATATCTTGCCCAGGGAATCCTATATGTCCGAACAGCCTTTACCCAAGATTTTTACCACACCTGGGAGGGAGTTGCAAAAGATATTTGGTGCACCTCCAAACTTTTTTTATGCATCATTGATGATTAGCAGTTATTTCTGAAACTTGTATTTTATCTTTTACAAAGTCTCTTTTTTAATCCAAAATTCTCTGATTGTTTTATTTACAAGAACATCGTGGATTGAAAGCAACTTCAAAGCCAAATCAATATATTGTTCTTGTTGATGAGGGAAATTACAATATATATATTTTCTAATAATATATAAAAATAAAAAGAAGTGTGAGCTGAAAATAAAACTAAATATATGTAATACTTGTAAGACATTATGTAAATAATAATTAAAAAGAAGAAAATTGAGTTGAAAAGGATGGAACAGACCAATATATATATTATTTCTGGGCCTCCTAGCAAGCTCAAAGTGTAGTCAGAAGAGCCATTTGCTGCTTGCCTGCAAGAAAGAAAGAAAAAGAAAAGAAGGGCAAGCGGAGAGAGGAGAGAGGAGAGAGGAGGGAAAAATCTTACCAGTAATTAATCGGAAGAGCCATTTGGTGCTTGCCTGCAAGAAAGAGAAAAGTAAGAGGAAAAAAAATAAATAGTAAGTAATTTCTCTCCTCTCACTTATTTTGTTTTTGTTTTTCTTTTTTTCTTTCTTGTAGGCATGCACCAAATGGCTCATCCAATTAATTTACTGGTAAGTTATTTCCCTCTCTCCTCTTGCCCTTTTTTTTTCCTTTTTTTTCTTTCTTGCAGGTGAGAAGCAAATTGCTCTTCCGACTACATTTTTGCCTCACGTACTCCACACAGTAACCCAAAAGCCCTTGCAGCAAATGGCTCTTCTTACTAATTACTGGTAAGTAATTCTACTCCTCTCCATTCAAGTAATAAATATATTTAGTTTTGTTTTTGACTCACACTTCTTTTTATTATTACTGCTCTTTCATATTCATTTTGACTCACTTTTATTTTTCTTTAAATCATTATATATATTTTAAAATTCACAAATAAAACAATAATTAACAAACTAAATCAAGAGTTACTCTTTTCAATCCACCTCCTTTTCATGTCTTCCTTCATTTTTTGTAAAAGCTCAAAGTCTTCATCAGTACAACAATCATTTTCTTTAAGTAGTAAAAGTTGTTTCATATCATTACCTCTCATTTCACTTAGATTTTTCTCTTTGTCCAGTTGGAGGCGCTCTTTTTGAATTGAAAGTTTCTCTTTTGTAAGTAGAATTTTCTGTTTGGCAAGCTCATTTTGTTTTTCTGTTAACTTCATTGCTGATAATCAATTGTCTGCCATTTTACCCATTTGCAAAGCCAGGTTAGTTTGTTCCTCGAGATTGCTTGCTTCACTAATACAAAGTCTTTTTGAAGATTTTAGACCCAGAGGACATGGAGAAAAGGCTGATTGTGGGGTGCCACTATGTGTTTCCACTTCAATTTCACTGCTTGCCTCTTCTACTCTATTGATATCACTTGAGTATGTGTTACTAGATTGAAGATCCTTACTTGTATTGAGTCTCCATTTAGGAACATGCCTAAGTTTGTCCCACGCAGTCAAGCTTTTAAAAGATGATTTAGTTTGTTCTTGATAAAGAGATAGTGCAAGCCTCATCCAGTCACTGGGTGAGCTTCCACTAGGTGGGTTTCTTTCAATTGAGTTATAGATAGCGCTGAACTTCAAGGTGGACGTGTTAAGGGCTTGTCATCTAATGTTGATTATTGAAAAATAATAAACAAGTTTTAATAAAGATGTAAGTCTACAAATTAAATAAAACTTACCAGATTCTAATCTGTTCATGATCTCTATATTGTGTCTTGCTATACTCATTAAAATGGCTTTCAATTTTCCTATAAATCATCTACCCAGATTGGTATGTAGAAAATTCTGGTTGCTCACTAATAAAAATCCAAGATATAGCGAGTTGTTCCTCCTCATGTTGAGACCAATTTGTTGACCGTTTTCTCTTATTTTCAAATTTGCTGGAGCTTTGAGGTGTAGACATAGTTTAGAAAGTACTATAATAGGGGGTGTCAGTTCTGGCAAATCCGCACTTAAATTAAGTGCGGATTTCAAACCAAATCAGCACTTACAAATCAGCACTTAAATTTTGCAAAAAAGTCACTTATTTCAAAAAAGGGTGTCAGTTATGACCTCAAATCAGCACTTTTTTCCCGTTTTTTTTCACAACCACATTTTGGCCACAAAACATCCCTTCATTTCTTACCCCATCCCTGTCACATGTGACACACTGACCTTCCTTGCTACCTACCCATCAATCCTCGGCACACACCCCTTCCTGACATTTTCAATATTTTGACCAGGCATGTTTACATTCTTTTTTACTTATTTCTTCTACTTTTTAATCTTTTTTCTTGTTATGTGCCAGTTTCATAATGCCTCCCAGACATTCCAAATCTCAAAAGGTAACTCAAAAATCTGCTTCGTCACAAAAGTCTCCTCGTAAAGCAAGGATTACATAGAAAAAAAATCAGTGACTTTTTCTATTACTTACAACTGTTTTTACAGAATTGAAAACTATGTTTCAGCTAATATTTTATGGAAGTGAACTCTGTTCTTCGCCCGAAGAACAGAGTTCATCCTCCTATTTTCACACTCTGTTTGCACCAATCTCCATCCCTTTCAATTCTATCAACACATGCTTGTCTTCCCTCCCCATGCCTTTCGCTATCCTCCCAGCCCCATTGTATGCCATCCTCTTTTGATCCCCATTTCACCCCTCTCAACCTCTCCCAGACCCTTTTCTTCATTTAAAATGCCTCGGAACCCTTAATCTTCCCTTCCAACTCTTTCCCAACCTTTGAGTGACTGAAAAAATATGCGTTTGCTGAAAATATGCGATTTCATGTTGAGTTGATGAAAGAAAACACAGAGAGAAAAAAAAATAAGACTTTAACAGCAAATTCAAAAACCAAAAAAATATGCAAAAAAATTTACCATTCTCAGTGAATAATACATGCAAATTGATAATTTGAAGAGAAAGAGAAAAAAATTAAAATTGCGTTGAAAAATGTTGGAGTGTTATTGGAAGGATTTTCGCCCTTATACTAGTTGATTGAGAAATAGAAGTGTTGGATATAGTCGGAGGTGAATCAACTTGTTCATCTTCATACAGCTCTAACCATTGATCTTTGAGGTCAGCAAGTAGGTTATGAAGTATAGTGCAACACAGAATCCAGTTGATCACCGCCTCCATTTCAGATTTATTTCTAAGAGGACTTCTTAATTCCCTTAAACTAGAAAAACGGCCTTTCAAGATTCCAATAGAATGTTCAATACGGACTCTTGACTTTGCCAAATGATTGTTGAATTTGGCATTTTGACTGTCTTCTGAAGCTGCTCCCCGAAAAGCAGGAAGTACATACTTTCCATTCTCATAAGCAGAATCTGCAAGAAGATACTGATTTTCATCAAAGAATTTTTCAGGTTCATTTGAAATATGCATTCTTTGGAAGACGTAGGAGTCATGACATGAGCCAGGATAGCCAGCAAAGAATGATATAAATTTTTTGTTTACGTCACATATAAGCTGAACGTTAATTGAATATCTATAAAGAAGATATATTTGTTTGTGTTAGTTTCAAGGAGGATGAAAGGAGTTAAAAATAATCTACCTCTTTTTACGGTCAAAGTAATTGTTTCCACCTTGAGCAGGTTTCTGGCTCAAAGGAATAGTAGTACCATCAACAAAACCAATACATCCTGGAAAGCCCTCTGCTTGCATAACCTGAGATGATTCAAGTCGCTCTTCTTTTGTTGGCCAGGTGAGAAGTTGAGATTCCAAGGAGTTGATGGCAGTGATACATCGTTTGGTATAAGTGTTAACTGAACCATACCCTAAATCAAAGACATTTTCTAAACGTTTCAAAGCGGCTCCATTACCATTTGAACCCAAACAACATAGTGTGATGGCCAATTGAATTGAAGGATGTTGTTGTTCTTTTTGAGAATTATTGTGAAATATGGGATGATCCTGAATAAGCTCAAGCAATTTAAGGAAACATTCCTGAGAAGTCCTGAACAGCCATCTAAAACTGGGTGTAGATAGTTTAAGAAGTGTTTGGATGGTGTACTTGGGGGTATGAAGTACTTGAGGCTTTCTGGGAAGAAGGTAACGTTTCCTGGCCATTTTTGATAAAACGACAAAATCTTCTTCTAGATCAGAATCGGAATCAGAGTCCAAGAGCAGTTCAAGCGCCATGAAAGTCATTGCTTTATGTAATTTATCACGATTTGAAAGTGAGGAAGGCATGACTCTTATATGATATGATATGAAGATGTAAATGATGTATGATGTTTTGGGTTATGAAGTGTTATGCTGTGGAGTGCTGCGTATGAATGGGATGATGCTGACAAATCAGTGAAATGGGACTTGATGGTGAAATCAGCACTTTTGGTTGAGAAAGTGCGGATTTGAGTGAAATAAGTGACTTATTTCATTTTGAAATCCACCAGTATTGGGGCTAGTGTGTTTTGGAAATCCGCACTTATTTAAGTGCGGATTTGGTCAAATTTAAGTGCGGATTTGTAAGTGCGGATTTGCCAGAACTGACACCCCCTAATATAAAAAAAGTGATATTTTTGGTGTGATGTGATGATGAGAAGTGAGAAAAGTTATGTTTGGTAAGAAAATAGCAAGTAATGAAGTGTTTGGTAAGAGTGAAGATTTAATGAATGGTTGACCAAGTGAGATGAATTACTGAAAAAATGGCAGGGCAGAAAATGAGTTCCACTAATGATTCAATAATTCGTTGAAAGATCCATGATTTACTGAAAAAATTACTGATTTGACCCTTTACCGAAAGACTGAAAATAGATGAGTTTGGAATTTTAGTGGCTATTTTCTGTAAAATATGCATACCAAACAGGTTTACCAAAACGAGTGGAGATGCTCTAAGCTACTGCATAAACAGTAAAGCACACGATAAAAAAAGTGTGCAGATGATATGCCTTAGGGTGCCTTGTGAGTCACCATGCGGGACGTGTGAGTGACATGTGCAAGAACAGCTGTCACGTTTTAAAACCACACATGAGGTCACGTTTTGCATGTGGGACATTGACACCCGAAGTGAAAACGTGACACCATTTTGCCCGCGGTGTCTGTGCCCGAACCAAAATATTAATAATTACCCTGTGTCCTTACTTTCATATCCATATTTTTCACACCTTGCTTAGTCAAGACCATAACTATATGTCATTTTAAAAATTATAGAGAGATTTATGTTGGGTTGAAATGTGCACTACAAGAAAGGCTTCCTCTCCAAATCAGCTTTACATCAACAATAATCAGTGGCTATCTTTATTGGAGTCTGCTTGAACAGTGTCTGACGCTGCGGCGACACTACTTTATTCTCTTTAATTTAGATGCTCACACTGTTTCAATCTGGAGCTAGTCCAGGATTTAATTTTTTTTTTGATACTATTGTGAGCCTGGCATACCTTGCCGAAAATTGCCGTTTTAAAAGTTAAATTTCACTCTAATGGCGTTACTCGTCAAGAAGGGAACGTTGGAATGAAAACATGGTGAAGGGTAATCATCTATTGTATAAAGATCATTTAAAGTTAGGGCTGCATTGCATACCCATATCTTGAAGGATTGATCCTCGCCGTTAAATGATATCTAATTAGCGACAATTTTTGAGTAGAGTACACCATTCAAGCATTCGCTGCGGGCATAACTGTGTCACGTTTACACTTCGGGTGGCAATGTCCCGCAATGAAACAAGACATGTGCGGGAGCCCGTAACTAACACGCACGAGTTACGTGTCATATAATCACGCAACTGTCTCGCAGTGCATACATCATGCACGCACTGCACGACTCAATTACGCCCCCATACAAGCAACATGCTGACATTATGCGTGACTCGTGTGTGACATGTGCGAGATCAGTTGTCACGTTTTGTATACAGGACATTGACACCAGAAGTGCAAACGTGACACCATTTTGCCCGTGGTAATTGTTGTGTGAAATAAAGTTTTAAATCGCTCTCTTTTTGGTTGACTAGTTGTCAAATCTAAGCATTGGCCTCACTCAAATCTATCCTGAAAACTCACTACAAATCCATCCTACTCACCACCCCCAATCCTGACGTCCTAAGGAAACTCAGAGGAAGATTTCCCCCGCTCTCCACCTTCAAACTATTATCTGAGCTATCCCGCACACAAGCCACAGCTTTTGCTCAAGTTCGTTCAGGCCATTGTCCACTCAACAACTATCTCTCACGCTTCAAAATTGTGGAATCACCAAATTGCCCCAACTGTGATTCAAACAGCAAGGATACTCCCGAACATCTCCTCCTCTTATGCCGAGCCCACTCAGATATCAAGCTTGCACTCATTCATGCTGCCACTAAACACAAAGTCCCTCTTAACACATCCTCTCTACTCTCTTCCTCTCCCATTATATTAGACGTGGCTAAATTTTTACTAAACACAAAAAGATTTACAAATAACTTGCCTCTCACATGTTAAACTCCCAAATTTCTCTCTCTTCATATAGTTCCTGATCATTGCCCTGCTTTTCCTCTACTAGTAATCACCCAGATGTAAATACTCATGTTTGACTGATCCTTCATGCCACTCGTTGGGTGAGATTGTACGAAATTAATAAAAAAAAAAAATCTAAGCATTGAGGTAATCTGTAGCCCCGCGCTCCTACTAATCAACTCTAAAGCCCTTTTTTCCGACACTTTTGTGAGAAGAGCGAAACATTGAGTGTCAATCTTGATTGAAAGCTCATGATTGGGCCAAGGGGTCAAAATTCGCTTGAGCGGTAATATATTCACGGTGATATATTCAATCTGCTTTAGGCCTTCCGTTAATTTCAGGTCAAGCGTGACAGACCGAATCGGCACGATATTTGCCCGGTATACAAAGTGTTGGGTTTGCCTGCATTTGCGTCTAAGCTCAATTAAGGTAGCGAGCACCCTAGTGCTGGCATGTGAAATAACTAGATTGATTGGGAGGACAACAACTAGGCAAGTGGCGATCCAGGTGTGAATGTATGATCAATTATCCTTTTAGTTAAGCGGCAACTTTTAAATCTTTACTATTCTGGTTGTTGCTACGGGTGAGTACTGTCTAAGTAGATAGTATCTGCGTGTGATTATGTGTTTATCTATCAGAATATATATGCACTTATATATGTGCCAAGTTTCATAGGACCAAAATAAGATTTAAAAAGATTAAAACGGGAAAACAACTTTTGCGCGCGTGCTTGATTTATCCTAAACTAAAGGAGCCATCAAAACATTGAACATTCTTTTAGCTCACGGACGCTGGATGGACTCGAGCAAAATGACTAAATCAGAATGTGGAAAGCCCACCAAAATAACCATGCCCGGTCAGCCATCACTGGACTTCACCCTCACACCTCCAAGCAGGCATCGCTTGGAAGCAGTGAACCAGCAATATGAGGCCGAACCTTACAACCGGCCAAGCAGCCTGCTATATCGAGAGGCCATCATCGAAGTGTACGAATCTTTGTATTGCTATCAGCATTCAAGTGACCAAACTGGGCAGCGGCGAGTAATGGAATGCTGTCGAAAATGGTACGAAAGTGATGGATCGTTTGAAAATGCGATTGTCTGCGCACAGGGCCCAGAAAACATTGGGCGACTTTTCTGTCTGCTGTCACTTGTTCCCGGAAGATTGTGGAGCGAGTTGGGGGAAATTTGCGAAAGTGAAGATTGTGGTCAGTGTTGCTGTTGCTTGGGGTCATTTGGGGAGCATCTGCTCATCTTCTTCATTGCTGCTCTTTTTTTTTTTTGTTGTGGTTTCTCTTAACAGCTGGAAATCGAAGTGTGATTTTCTCTCAGACTCTTCATCTTTCCCTTCTGACATCTCAGCAGCCCCGTCCCTATTCATCGACCCCTTTCCATTCTATTCCTCCCACTCCCTTCATCTCCACGCCGTCCTCAACATTGATAATCAATCCTATCTTCTTTGCACCCAGTAATGATCCATCTTTATTTATCAACCGTCCTGTTCTTGCGACACTTAGACCATCCACCATCTTCTCGTTTCTCGTTTCCCTTTTTCGACCACATCTTCAACTAAAATTATCGACACGTCTTGAGTTTAATGAACAAGCTCGAATTGTCTCCCATCAGGATACCTGGGGCCTTCAGGATGTCTTCGAATTTTTTCTCTTCATCCCCCTTTTGCTTACTTTCTACAAATGGACCCGAAAACTTATTGGCTGGTTTGCTCAGTTATTAGCTGACAACGTCTTGATGGAGGCCCATAAAAGCAATTCATCTCGTCATCAGAGAAACGCTTTTCGAAGAGATATGCGCTCACATCCCATTCATCCTACTTGGCATAAGCACTCACACTTGATTAACTCAAGCTTGAACCCAGACTCGGACGCTGAGTCAGATTAAGCTCCCTTTTTCATATCTTTTGTTGATCATTCATACCAACCCTGCTTTTATAAATTTGTACAGTTTCACAATCGCATTTACTACTTACTTTTATGTTTTGTCCATGCACTGCACCTACTTACATCACAAGATTTGTTTTCTTTTCCTCTGAATATATCAAATAACTATGTACTGCTATCATTCAATGTTTATAGTTCACAATTCTGGATTTACATGCATGCTTCACTTATCATCATGTGGTATGATTAAATTCTTAAAAGATAATATTGCATTTTGATGAGATCCATCAGTTGAAGTCTTGAGCATTTGGTCAATGTATCTGCCTCATGGTCTTTCGGTGCATGTTCGTTACTGCTGCCATATTGACAGAATTCAAAAACAAACATTCCCAGCTGTCAAATCTGGACAAAAAGTGGCCTATATATTTTAATGGTTCTAACTACGGTCGGTTTAGTTCATCTGTGATGTATTCACCGGATGATTTTCCAGGCTTGACGATGAGTTAGAAGTAAGTATCTTGGGTGATTTAAGAGCATGTTGTTATGTACCTAAATCATATGTACTTAGCGAGTTAGTATTTAAACCTGTAGAGACGCGTACACTTAACTCCGGTTCCTCTCGGAGTAGTGTATCTGATCTTGTCTCTATAGGTAAGTAATGCATCATATGGTTCCTCTCGGAGTAGTGTATCTGATCTTGTCTCTATAGGTTATGGGCTATCCTGCTTATTGACGCAGATCCCTTGCCGTACTGTGCTAGTCACACACGAAAGCATTGTAATCTTTCTTGTCCGAGCCATCTCTCTGAACCCCGCTCTGATAGCGTTATCATCCAACCCTACGACTCTCTCGCAATCATCCTAATCGGATGACCCCTCCTCCTCGTACCAACACTCCTGATCCTTTCAAACCAAAACCAAAACTTCAACGCGACCGTCCTTTCCTTCAACGGGAGACAAAACCACCTGTTCCTTCTGACTCGAATCCTCCGACACCATCTTCCTCCTCTCTACCACTAGATTCTGAACAAGAAGCTAACCCGATCTTTACCCCCGACCCCACCCCTGAACCTTCTACTGCAAACACTTCCTCACCAGAATCTTCTCACACCGCTCGAGCGCTCTCACCTGACTCTCCTTCTGACTCCGAATCTTCAATTTCGTCGACAGGCAATCCAATGTCTTCTGCCGAACTTCCCCCACCCAATAACTATCGAGGTGAATTGAGCCACATCTACATGGGTAGAGTGTTCAACGTAGCCACGAAGTTAGAAAAGCTGGACGCTGAGGGTTCTAACTGGCAAGATTGGCGGAAACTTGCTCTGGTCACCATGCGCCAATGGGTAGGGTCTACCAGGTATGCCACTACTACCGTTCCGTTGAATACGGTTATTGCCAAATTTGAAGATCAACTTGCCTGGACTATCATCTTCAATTCGATACCTGGAAGGCTTCAGGCGGAAATCGATGAGGACTCATCCTGCCGCACAGCTTTCCAAACTCTAGCTGACAAGTTCGAGGCATCGACACACACCTCTCGTGCTTCTTTATTTCGGGAACTAATTGCCATTCGCACGAGTAACTTCACCGATATGTCTTCTCATCTCTCGAAAGTCGACTCCCTTCTTCAAAAAATCAAACGATCAAACTTTTCCTTCTCGGACGAGACAGCCAAATCAGTTTGGGCACATGTCCTTTTGCCCAATAATGCGAATGAAATCTTTCATGCGGTGAATCGTCATTTCGAGACGCAGTCGGTTATATCTCAACCTTCAAATGAGTCTATGGTAAAAGCTCTCAACAATGCTGCTTCGGCGATTACTGTTTCAAACGATGTCCCCATGTCCACTGCTTTGCACACCGACATCCAAGCACTCGCTTTCCGAAAAGGAAAGATGGATTCTTATCGCCCTCCATATGCGAGACCTAAGGAAAACGCCTGTTTTACTTGTTCTTGTACGGAACATTTCTCTTCATCTTGCCCATACAATCCGGATTGTCCTGCTTTTAACGCCGAAGTGTGGGCGCTCAGAGAGGCTAAATTGAAACTAGCCAGGCCCATAATGGAAAAATTAATTCGTCAAAGTAAAAGATCAAGAAACAAGATGCCGTCTTCTTCCTCTGCACGTTTTACCGAACTTGATTCAGCTACTATAGAAGCTTTGGCGACTACATTAGATGGCATCGACCTGGGCAAAGATGAATGGTTGGCGGATCATTTGCTGGAATTAGATGTTGGTGTGCTTGACTCAGGGGCCACGCATCATGTTACAGGAAATGTAGGTCTCTTGATTAACTTTAGAGAGATATCACCCATAAAAGTTAATGTGGCAACTGACGGTTCCCCGGCTTTCATTACTGGTTATGGCGATATGCTGATATCTGGCGTCAAAGGAGAAGTAATCGTCTTGCACGATGTATTTTATTGTGACAAAGCTCGACATACATTAATTTCCTTATATGATCTTTTTAGCAAAGGTTATGAGATGTTTTTTGATTCAAATAATAATGCCGTTTTCTCTAAAGATTCTATTCCTCTATTCATAGCAGTCATTTTTCATGAAAAACGAAAATGGTCTATTAAAATTAAAAAAATTGTAAATAAAAATGATAAAAATACAGATAATTCGTCAAAGAATAAAAATGTTTCTTCTTCTATAAAAAGCAATGTAGACTGTTTTGTTTCTTCTTCGTCTCATGTTTCATTGGCACCTTTCGTTCCCCTACCAGAACATTCGAAGATACCTTATCCTCCAGCTGAACCAAATTCCCTTTTATTTTGGCATCGGCGTCTAGGTCACGCGAGCATACGAACTCTTAAACGCATACTAAAGGTGCAGTGTTGTGATGACATTCCAGATGAAATTCCTAACGGAAAGTTCTTCTGTGATGTGTGTGCAGTGGCAAAGGGGACTCGTCATCAGACGGCGGTTTTGTCAAACCGAGAATTTAAATTCATGGAACTTGTAGTATCTGACGTGGTAGGTCCCTTTCCAGATATTACATCCTCTGGTGAGGTGTTTGCCGTACTTTTCCGGGAACAGTTCTCAACTTACGGAGAAGTTCACATCATCAAGTCAAAAACAGAAGTCCTAGACGCGTTCATCACTTTCAAGAACAGAATGGAAAATCTGACTGGATTAAAAATCAAGTTCCTCCGAACTGATAATGGAAATGAATATTACAATAAACGTTTCAGCAATTTTTTAAATTCAGCTGGCATCATCCATGAACACTCTATGCCCTATCATCACGAGCAAAATGGTATGGCTGAGAGATTCAATAGGACTATAGGTGACATGGCCCGTGCCGTTTTAATTGGTAGTAGCTTGGAAGCGAACATGTGGGGTTTTGCTTATCTATGGGCATCGTATATCCACAATCGACTTCCGAACACCAACACTAACGACAAGACTCCCTATGAATTAATATTTGACAAGAAACCATCATTAGGTAATTTCAAAATTTTTGGAGAATGGGCTTATGTGCATATTCCAAAAGAAAAAAGAAACAAATTAAATCATAGGAGCTTGCGCTGTCGGGTGGTTGGTTATGCCAATGGGGGTAATGGTTGGATTTTTTGGCACCCTGACACTGGAAAAGTAGTTGCTTCTGCTATGGCGGAATTTCCTGGGGAAATTTCATCAGGTATGACCTCCTCCTCTACTATGAATGCACAAAAAGGTTCTCTTTCGTATATTCTAAATCGACTAGTCCTTGGTGATTTCTCTGCTGAAGAGACTATTGAAGCGCAAGATGCATTAGTAGATCATATTGAAGCAAATGCCCAATCATTGTCCGAACGATTGCCAAAGACGTACGCACAAGCGTGTAAGTGTCCAGAAGCTGAGAAGTGGAACTTAGCTTGTCAAGAGGAGCTAAACAACTTGACAACAATGAAAGTGTGGGACATTGTTGATTTGCCAAAAGGTGCAAATGTTCTAGGTGCACGGTGGGTATTTGCTAAGAAAAGAAATCAAGATGGAAGTGTTTCCAAGTACAAAGCACGCTATGTTGCACAGGGTTTCAAACAACTGGAGGGTACTGATTTTACTGACACTTTTGCCCCAACTGCCACTTTTGTTTCCTTAAGGGTAATGTTGGTTTTGGCTGCCAAGAACAATTGGCCTGTAAAATCGTTTGACATCACCGCCGCTTATCTACACAGCAATTTGGAAGAAACTATTTATGTCAAACAGCCAGAAGGTTTCTCTAATGGCAACCCATCTCAGGTGTGTAGACTTCGCAAGGCTTTATACGGGACCAAGCAAGCGGCCAGGTGCTGGTGGAAACATCTTGCTTCAATTTTCCGCAACCTAGGGTATGTAAGTAGTAAGCACGATGCGAGTTTCTACGTCCTCAAACATCGGAACTATATAGGAATCATTTGGGTTCATGTAGACGACGGTGTGGTCACTGGTAGTAGTGTGGATATGTTAAAAAAGTTGGAAAGTGATTTGAATGGTAAAATGAAAATAAAGTGGAACGACGGTCTAGAATCTGTTGTTGGACTCAAGGTCGAACGATGTGATGAAGGATTCTCATTATCTCAGCCTGCACTCACAAATCGTATTCTAAGGGATTTCAACTATGGAGGTTTAAAAGCAACGTCCCCTCTCCCCAACAACATGTCTATCTCCTCTTTAAAGACAAAAAATAGTTATGACTCAACCAAATTTCTCTCGATCATAGGTGCTTTCAGTTATTTGGTTGCAGGATCCAGACCTGACCTAGCTTTTCCAGTTAATTTTTTGGCCCGCTACGCATCTGCACCTGGTACCGAGGAATGGCGTGCAATCAACCATCTAATCCGCTATCTCGAATTCACCAAAGAGTTGAAACTGAATCTTTTCCCATCTAAGGACTCACTTTTTACTGAGGCATACTCCGACGCAACATGGGGTGGCGAATTACAGCGTTCAACCAATGGGCACGTTCTATTTTTGAATGGATGTCCCGTCCTCTGGCAATCCAAACGTCAATCCATGGTTGCTTTGGCGTCCCTTGATTCTGAATACATCGCTTTGGCAAATGCAACACGACAAGTTTTGTGGTTGAGAAATTTACTACTAGATTTATTCGACAACATCGAACCTACACAAATGTATTGCGACAACAAAGGAGCTATAGTAACAGCTACCGACAATCCCAGTGACAAACGTGCCAGACACATTGAGCGGGCATTTTACTTTGTTAATGAGCAACTGAGAGCTAATAAAATTAAAATAAGTTGGGTATCATCAGCCTTACAAATAGCTGACTTGCTTACTAAATCTCTGGGTGCTAACATATGGCTTGAAAAGAGGAAGACTTTATGTGTTTATTGATCTATTATGCTCCCATTCTGTTTTAATTTTTCTTTTTCTTTTCTTCTTCTCTGTTCTATTTCTTTCTTTCTTTTCTATTCTGATGTCACCGGTATATTTGTCTTTTTAACTCGCAAAGGAGGGGGGTGTTATGTACCTAAATCATATGTACTTAGCGAGTTAGTATTTAAACCTGTAGAGACGCGTACACTTAACTCCGGTTCCTCTCGGAGTAGTGTATCTGATCTTGTCTCTATAGGTAAGTAATGCATCATATGGTTCCTCTCGGAGTAGTGTATCTGATCTTGTCTCTATACATGTGCAAGGGTCGAACTTAAGCCCCCTCATTAGGGTAAATTTGGCAAAAAATAAAATAAAATAATAATCCTTTTTTTTGAAAACCCGTTGAATTAGTTAGTTGGTTAGAGCATCTACCTCCGTATCGGTAAATTGGTTCGGTATGCATATTTTACTACATTTTGACGTGAACCTTTTAACCCTTCTTTCATTTAAGGCCTCTATTAGCTACTGAATTCAGCATGTACTGTAGGCTGTCAACTAAAGTTACTGAGCTCCTTTTGACCTCCTTTGGTAATTCAATATTCTGCCTGCCAATCCTTTTCACTCCACCTTGTAGCTGCTGAACACGTTGACACATCACTAGTCACTAAGCAATATAGGAGGTGGACTTGCTAGCAAGTCCTCAACCTGAACTCAGATGGAACTCATACTGAACCCATACTGAACTCTACTTGAAAACCCACCTAAAACTGTTCTGCTGAGTGGTGTTCATCCCTGATTGTATGGTTCCTTTATCAATAGCTCAATGTGTGTTCAATCTGTGGTGAGTTTGGGTCCAAGGTTGCGGACTCGCTAGCAAGTCTGCCCCCCATATTGTGTGGTGAGTTATTGCAGCAAAATGTTTTCTTATTATAATTCACAACTGTTACTACACAACACCTTCTATTAACACATTTTCCCCATTTCCCACCTTCCCCTAAAACTCCTAAATTAATCTAACATGATGAACTTGTCTGAAACTAAGAAAATGAGATCCCCTAATTGGAACCACCAAGAAGAAGAGCAGTTAGCCATCTCCTGGATTCATGATAGTGAGAAACCCAAATTTGAGACTCACCAAACTGGCAAAACCTTACCTTTAATAAGAAAATTGAAGCACATTTCAACCAATTCAGTTTTGTACACTACAACGACTATGATCAAATCAGAATAAGGTCAGTTTCAGGTTATAAAAAGTTTTTTTTAAAACTTATTTTAAACTTACTTTTTTAACAATACAGATGGCAGGCTTTCAACACATCAACCCTTAAGTTCAGCTCTATCTACTACTCAATTGAAAGGAATCCTCCCAGTGTAACCTTGCCAAGTGACTGGTTATAAACTGACTTATTGTTGGCTTGTACAGTAAGTAACAATGATTTATACAGTGGATTTTAAAACAATAATATGAAAATGTAGTGGAAATGCTAGTTTAATGACAATAGTATAGTAATTTAATAATATTTTATTTCTTCTCTTCTTGTTGAACAGTTCTCTGTCAAATAAATGATTCAAGTAAATAAATAAATTATTTGTATTTGATTTATTTTTATTTTATGTAATATATATGAAGTGAAATTATAATAAAAAGATGGTCTAAAACAAAAAAAGGAAACACCTTTTATAGGATAAAGGTAATACAACAAGAATTTTTTTGAAGTTAACAAAATCATTGAAAATTAAGTTAAAATGAATTGAGAAGATGAATTCAATGTGTAAGTTAAGGTTTAATAAAATAAATAGAATATAATCAAATGAAAAAATTTAAATTTAAGTTTAATAAATTACAAAATTAAAATATCTTATCCCTTAAAGTTTTAAGGAAATAATAAAGGCTGTTTCCTTGCTCTCCCTGCCCCTCCTTCTAGCTGACTTCAAGCAAGGTCTGAGTCACAGTAATTAAATGGACTTAGATCTACAACTTTTGTAAGTGTATCTAGTATATATGTACGATTTAATAGTATTTATTAATGGTCCTACTACTTATTGAGAAATGATTTAGTGATTAAACCTCAGGGGAAGACTAATAAAATAGTTATACTCAAATAAAACTCACAATACTTGGATTTAAATGTGTGCTAGTGGTGGATTATAGATAAATAGAATATAGTTATAGCTTATATAATGATAATATCAATCTATAAAGGCTTTATAATATATTTTTAAATGATAATAATTGTGTTTAAATGTTTAATTGAATTGTAGTAAGTAAGTGATGATCAATAACCCATCAAATCCCTCCTTACTTATACCAAAATCCTCTGGAGTGCACAGACCTTCAATCCAGATAATGTCACTGCTATCCCTGGCAATTACAGCACTGTGAGGGCCCATCACCTCCACATGGCGTCCACTTCAAGCAGATTCAACACCCAGACCTCCAGTAAGGACCCTCCATCACAATTAATGATAACACAGACCCATACCATAAAAAGAAAATACAGATAAAAGCGGATACCATAAAGAAACAGGTAAAATAACTAATCCAAAAGGAATAAAATGAAACCCAAAGCATATAAAGAAACAAAATAAATGTTCAAGCCCCCAATAAAATCCCCAAGCATCCATATTAACCCAGCAATGACCTCCCAACCCATAAATCCATGAATATCCATCCAAGGAAACAGATTAAGTTGTCCAAACTGAGTACATGCGCCTGAAATAGATGTATATGCTTCTGTAGGCATTGTGCATCCACTGAATACGTCCATATGACCTAAAATAGGCAGAAATACAAAGGTTATAGGCTATTAAGAGGCTAAAAACCCACTTATAGACCTAAATATACATAATATACTGCATATTTCACTGAATATGAGATTTATGTATACATATAAGCTTATGTATGTCAATAATTACTTAATATCACTTAAGATAAACATATTATGACTCCATTAACACCCTAATAAGTATTATTAGGCTATGGATAAGCTATTTAAACTACTATAAGTTATATAATAGTGTAATAATTATATATATATGTATTATAAACATATATATAAGTGTTTTAACCATATTTTTAAGATATAAGCTTAATGTATTTAAGGTTATCTTATTTTAAACATAAGAATTACTCAGTACTGGAGATAACTAGGCTGAAAAATTTGCTGTGGGTTTTATGATCTTCAATTCAATTGATTTTATAAAATTGAAATAAAATTATAATAAATGAAAATGTTTGCATAAATAAAAATAAACAACTTAAAGGCTAAAAAATAAATTGTAATATATTTATTAAATATAGTTACACAGTATAATACTTAAAGATTTTGAAATATTAAATTTTTAATATTTAAGTATTTAAGTAATTAAGTAATTGAGTAATACATTTAATCAGACCAGTTTTACTATTTTAAATAAGTTACTTGATGAAACTAATCTCTTTATCAAGATTAAAAAAAGTCAGCTTTTAAAAGTCTTCCTTCCAGGAGAAGTCAAAGTTCTCTCCAAAGTGGCAAATGGAACTAACCAAGGTCCTGAATAGTGTAACAGTTGACTTCACTGGGAATGAGAGAAATAAGAATGAAGACTTCACCAGAAACCTGCCAACACCTTCTCCAGCTTCTAGTGGATTTACATTCCATCCAATGGGGATCAAATCTGTATAAAAAAGGCATCAGACTGAAGGAATGGAAGAAGATAAATCCTTAATCACATCACACTTCAATGGCCTTTCAGAAAAACATGTAACTTCCATGAGTGACACAAATAGGCTAACCAAGTCAAGAAATGAACAGAAAAGAAAAACTATTCTATTAAAAAAGGATGAAACAATAATTAAGCAAGAAAGACTGGAAATTGAGAAAAGAAATATAGCTATTAAATAAAAAAATCTAGATATTAGAGTAAAACAACTCCAAATTTCAGAAAGAAAATGTTGGCGGGTCTTCTAGAAGAAGGAAGAAAAATGCAGCAGAATTAGAAGAAGAAGAAGAAATAAAAAGAATAACAACAAACTAATAAAGAAAATAAGGACTTCAAAAAAACAAATTTTGGACGTAAAGGGTTTATTTAAATCAAGTAAGTAATTTTATTTCTTTCCACTATAACAAAACAAAATATAACAGTGAAACTCTCTAAAAGAAACTTTATATGTAGATATATTTCTAATTTTATTTGTATTTAAAACACTGTAATAAAATAATTAGAAAGATATGTATAATTGTAACAAAAATGATAAATGATAAATTGTAAGGCAATGTAAGTAATTCAGACCACAAAGTGAGAAACCAAAGCCTTTATATAGGCAAATGAGGCCCTTTGAGTCATCACTAGATGTATATACAAAGTAAAAGAAAAGAAACAATTTGAAATGAAGTGTAACAAGGAAAATAAGGTTGCTATGAAACTATTTACTAAAACAGAATATAAAACACCAATGTATCTACCCTTTCAAACCTGTAGCAATGTCATAGCTTAAATGGGATAATAATTTGGTATAAAAAAGGATAAATGTTACTATAGTAATTTCAAAACATGTTACACTTATTTTATTTTATTAAAACACAATTTTTGTTAAACATAAAAATATACTATTTGTGATGTACAAATTTTTTTATATATTTAGTTAATATAATTTAAAAAATATTAATTAAGTAAGTTAAATTAATTTTATTAGTATAATAGTTATTTTAATTAAACAAGTAAGTATTTTAATAAAATTACTTTATTAAAATAAAACACTTATATTTGAAATAGGGTCTTTACTTGTTTAATTAATTAATTTATTTATTGACCCAATTGTCAGTTAAAAAGAGTTCTCAATAATTATTGATTGTAAAGTATTATTTTTATCATTTAATATATATAATTAAGTAACTAATTATATAATTACATTATAACATGATTTTATTACTTATAATTATACTGTGAACTTTTAATTAATTAATTATTAATTTAAAACCATTAAGTACATGAAAATGTGCTAATCTCTTTATAGAATATAATATTTTTATGTTTATTTAAATGTATATACAATTTATATAATAATAAAACACAAATAACACCTGGAACCTGCTAGCTGGTGCCAATCCCTCAATCTATTTGTGACACAAGAATAATTCAGATTTGATGTCACACAAGCTAGAATTCTCAGTGTTCAGTGCGTAGTCTTTCCAGAAGAATTACAGCTGAGCTAGAGCCAAATCAAATCAAAAATAGGGATTGGCACCTGAAATCAGGTACCCGCATTTTTTTTCTGGTGAATAAAATTAATATAACATATTATTTTAATTAAAAATATTGTTATATAGCTTTGTTTTAATATAATATTTAATTTTTATATATAATTTAAATACAATTTTTCTCTCTTTTAAGTTCATGTAATTTAACAAAAGGTTTTACTAGACTCTTAGTATATCATGGCTGACAGAAACTGTAGTGTAAATGAGGAGAATTCTGTCAGTGAAATAATGTATAATTATCTCAAAAGCTCACACCCAAAAGAAAATATTGTGAGACAGCAGATGATTTAGTTATATTACAAAGTATGAAAGAAAAGTTAGATCATAGGTGGGTTAGTAATGATAGTTATACCTTTAGAGAATATGCAATATATGTGTTTGTTTGTGGACAAATATTTTGTCAGTATAAGAAATATAACTAAAATTAATGGTGTACCTAAAAAGAGTCAAAGAGCATGTTTAGCCTTTTAAAAGAAAATAATTGAAGTCTTATAGTCTACTCAAAAGGAGATAAGGCTTCTATTATAAAAGGATAAATGAATATTTAATTTCAGTATAAAATAAGATCTAAGTAAAAATTGGAAATTTTGATGTGTGTTTTTATATTCAAATGTTGGAACTGGAGGGGTAGAAAGACACCTAATATTCTGGAATTTTTGGCAGATGATTTCTATAAAAAAATTATGAGGAGTTAGAATGAGGAAAAATAAGAAAAAAAGCAATAAGGATTAATAAAAGTAAAAATAATAATTTTTTAAGTTTATAATTAAAGAAGAACAAAAAAACATATACATACTTTTATAAAAAGGTGTTAGTGTTAGGCAAGATTATAAAGCAGGTGATAAGGATAAAATAATGTATATTAAATGTTATTCAGATGAAATAATGAAATAAACTAATTAATTTTAAATTTATAAATCATTATAAATAAAGAGGAGTAAAATATTTTCCACATAACTTAAATATTAATAGCTTTTAATACATTTAATCTATATATTTTTTGTGAAAAAAATAATAATATATTTATATATAAAAATTTGAATGTATTTATTAAAGAAATTATGAATATATTCAATGTGATAAATAAAAATTATTGAAATATATTATAGGGGGTGTCAGTTCTGGAGAATATGCACTTAAATTTGACCAAAACTGCACTTATTTAAGTGCGGAATTATGAAACACACTAGCCCCAAAACTGGTAGATTTCAAAATGAAATAAGTCACTTATTTCACTCAAATCTGAACTTTATCAACCAAAAGTGCTGATTTCACTGATTTTACAGCATCATCTCATTCATACACAGTACTCCACAGCATAACACTTTATAACTCAAAACATTGTACATATTTACATTTTTATACCCTATAACAGTTATACCTTCCTCAATCTGAAATTGTGATAAGCTACATCAAGCAATGAATTTCATAGCTCTTCATCTTCAATTAGACTTTGATTGTGATTCTGCTTCTGATCTTTAAGAGGATTTTCTTTTTTTATCAAAAATGGCCAGGAAATGTTACCTTCTTCCTAGAAAGCCACAAGTACTTCATACCCCCAAGTACACTAATCAAACCCTTCTTAACCTATCTTTACCCAGTTTTAGACAATTTTTCAAGACTTCTCAGGAATGTTTCCTTAAATTGCTTGAGCTTATTTAGGAACACCCAATCTTTCACAATAATCCTCAAAAACCACAACATTAACCACACGATATGGGGGGCAGACTTGCTAGCAAGTCCGCAACCTTGAACCTTAACTCATATCTGATTTAGCACATAATGAGGCAGTGATGAAAAAGCCAACAATCAAGCTTTGAACATCTATGAAATAAACTCAAAGACAATTTGAAGACTTATTGAAGCACAGTTGATCATTATTTCAAAAAGTCTTGTAATCTGACTTACTGTAATTATTAAAGGAATGTCAATAGGAGGGAAGTCCACAACGTTAACAGACTGGAAAATGCATAAGGTTTTAAAAACATCATGTTTCTGCCTTATGAATTAATACAAAATAGTAAATTTCTCATTTTAATCAAATCAAAATCTTTTTTACATAATTACATAAGTTTGTGGAGCTATCATTATATAGACACCACACAATATTTGGGGGGGAATGGCTAGAAAATCCTCAAATTGAACTTAGATGGAACACATATGGAACTCAGACTGAACTTGTCAGCCAGGCTACTAGACTTAACAGGTAAAATAATTAATTATTTTACTAAGTTGAAGCCACGCCCCTTCTTCTTACTAATAATTAATTATCTACTTAAGTATTACTTACAATTAACTAGTTAAGTACAATAAGTAGTATAATTAATTAATGTAAATAAAATGTCCCTTACAATTTTACTCCCTAACACCTTGCTCAAAGGTATAAGTCAATGGGAATAGAATTTAACAATAAAATTATAATAAAAAACTTTAAATTAATTATATTACCTCAGTGAGAGCTCTGGAATCCCGTGAAAGTAATATAATTAATTAATTATTGTGTAATTAATTGTGACAGTCCAAGGAACTCAAACTTTATTGCTAATAAATTTGATGTCCTTGTTGACTTACCATTTACTTAATTCTTATGTCATATATGTGCTCCTTTCAGTCATTCTTTTACTCACATTCTTACAATACGTGGTGTAAATTCCGTATATTTTATTCCCTCATGTTTTGCCTATAAAAGGCCTCTTACTTTGTGCTTTTCAGATCATTCTTTTTATCACTTACATTACTATTACATTTACAACACTACATTTATTTCTATATTTTATAAATTTAGTATTTACAACATCATAATTCTAATCTATAATTTATATTGATATCTTAAATCTACCTCTTATATTTGATTGAATTAATCAAATTGATTTTAGAAATACGTACCTTTTTGTTGAGAGACTTTTAAACCTTTAAAAATCCCGTGAAAACCTCGAACCAAGATTCTAGACCAAAAGTACCCCTTGACAATTGAGGGCCTTCCCGAATTATCGACGGCGCATCATGATTTGAGGGCGTAATCGAAGGGACCATCGGTGTTTGAGTACCTGTAAGGACGAGAAAGCAACGAAAACGACGAACGTCATACGTCACATGACAAATTTTTTTGCTGCGAATAGGAATCAAACCGCGCTCCAAAAATTAGGTTCATATATTGACTAAACGTTGTATATATCGTGGTAATTATTGACATTACTATTTGTGGGTTACTCTTCACTCTTCATTTGCTAAGTATTTCCTTTTACTCAGCACTCTGTAAGTGGCATTAATTTTCTCATTTTACAGGGGGAGGTGTCTGGTAATTTGGAATTTATTTTTATTATTATATTTTTTTTTATTTTTCCTGGTTGACCATAATAGAGCAATAAGTGTTCTTAGTCCCAGAAGTAATAAAATAATTATATTTTAATATTAATTATTATAATTTTTCAGTTGACATTTGTCCTGATTAATTTAAATTTTAATTGTTCCAGTTGACAAATTGTCCTGACAATAATATTTTTTTTAAATTAATAAATAATTCATATTTAATTACTTCAGTTGACCTTGAGTCCTGGTCGTTCAATAAATTTTTTTTTAATTAATAAAACTCATATTTAATTACTTCAGTTGACATTAAGTCCTGGTAGTTAAGTAATCAGTTTAATAAAATTTCAAAATAAAACTTCATATTTAATTACTTCAGTTGACATTAAGTCCTGGTAGTTAAGTGATCAGTTTAATAAAATTTTTTTTAATTAATAAAGATTCATTTTAATTACTTCAGTTGACATTAAGTCCTGGTAATAAATTAGTTGATTCAAATCCTGAAAATAATTAATTAAAATTATTAATAAATTTTTTTAATTTATTTCTACAGTTGATTATATTA
Source organism: Hemileia vastatrix (assembly GCA_030280995.1). Taxonomy (NCBI): domain Eukaryota; kingdom Fungi; phylum Basidiomycota; class Pucciniomycetes; order Pucciniales; family Zaghouaniaceae; genus Hemileia; species Hemileia vastatrix. The sequence continues at coordinate 20,270,345 of JASXTE010000011.1, forward strand.
TAATCCTGGCTTTAAATTATTTTTTTGAATTAATTAATTAATTTTATTCAGTTCATTTTTATCCTAAAAAAGATTTTTTTTATTTTATTTTAATTTTTTGTTAAATAAAAATCAAAAATAAAGACTAATTAATCTTATTGTCTCTTTTCTTCATTTCAGTAAAATATTAAAATGACTGACCAAAGTGGTTCTGCTGCACGTGAAGAAGAATTAGACTTGTATGATTATGATGAGCCTACTTCTGTAAGTTCTCCTTTAACAAGAAGAATTTCTCAGACTAATAAATCCTTGCCCCAAACAGGATGTAGAGATGGAAGAAGTAGAAATCCTAGTGGACACAACTCAGGATCAGAAGCCTATGATAAACCCACCAGAAGAGCTTCCAAAAGGCTTCAGGATAAAAAAGATGCCATTGTCTCAACAGGTAAAGAATCTGTCAACTCACATAAAGGAGCTAAGGACAGAAAACTTGAGACTAAAGGCAAGGGTAGATGCTCTGGAAGAAAAGGTGAGAAGAATAGATACCTTTCTTCAAGAGAAGAAGAAACCTCTTCCTCCCAGGGATCAAAAACAATTGGCTCCCCAGTCCCAAGAAAAGGTGGAAGTGTCCAAGTGGCAGTGGGACTGGTTAAACACTCAATGGGACTACCTGTCTCAAAATCAGCATCAGTTACCTCAGGCAGGTCCGTTGTGGTAGCCTAAAGTTTAGTACGGCACCTAAATAAGTAAATGGAGTTATTACGGCGTGCAAGATTGGCGTTATTATTTTTTATAAAAGGGTTTTATTTAATTTATTGGAGTTTAAAATATGAAGAAATTGGTCACGAGCGAATGCCTACACAAATACAATTTATTATACGGAGAAAACTTATTTTTACGGTCTTAAAAATTTATAAGTATCAAGTCAAGTCACTCAAGAACCTTGGGAAATTTTCCCAGAATTTTTACTATTTTTTTTTTATATATTTTTTTAAATGAATTTTAAAGTTTTATAGAAATATTTACGTTTTCAGAAATTACTTAACTTCGATGAATTTTCACGGGGTAATTAGAGCTGCGCAGACTACGAAAATCAGTTTGGTATGTAAAAGGGAAGTAGCTCTATTATGTGTAATTTTTCTAGATTTTTTATTATAGTTTTAAGGTTCTAATTGAGTCCGGAAGTCCGGACGGACTCCGTTTCGACTCCGTACGGACTCCGCTTTGACTCCGTACGGACTCCGTTCCGGCTCCGGATTGACTCCGTACGGACTCCTTTCCGGCTCCGGATTGACTCCGTACGGGCTCCGGATTGACTCTGGAAGAGCTCTGGAGGGGAAAACTTAGGCATGTGACTAGGAATACTTAAGCGCTTCTCAAACTCGAAATTGAGGGGGGGGGGACACATCATACAGCTTAATCATTAACCACCACAGTCTCATTTTTTATTACTCAACAAATTAAAATAACTTGTAATACCCTTATAACATTATTATTTTTACATAACATCTTAGAAATACAATTCAACAGTTTAAATAACACTTCATACAGGGTATCTTTAGAAAGGTCTTCATCACTAGGACTTGATTATTGCTGTCTCATAACAATTAAAAATATTATAAAAACATAAAAGTCAATCTTTTCAGATCTTTCACTGGTACACCTTAATTGTTGTTATCAGTATTTCTTTATCAACAGCCACGATCACTTAATCTCAATAAGCGTTAATTATTTTAGAGTTTCATTATTTTTATCAATCAGATCTAAGTAGATTGGTTAGCTTAGTGATTTAGAACACCTACTTTGTTATTTTTATTGGAAGGACGGGGTTTTCAGCTAAATCCACATATCTCCTCCGGATTCTGCTTACAGCAAGGCGACTGTAAGAGTTTACCTTACCATAGTTGGCGCCCAACGTGGGGTTCAATTTCTCTAGCTTTCTTTAAAGACTTACTTGGATCAAGAACGTTATTAGCCTGCAAGAGGCTTATTTTCTGGAACTCTAATTGGATTTTTGTTATTGGCCTGCAAGAGGCTTGTTATTTTATCGATTGTTAACGCTTTTCATTACTTATTGGGATGTCTTCTTCTGCTGTTGCTTCTGGATCTTCTAACCCTCTTACTCCCTCAGTTAGAATTGTTTCTTGGGATGGCCCAAAGTTTGATGGGGAGGAGGTTAAATGGTTCATTAGCAGGTATGAAGCTGCTTCTGCTGTTGATGGTGCTTCCCGTGTGGATATGGTGAAGCAAGTTAGATTTTTTATTGCCGATAGGGAGGTGGAAAAAGAGGTTATTGCTATGCAGGCATTCAAGGACAAGGATTGGGTTAAGCTTTCTAAAGCTATGGTTGATAGATGGGGTGTTAGGTTTACTATGATGGACCTCAATAAAATTGTTGGAGACTGGCAAGAAAAAGGTGGTGTTTCTTCTATGGCTGACTTCAAAAAGCTCTGTGTTCAGTTTGATGAAGTGGTGGAATATCTCATACTGGTGGACAAGTTAGTGCATGAGAACCAAGCAAAAGATTTGTTTTGGTCAGCATGCAGCAGGGATATTCGTATGGACGTCTTGAAGGATCTTTCAAGAAAAGATTTGATGAAGGAACTGCCTAATGGTGAGCAGAAACTGCCGGCTCTGGAGGTTATCAAGGACAACATTCAAGCCCATCTAAAGTTATTGGCGTTGGAAAAATATCAAGAGTCATGCACTCAATATGTTAGCAAGGTTAGCGAAGTTTTGGCCGAAAATAACGATATTATGGTCAAAGCCCAGGAGGCCAAGAAGGCTCAAATGGGATTACCTGCTGCTAAAGTTGAGGGTAATGTGGATAATAAGATGGTCGATCACCTGGCCGATTTAACTAAGCAATTAAAAATATTTGTTCAAGAAACCCAGAAGGCCAATAAGGCCCCAATCGCTTCTTCGTCGACGTCAACTTCTTATCAGTCTAGAGGTTATGAACGTCGAAATTATAATGGCAATAACAACGGTAACCGCTTCCCAGGCAATGGGAGAAATGGTGGGAATGGTGGTAGTAATTATAGAGGTGGCTATGATGAGCCAAAGGTGTGCTCCTATTGTAATAGGAGAGGGCACAGAGCAACAGTTTGTTTTGCTCTTGATAAGGATATGGATGCTGGGCGAGTTTTATTCGATGGTAAAGTTTATAAATTTCCTGATGGTTTGTTCATCAAGCCCAGTGATGGACAGTCTCCTTCTGATTTGGTCAGAAGAAGCTTAACGGCTGAAAGAAGAGCCAGATTTGAAGAGGTGACGGATGAAGATGTTAATGCCAAGGGTGGCAAAAATGGTAACGGTAATGGTGGTAAAGCTGACAAGGGCAAGGAGAAAGAGGTCAGTAAAGCCACATTTTCTACTTCTTTTGGTGGTTTAGAGCTGGCGACGGTTGCCCAGGTGGAGGGTAGCTGTATGGCTGGCGAATACGATGTTAATGCTGCTAGAAGAGCAGCCGCTACTAAGGCGAAAAGTAGCATTCAGAGCCAATTGAGGGCTAATCCTGGTAAGGCCAATAACAAAGTGAACCCTTACTCTAAGGACAAGATTTCTAGTGCTCAAACTGCCGCCAACAAATTGAACCCTTACTCTAAGGACGAATTATATAAAATGCAGAAGGGGATTGCTGATATGGGGCCCCCTAGTTATGGCAAGTTTGATTTAAATGGTGAGCCTATGCCAGAGGATGATTCGGATTCTGAGGAGGACGTACCGTTGGCGTCTCTACCCAGACCAAGTTTTAGCGGTCCCATCCCAATGGAGGGAGTAAGAAGGACTAGCGATGGATCAGGATTAGTGCAAGAAGCTGGTGACGGAGTTAGGGTTATAGAAAGTGAAGATGTTATAATGGGGGGTGAAGATGGCTTGGTTGGACCTCAAGAGGTACCCAGGGCCAAGGTTGTTAAATCAAAGGTCCAGTATGAGCGGCCAGTAGTTTCTGGTCAAGCTAATGCAATGGACGCAGTTTTGAATAGGGTGAATCAACTTCAGATTCCCTTATCTTTGGGGGAGTTATTTACGATTAGTCCGGCGCTTGCTGAAAAGCAAAAGAAGCATTTGACAAGGCGTCGGGTTTCCACTGGAGAGGTGGAATATATTTGTGAAAATGCTGAAAAGTTTGGGGAAGATGTAGATACACATTTTTCCGCTCCCCTGGGTTACCTGGTGGTAACTCTTAATGGTAAAGAAGTAAAGGCCTTGGTCAATTCAGGGTCTCAAATTAATTTAATTTCATTGGAGCAAGCAACGAGTATAGGCTTGCCAATTAAAAGTGGAACTGGGGGAAACCTCAGAGGTATTGGAGGGCATGCAACAGAGCTGATGGGTACAGCTGAGCATGTCAGGTTAGGCATTGGTGGATCTGTTGGTAAGGTTCACTTTTATGTGGCCAGAGGAGCAGTCAAAACTGTTCTTGGGGGTCCTTTTTTGATGGATTTTGAGGCTAGGATAGGGTATCAAGCTGGCATGGGGATTAGTTTGGAGATCACTGGTGAAGATATGCGGAGGTTACATATGCGGTTAGCGCCTCCTGGAGATGAAGGTTGGGAAACACGGCCAGGGATTACTACTCTGTGCCAGTGTTGTGTTTGCACCAAGAAGCGGCATATAAAACGGACGGCTTCTGGTGAATTATGTTTGTTGGAAAGGGATGAATGCCCTCATTTTTTGGGGTAGCAGGGGCTGATCGCTCTAATGTTGTAATCTCTCCTCAGGATGAGATCCCGGATTGCAATAGGTCAGCTCACTTGGAGATAATTCAAGTGGATTCTCAATTATTTTCTGTTAATATTACTTTGGAGTGCAAATACGTTTTGGACTTTTCTATATGTTTATTGGATTTACCCGGTTTTTCTATTAAATTTAAAAACGGTGAAAAAGGCAAAATGGGCCAAATTAGGTTGGATAAAAATTGGAAGGGTATGTTTTTGGACCTCCAGCAAGAGGGTAAACTGCAAAAATTACATCAAAACTCGATTAAAAATCTCAGTATAAGTAAAACACAAAAAAATAACTTATGTGAAAATGTTATTCGGGACCTCCAGCAAGAGGTTAAACTGCAATTATCTCCTTCTATTACGGACCTCCAGCAAGAGGGTAAACTGGGAAAATCTTATCTAAATCCGATTAAAAATCTCAGTATAATTAAAACCCAAAAAAATAATTTTTGTGAAAATTCAATTCCAGTCCTCCAGCAAGAGGTTAAACTGCCGACTTTCTTTACAGGTGATTTAATGTTGGATAAGGGAAGAAAAGGTGTAGGAAAATCTGTTTATAAATTAGACGAGGGAAAGGAGAAAAGGGTAAAATTTAAAAATGAAATAAAATATTTTTCTAATTTTTCTTATTCCGATTCTGACGATGAAGAAGATTCATTTGATAAAAGTTTTAATGGCGATGTTTTACCTCAAGTTTATTTAGATGTGGACGCAGCCAAATATAAGAAGGTAGCAAATAAAGTTCGACCTATTAATGAACCGCTACCTGCTGAATTAAATCCACCTTTGAGAAGACCAAGGTTATCAAGAGATCCTTATGAAAGTCCCTTGGTAAAGAATCCGCCTGAATTTTCTGAGACGTCAAGAATCACTTTTGAGAGACTGGGTGTTGTTAATTTTGGACCTGATGGTTGGTTGTCTGGAGAAGAGAAGAAGTTGTTGTTGGATGTGATGGTCAAGCGAGAGAAGGCCATTGCTTTTGTAGAAGAGGAGAGGGGTGTGTTGAAGCATTCCTATGGGGAGCCTTACAAGATTCCTGTGGTATGTCATGAACCGTGGCAGCAGAAACCAATTCCTATTCAGGCTGCATTAAAAGAAGCCTATATTGAAGTTGTCAGAGAACAGATACGCACTGGACTGTATGAGCAATCAACGTCAAGTTATTCTAGTCCTGTATTTTGTATCAAGAAACCGAATGGCAAGCTTAGAGTTGTTCATGATCTTAGGGAATTAAATAGGGTTACAATAAAGGATGCTGGGATACCGCCTAGTGCTGAGGAGTTTGTTGAAGCGTTTGCAGGGAGAGTGTGTTATGGTTTGGGAGATATTATGGGTGGATATGATGAGAGAGAGTTACATCCGGACTCAAGGCCTCTCACTACATTCGATACGCCACTTGGACGTTTACAGTTAACAAGATTACCTCAAGGAGCAACAAATTTGGTTGCAGTTTATCAAGCTCAGATGGCTTGGATCCTTCAAGATGAAATTCCACAATATGCTGGAATCTTTATAGATGATGGAGGAATTAAGGGACCAACAACCAACTATGATAACCAGGTGTTGGAAGAGAATCCCGGGATACGCAAATTCATTTGGGAGTTTGCAATTACTTTAGAAAGAATCTTGTTTCGAATTGAAGAGGCTGGTTTAACTATTTCAGGTTCAAAATTTTCCTGTTGTGTGCCAGCCTTAGAAATATTAGGCCATGTGGTATGTAGAGAGGGTAGGATTATGTCCAAGAAGAAAGTTAACAAAATTCAGTCCTGGCCAAGACCCAAGAATACGACCGAAGTTAGAGGGTTTTTAGGCGTTTGCGTATATGTTAGAATGTTTATTAAGGACTTTTCTTCATTGGCAGCTCCATTGAGACGGTTAACGAGAAAGGATGCAGACTGGGAGTGGGATGAAGAGTGTGAGAAGGCGTTTGTGAAGTTGAAGGAGGTTGTAGGGAAGGATTTAGTCCTGCACAAGTTAGATTATGGAAAAGATGCTGGTAGAATTTATTTAGCAGTTGATTCAAGTCAGGTTGCAGCTGGGGCGGTTCTGTCTCAGATGGATAAAGCTGGTTACATCAGGCCAGTTAGGTATGAATCTGTAGTATTTACTGAGGTCGAATCAAGATATTCTCAAACAAAATTGGAATTATGTGGTGTGGCGAAAATACTGAAGAAACTTCAGCATATTTTGTGGGGGCAACATTTTGAGTTGCAAGTGGATGCGAAATCGTTAATCCAGATGATTAATTCCCCAAGTTTACCGAACGCACCCATGACGAGATGGGTAGCTTTTATTCAACATTTTTCATTTGATTTAGTTCATAAGCCTGGCAAGACTTTTACTATGCCAGATGGTTTATCAAGGAGACCACCCACTGAAGAAGATTCAGACTCAGAAGAGTTCGATGAAGATATACCTACTATCAAAGCCAGCACTAAAGGAGCTGAAGACTTTCCATACCTCCCCCATGAGGTTAAACTGGCAGGACTATTGTGTTTAGATTATGATGATGATGACCTCCACCAAGAGGATAAACTGGAAAATAGTTTTTATGTTAATAAAGGTGTTGGAAAAGGTGTAGATAAATTCGGCAGAGAGGAGGTAGAAGAAGATGTGGTGTATGTAGAGGAAAATGGATTGGTAGTGTGGGATAGTAGTAAATTAAGGAATGGTGTATATGTTGGAGAATTAGAGAATTTAAATAAAAAGGTGGATAAAGAGAAAGAGGTATTTTCAAATACGGTTTTCGAAGGATCCAAAAGTTCAGAAGAAAAACGTCGACATAGCTCGATTAAAGATTTATTTAGGGGTCAACGATTATTGGCTCATTCATGTGCAGGTGATATTGGTGATAGAGAAGTCCCTATTGATGTTATATTAATCGATTTTCAAGATGAAGTCTGGGGTCAGACTGGTTTTTATTTTTTGTTAGTCAAATATTTGTTGACTTTAGAGAGGCCAGAAGATTGTGAAGACGATGAATGGGTGGCTATCAAGAGGAAGTCATCTACGTTTTACCTATCTGGTTGACGTTTAATGAGGAGGAGGTATCCAAATCCTCAAGTAGTTATAAATCAACAGAAGGGGCAAGAATTAGTTTTGAAATCACTGCATGAAGATCTCGGGCATAGAGGCGTTGGAGAAACATTTAGAAGAATTTCTGATCGATTTTGGTGGCCTGGCATGAAGATGGCTGTTAAACAGTGGGTTCAGTCATGCGAAGAATGTCAAAGACGAAGTTATTTAAGGCTAAAAGAACCTGGACGCGCGACCGGTGAATATATGCTCTTTGGAAGAGTTAGTTTAGATGCCGTTCATATAAAAGAGGGACGGTATAAATATTTAATTGTGGCCAGAGATGATTTATCTGGTTGGGTAGAGGCAGCGCCTCTTATTAATTTAACTGCCAAAAATGTGGCAGAATTCTTTTTGAATAATTGGGTATATAGGTATGGGGTGATGAAGTTGGTAATGGTAGATGGAGGTCCTGAATTTGGGACAGAGTTTAAAGAGGCCGTATTGAAAGTTGGATCAAAGGTTAGGGTAGCAACCCCATATTATCCTGAAGCTGAAGGCATGGTTGAAAGAGGGCATCAAGTTATTAAGGATGCTTTAGTTAAAATGTGTGGGACAAGTGCTGAAAAGTGGAGGCACTATTTACCTTTAGTTTTATTTGCTGATCGAATCACTGCCAAAAGGACGACCGGATTTTCACCTTATGAACTTGTTTTTGGACAGAAAGCAGTTTTACCGGTTGATTTAGAAGCTGAATCATATCTTGGAGTTGACTGGGACACGGTCAAAACTACTGAAGAATTATTGTGTGCAAGAATGATGCAGCTAGAAAAGAAAGAAGAATATTTAGAAAAGGCATATTCGCGGATGATGAAGATCCAAAATCAATCAGTCAGATATTGGGATGAGCGGTTGGCACATCGATTAAGGAAACCTTTGAACCCAGGTGATATGGTCCTGGTGTATAATAGGAGTTTGGAAAGTCAGTGGGGAAAGATGTTTGCAGATAGGTGGAATGGACCGTATAAAATCAAGGAGCAAGTTTCCGGAGGTTCATATGTGCTAGAAGAGTTGGATGGAGTAGTATTAAAGAAGAGGGTAGCGGCCGATCAAGTGAAACGGTTCTATCCTAGAGGCACCAGGAGTGCTGAAGTCTTCCTCCGCAATGAGGATAAACTATGATATCAATGAAACTTTATGGATTCCTCTGCAATGAGGATAAACTATGAAATTTCTTAAATTTTATCAACTCCGAAATGAGGATAAACTACAATTTTAATGACATTTATCAAATTTTATACCTCCGCAACAAGGATAAACTATGATATCAACGAAATTTTATGGATTCCTCCGCAACGAGGATAAACTATCTTCTTATTTTTATCAAACATACTTTACTATCGTTACACTTCCTATGGGCGACGAAACAATGATGAAACTTAACGAAATTCAAGAAGACCATCTTTGAAATTTTCAAAAACTTAAAATTCTTAAAATATGGGTGAAGATAGTGTTGGAAAAATTTTTTGGAAGAAGTGTTCACAGGGGAACCTTCTTAATTTAATATTGGCAAGTGTGGGGGTAATTGATGGGCTGGCTGCTCTATACACAATTACCCCATAATGTTCGTTTCCAAAATTTTCCCTGTTTCTAGTTGAATCCTGGCTTTGTCTTTTAATTTTAGGAAGTCCACTAAGACTATAAACTGGAACGAATCAAGAGACACCGCTCTCAATGCCGGATTCAAGATTTTTTTTATTTTATTTTGTTTTTGATTTTTTATGTTAGATTGTGATTTCTTTTCTTTAATATAAATTATGAATCAATGTAAAGGTGATGCTCACTGGTGGTCTCTAATCATTTTTATAAATTGGAGGGAGCCCACCCAGTGATCATCATTATAAAAATTATCTTCTAAAAACTTTCATTTATTTTATTTTCTTTTCAATTTCTCAAAATTGTGTAACCACATCAAGTTGCACTTGGATGTGGGTATGATGTCGAGGGTACGGCTCATCAAATGGCCGGGGGGCATCTTTTAAAATTTTATTTTAAAATTTTTTTTTTTTTTAGTACTTTTTTTATCTTTCTTTTCACATTCATTTATCTTTCTTTAAAATTAAATTTTAACTTTTATTTCAAAACTATCTTTTCTAAAATCTTTTATTTTAAATTTAAAAAAAAAAAAAATTAAAATTAAAAAAAAAATAAAATAAATAAATAAAATAAAAATAAAATAAAAATAAAATAAATAAAAAATAATAATAATAATAATAAAAAAAAAAAATTAAAATTAAAATTAAAATTTATTAATTAAATCAAAATCATTATTATATTTCTTAGTTTTATTTTTTTAGTTTTCATTCTTTTTAGTTTTATTCATTTAGTTTAGACAGGAAACAGGGTCTAGGAGAACTCAATACTTATGGGATTTTACTTCAAGATATATGTTTAGTCCTCCAAGACTTTAAACTGGCTACTGTTCAAGACTTTCCTTAAGGTTTTATACAAATTTTGGAGCTGTTAGTCCTCCAAGACTTTAAACTGGCTAATTTTCAAGACTATCGTTAAAATTTTTTTTATTGGATTTGTTAGGTCCACCAAGACCTTAAACTGGAGTGTTATCAAATGTTAGGTCCACCAAGACCTTAAACTGGACTGTTATCAAGCTGTTGGGTCCACCATGACCTTAAACTGGATTTCTTATAGATTAAATGTTTGGTCCACCATGACTTTAAACTGGTAGTTCATTCATTGTTTAGTCCACTATGACTTTAAACTGGAAAATTAATATCTGCAGGATAATTCAACATTCATTGGACCACTATGGCCTTATACTGGATTACTTGTCGATCAAATGTTTGGTCCACTATGACATTAAACTGGATTATCAAATTTATTCAATCTTTGGTCAAGCCTAGGCCTTACTTAGGAATATATCAAGATATTTATGCACCTAAACGATCTTTGGTCCACCAAGACCATAAACTGGCAATCGATTATATGTTTGGTCCACCAAGACTTTAAACTGGAATGTCAATCTTGTTTGGATAACTCAATTCAATCTTTTAATTTATCACTGTCCACTAAGACTCTAAACTGGTTATTCAATTATTTCTGGAATTGGGTGTTGATAAGCTTTATGAGGCTAAAATTTTAGGTGGTGATGATGCTAAGGAAAGCATAATGGTTAATTAGGTAAAATTTGTGGCGCTTTAACATGGTCTAAAGTTAATATTATTATTGGAAGCCTGGCAAAAGTATTTTATGGGTTTGCTGTATAGCAAAGTTTGAAAATTGTGATGAAGGAATCAGAAGTTAGGATGGTAGTTGGATTTTAGGGAATGATTTTTTTTAGTGCCTCATAGTTAGGCCATTTTTTTTTGGTGTGAAGCTTGGAGGACCTTATGGCGAGATTGGAATCATAGAATTCGGCTCAGTGGGGGGCCCTATGAGGTTGGAATCAGGAGTATTCGGCTCATAGGAAGATCCACTCTCTCAATGCTGTGACAAGAAGGAAGACTGGTATATGGGAGTCTGAAGGGATTCAAACCTTGCTCTCGTAGTGGAATCATCACAAGATTTATTTTATTTTATTTTATGTTATATCAAGCCAGAGAAGAAGAAACAATGTTTTTATTATAAAGATTTAAAAGAAGACCAGCTAAAACAAATTTATCAATTATTTTATTAGAAAAGATAATTCTTTTGGAATTTCTCAACCACTTATGCAAAGTTTTAAGAATGGGGACATTCTCGATTGGAGGGAGGATGTGGTAGCCTAAAGTTTAGTACGGCACCTAAATAAGTAAATGGAGTTATTACGGCGTGCAAGATTGGCGTTATTATTTTTTATAAAAGGGTTTTATTTAATTTATTGGAGTTTAAAATATGAAGAAATTGGTCACGAGCGAATGCCTACACAAATACAATTTATTTTACGGAGAAAACTTATTTTTACGGTCTTAAAAATTTATAAGTATCAAGTCAAGTCACTCAAGAACCTTGGGAAATTTTCCCAGAATTTTTACTATTTTTTTTTTATATATTTTTTTAAATGAATTTTAAAGTTTTATAGAAATATTTACGTTTTCAGAAATTACTTAACTTCGATGAATTTTCACGGGGTAATTAGAGCTGCGCAGACTACGAAAATTAGTTTGGTATGTAAAGGGGAAGTAGCTCTATTATGTGTAATTTTTCTAGATTTTTTATTATAGTTTTAAGGTTCTAATTGAGTCCGGAAGTCCGGACGGACTCCGTACGGACTCCGCTTTGACTCCGTACGGACTCCGTTCCGGCTCCGGATTGACTCTGGAAGAGCTCTGGAGGGGAAAACTTAGGCATGTGACTAGGAATACTTAAGCGCTTCTCAAACTCGAAATTGAGGGGGGGGACACATCATACAGCTTAATCATTAACCACCACAGTCTCATTTTTTATTACTCAACAAATTAAAATAACTTGTAATACCCTTATAACATTATTATTTTTACATAACATCTTAGAAATACAATTCAACAGTTTAAATAACACTTCATACAGGGTATCTTTAGAAAGGTCTTCATCACTGGGACTTGATTATTGCTGTCTCATAACAATTAAAAATATTATAAAAACATAAAAGTCAATCTTTTCAGATCTTTCACTGGTACACCTTAATTGTTGTTATCAGTATTTCTTTATCAACAGCCACAATCACTTAATCTCAATAAGCGTTAATTATTTTAGAGTTTCATTATTTTTATCAATCAGATCTAAGTAGATTGGTTAGCTTAGTGATTTAGAACACCTACTTTGTTATTTTTATTGGAAGGACGGGGTTTTCAGCTAAATCCACATATCTCCTCCGGATTCTGCTTACAGCAAGGCGACTGTAAGAGTTTACCTTACCATACCGTCAAGGCCCAACCAGGTCAACCCCACACCTCCCCACCCCTATCAAGGAGGCAAAAGAAGAAGAAAGCCCAATATGGTGATACCCAGCAAACCCTGGTACATCCCTCTATTGATTCTCAAGTGCCTTTTCTTGTGGCTGATTCTGTTCTTTCAGGTAAATCTGAGAGGGAAGAAGACACCTTGAGACCAGTAGAGGCTGGGAGCAGTAGACAGATAACTCATGTATCTAATCCATTACTTTTAATTGCTACCTCAATGATTAACCCTGATATGGCTGTAATTGATGAAACTCTTGACCCTGAGCTCTATGAGAGTCTGGAAAGCTACTCAGTTTCCTTATTGAGAAACACTCCAGATGTAGCAAGGATTAATGATTAGTACTTGAGAGATATTATTGCCACACAAAATCATATAATGAACAATATGCAATTGACCCAGAGATATAATAGCTTGTTAACTGATCAGGGTTATCAAGCATTAAGAAGTGAATCACAGAGAGTCTCTGATGAATTGTCTCATTACAAAGCAACCCATGAAAAGAAAGTTGCTTTATGGCAAAATATAAAAAATGATTTGTCTAAACTAAAAAGATACTGTATCTGCCTGTTGCCAGGAGGTGGAGATAGATAAGATGAATCTGAAAAGATTGAATGACCATTTGTCATCTTTTCAAAATAAAAATCAGTTATCTTTTGCAACTATCAATGAGAGTTTATCTAGTCTTCCAAGAATGAAAACAAGACTAACAACCATTGAAGAAAAATTAAACTCATTGTTGAATGACCAGAAATATTCTGAAATTTCTGTGAAGGAAAATATAGTGCAGGATGCTCAAATATTACCAATGGCTAGTTCATCTAAAGTAAAAATAGCTCCAGAAATACCTGTTGATAACACTGAGTTTCCATCAAAAACTGATGATGCACCCAGATCTTCAACAGAAGGATTAAACAATGAGATTACAGCCCAATTACAAAAATTACAGCTGCTCCTTACTCAGAAACAAGCTAGTACTAAGGAGACTCCTTCAAATCAAAAGAATTGGCCAAAACTTGACAAATATCCTACATTTGATGGTGATTCTTCCTCTGATTGGCAACAATTTATTTGCAGAATTGATAACTTAAAAAATTATTACAAACTCCCAGATGAGGAAATTGTGTCCAAGTTAATTTCTTTGTTCACTAAGGTTGCCCTAATGTGGTATGAATCTGTTCTCCTGGATGGGAATGACTACTCATGGGAGGATTGGAAGAAATTAATTAAAGCACAATTTGGTGGCTTTAAGTTCAGAATGGCTCAACAAAGGAAGTATGAGGGAACTAGATATAGCTCTTCTACTGATAAACCTATTGAGTTTTTAATGAAACTTGTAAAAATCTTAAGGGCAATGGACCCAAATATGGAGTTTGATTTATGGAAGGACAGGATCCTTTATAAATTACCAATGTCTCTGAGAGACTTGATAGTGGCTAGGAGTGAGTTCTCCACAGAACCCTCTTCTTTCATTAATACTTGCAATGAGATTCTTCTAAACAATAAGTATGATGCCAGAAGATTCATTCCTAGGACCCCTTTGGAGAAACCCTCCACTTACCAACAGAAACCTCTGGAAAAGGTTGGTAAAACTTCTGCCCCTGTTGCACCAAAGAAGTATGCAACAAACACTTGCTTCAAGTGCAAAAAGCCTTGGCAGAAAGGCCATGTTTGTGAAAAGAAGATAAATCTTGTAGAACAAACAGAGGAGCATGCTGATGACACAGTAGCACTGGATGATACATCAAGTGATTGTGCAAGCAATATTTCATATGAATCTCAACAAGAAATCTTGATGCTGGAAGAGGATATTCATTATTTAAATACTATTGATATTGATAATAATGCTTTATCTACAGTTGAAGATGCTGAGATCATAAAGAACATTGAGGATAACTCAATTGTTATTGCCCCTCTCAAGGCACCAGTCTTGATCAATGAGACCAGCATTGAAGTTGTTCTGGATTCTGGAGCTGGAGGAAGTGTAGTATCTGAAAGAGCACTTGCTTCAGTGGATCAAGACTATAAATGAAAACTGATGCCTATCATTTCTGAAAATTGGAGAGGTTATGGCTCTGTTTTGTCCCCCATTGGTAAATACAAAGCCACAGTGTTTTTTAAATATTACCATGGTTTTGTAAGAGCTATTTGTGATTTTGTTGTCATGAAGAATGATAACTTAAGCAATTGGTTTATTGTAGGGAATGATATTTTAACCAAGTATGGCATAAAATTGGATCCCTCAAACCAATGTTTCACAATGGGGATGAATGGGAAGAGAAAATTTAAGATTTCCTCCCCTAAAAAATTATTGAAACCAGAATTGAACACATGTAATTCTGTAGTTCAATGTAAAGTAAGATCTACAAAAGAGATGCATGCCCTTTTGTCTGAAATTGACAATGCCTCTTTTGGAGAACAACTTTCTGGTGAGGATAAAGATTCCATCATTAACTTGAAAAAGTCTTTTCCTATGGCCTTTGCTCATGGGTCACATGAACTGGGATCAGTTAAAGAGGAAATGAAACTTTCATTGTCTTTCCCATTAACTGATATACCACCTAGTTTAAAGAAGAAGCCTTATCCTGCTTCCCCCACAAAGAGAAAAGATATTGAAGACAATATCTCTACCCTTTTAAAAATGAATATTATTGAAAAGGTAGTTGAAACACCTAAATATTGTGTTATCTCACCTGTCCTAATTTCTTATGAGAAAGATAAAGCCAGGTTATGTGGTGATTATAGAGCACTAAATACTTATACTGTTGATGATATCTACCCTTTACCTAGAATTAGCTCTATACATGCTACCTTACAGGGTGCTAAATATATTAGCTGTTTGGATGGTAACAAAGGATATCACCAGGTACCTGTTGAGAAAAATTCTCAGAACTTTCTGATGATTGCCACTCATATGGGTATTTATAAATATATTAAGATGCCATTTGGCCCTAAAAATGCCCCTTCAGTTTTCCAAAAAGTCATGGATAACACATTCCATCAAGAGATAATTGAAGGATGGCTGATGGTTTATATTGATGATATCATTATATTCTCAAAAACATTTGAGGACCATCTTAACCACCTGTGTAAAGTATTCCAGAAAATGGATGAAATAAATATGACACTTGCTTTGAAGAAATGTAAATTTGGTTTCCATTCTTTAAAAGTTCTTGGTCATGTTGTTTCAGGCTTACAGATATGTGTTGACCAGAACAAAGTGGCAGCCATACAACAGGTGAAGGCTCCTACTACAGTGAGAGAGCTCCAAAGTTTTTTGGGAATGTGTGGATACTATAGACAGTATATTAAAAATTACCAAGTCATAGCTTTACCCCTTACCCAATTAACTAGAAAGGATGTTGCTTTTGTCTGGAATAGTGAAAGACAAAGAGCCTTTGACACTATGAAACACTGTTTGATGTCAGCACCAATTCTTGCTTTACCTGACTTTAATCAACCATTTGTTTTATACACTGATGCCAGTTTCATTGGTCTTGGTGCTGCCCTCCATCAAAAACAAGTGATAAATGATAAAGTATCAGAAGTAGTAATTTGTTATATTTCAAGAACCTTGAGAAATAGTGAATTGATATATGGTGCTACTCAATTAGAGTGTTTAGCTGTAGTGTGGGCTCTAGAAAAGCTTCATTATTACCTAGATGACCAGATGACCAGAAATTTGAACTTGTCACTGACTGCAGTGCAGTTAAATCCCTTTTAAACTTGAAAAAACCTAACAGACATATGTTCAGATGGCAGTTGGCTGTTCAAGAATACAGAGGGAGAATGACAATTATTCATAGGGCTGGTATTGTTCACTCAAATGTGGATATGTTATCTAGGTTACCTTTACCAAATAATGACTCTAATCCTGCGTATGATCCTGAGGATG
The DNA here is from genome assembly GCA_030280995.1 of Hemileia vastatrix. Lineage (NCBI taxonomy): Eukaryota > Fungi > Basidiomycota > Pucciniomycetes > Pucciniales > Zaghouaniaceae > Hemileia > Hemileia vastatrix. Next base: position 20,286,899 of record JASXTE010000011.1, read on the forward strand.
AAATTATTCATATACATGGGATATATGTGGTTGATATGGAGGAAGAGCTATTACAGCTTATTCTGGATTCATGTGATAAGGACACTGACTTGAAAAAGTTATTCACCATATTAAATGATCCAAAGAATGCTTCAATACAAGCATTAATTAAAACCCTTCCACCAAAGTACCAAAAAGCTTTGGAAAAAGGTAAATTTTCAATTGATGAAGGATATCTATATTATAGAAGAAAGTTGAGCAATGTCATTGTTATTCCTCCTTCTATGAAAGAAATCATCTTGAAAATTTGTCATGATGACATATTAGCTGGATATTTTGATCTTGAAAAAACAATGATCAGAATTAAGAACACTGCTTGGTGGGTTAATATGTCTGAAGACACAAAATTATATGTTGAGTCTTGTGATTCTTTCCAAAAATCAAAAAGATTAACTGGTAAAAGAGCAGGATTAATGCAACATATTGAACCTCCTGATGCACCATGGCAGATAATAAACATGGATTTTGTAACAGGATTACCTATTGCTGGTAAAGACAGTTATAACTCTTGATGGGTTATTGTGGACAGATTCACAAAAATGTGTAAATTCATCCCTACTCACAAGGATGTTTCCACTAAAGAATTAGCTTTCTTATGGTTGTCTCATATGTTTAATACTGCTGGTTTTCCTAAAGCCATAATATCTGACAGAGACCCTAAATTTACTTCTGAATTTTGGATGTCTCTGATGGATGTTTGTGGTTGTGATCTGAAACTTTCTACTGCCCACCATCCACAGACTGATGGTTTAGCTGAAAGAATGATTCAGACTTTAGAGGACATGATAAGAAGGTATTGTGCCTTTGGCCTTGAGTATAAAGATAATGACAGATTCACTCATGATTGGGTTACCTTACTTCCTGGGTTGGAATTTTCTTATATTAGCACAGTTCATTCTGTTACTCAAAGAAAGCCTTTTGAGCTCTGGCTTGGATATGTTCCAAATACTCTTGCCCAAATTCTCAATAACAAAATACCTAAATTGGATACACATCCTGGTGTAAAATCTTTTCTTCAAATGCAACAACTATGCAGAAATCATGCTCAACAATGTATTGAAAAATCATTTGAATATGAGAAGAAGAGATGGGACAAATCCCATAAAGAATACACTTTTAAAAAGGGTGATGAAGTGTTGATTTCTACAGTCCACTTCAACTTACAAGGTAATAACAAATTGAAAGATCCATTTGTTGGTCCATTTGTTGTCAGAAGAATGATTGGAGATAATGCCATTGAAGTTATTCTGTATTCTCCATATGACAGAAAACATCCTGTTTTTCCAATATCTCTTTTGAAACCTTACACATCCAATAGTGATTTATTTCCAAAAAGGAGGGGAAGACCAAAGAAAACCCCAAATGAAATCACTGAAACAGCAGAAATTGAAAAAATTCTAAATGACAGAATAGTCACTGCTGAAAAAGGTACAGAATACTTATTGAGATTCAAGAATAAATCATCTGAATATGATTCTTGGATACCTGGGAAGGAGATATCTAATCTCCCTACTCTACTAAAAAAGTATAAAAAGAAAAAATCATAGAATTTTTTTTTATTGTTTTTTTTAGAGTGAGGGAGTGTCAGCCAGGCTACTAGACTTAACAGGTAAAATAATTAATTATTTTACTAAGTTGAAGCCACACCCCTTCTTCTTACTAATAATTAATTATCTACTTAAGTATTACTTACAATTAACTAGTTAAGTACAATAAGTAGTATAATTAATTAATGTAAATAAAATTTCCCTTACAATTTTACTCCCTAACACCGTGCTCAATGGTATAAGTCAATGGGAATAGAATTTAAAAATAAAATTATAATAAAAAAACTTTAAATTAATTATATTACCTCAGTGAGAGCTCTGGAATCCCGTGAAAGTAATATAATTAATTAATTATTGTGTAATTAATTGTGACAGTCCAAGGAACTCAAACTTTATTGCTAATAAATTTGATGTCCTTGTTGACGTACCATTTATTTAATTCTTATGTCATATATGTACTCCTTTCAGTCATTATTTTACTCACATTCTTACAATACATGGTGTAAATTCCGTATATTTTATTCCCTCATGTTTTGCCTAGAAAAGGCCTCTTACTTTGTGCTTTTCAGATCATTCTTTTATCACTTACATTACTATTACATTTACAACACTACATTTATTTCTATATTTTATAACTTTAGTATTTACAACATCGTAATTCTAATCTATAATTTATATTGATATCTTAAATCTACCTCTTATATTTGAGTGAATTAATCAAATTGATTTTAGAAATACGTACCTTTTTGTTGAGAGACTTTTAAACCTTTAAAAATCCCGTGAAAACCTCGAACCAAGCTTCTAGACCAAAAGTACCCCTTGACAGAACTTATGATGAACTGATACTGAGATTTACTTTGAACTCATCTTGAGCTCATAACAAATAATGGATGAGTCTGTGATGGAATAATAGTGAAAATTTAATGAATATTTTATACAAATAATGACAAGGGCAGATTAAGAATCTGATCCATTCGCAGAATTTTTTTCATAAAACACAATTTAATTTTCAATTTGAATTTCACTTGATCATTAAAAAGACTGAAAATTAACTATTCATTAAAAAATCATCACTTTTAACCTCTCTAATGATTTTATTTTTTTTTTTTTGAAAAAATATATAATAAGATCAGTCACTACGCAATATAGGGGGTGGACTTCCTAGCAAGTCCTCAACCTGAACTCAGACTGGACTCGACTTGAACACCCACCTAAAACTGTTCTGCTGAGTGTTGTTCATCCCTGATTGTATGGTTCCTTTATCAATAGCTCAATGTGTGTTCAATCTGCGGTGAGTTTGGGTCCAAGGTTGCGGACTCACTAGCAAGTCTGCCCCCACATTGTGTGGTGAGTGGTTCTTTTTATTGATAACTCCTTTTAACCAAGAATTTTAAGCTTTCATTTTTTAATTAAAACCATATTAACTGATTTTTTTTGTATTTTCATTTTTTCTGATTATGCAATATAAATATTTTTCAGTTCAATGAATTTATTTAACAAAAATATTAAGCCATCAAAATTCTCAAGTATTTTATTCTATAATACTGTGAAAAGATTCTTAATTAAAAAACAAAAAGATAGCAATATGTTTTCCTAATTTCTGTTTCAATGAATTCCTCTCATAGCTTTTTTACACTAAGCACTAATAATTGATTAATCTTTTTATTATAAGTTTAGAAAGAAGTATAATTCTTATACCAGTTGATTTTAATCAATTTTTTTACATTTATATATGCAAGAAGATTATTAAAATTAATAGAAAAAATATTTTTCCTCTTTTTTATGTTCTATTGAATATTCAACTACTAAGAATTTTTGAAATATAAATTTATTCAAATTAATAAATATATGATATTCTCGAACTTTTCATGATTTATTTCATCAAAATTGCATGTAAATATGGGTGTTTGGTAGAGTAATCTCATGAGTTGAAATAATAAATCACTAATCAGTAAATGTTTTGTATGAAAAACTGAAATTCAAGCTAGATGTTTAAATTTAAATAAAATAAAACCAAAGTATTATAAATTTATTTAAACTTTAATTTTAGTGCTTGATTTTGCTTCAATGCTGTATTGTGGGATAATTTCAGTGTCAACTTGGGAATAAGCAACATATATTTTGCAAGGTGTTATCATGTTAAAAAATGTGCTTCAGATAAAAATTTTGATTGTATTATTTTTCAAGAACTGAAATAAATAGGTAGAAGTGGTACTTAATCATAATTCTATCAGTTTCAAATTGAAAAACTATTATATGATATTTATTTTGTAAAAAAGACACAATAGGTACTTTAGATTATTCCCATCTAGCAAAGCAGCTTTAAAGGCAATCATATTTTGATTAAAAATAATATTATTCCACATTTAACATGAATAGAAAAATTATGTCAATTCTTTGGTGCTGAAAAATAATTTAAGTGAAATTTTTCAGGTACACTTTTTTAGTCTTTAGAATAAAAGTTTTAATAGGATTAATTCACATCTGAACACTTACATAAAATTCTAAAATTAAATATATGGGTTCAGAATCTATCAATGATTTATTGGAATAATGATATTCATGCTGATTGGTAGATCTTATATGATGTTTCTATTCAATTTCTAAGTGTATGAAAAACTATCCCTTTGATATTTTATTTAAACAGAAGAATTTACAAATCTTCTTGAAATTGGCCTTATCACAAAGCAATACTGGAATTAGTATATTGTAATAAAAATTAATTTAAATAGCATTGTTTCAAATCTTCATTACATATTTAAAACAGAAAATAAATGTCAAAATTTGACTTTTTATAGAAATGTATATTGATTTAAAAGATATTTACTTATTTTTTTTTACAAAACTGCCAATTTTATCCTGTGAGGCTTCCCTTCAACTTAAAAATATAAGTCTAAAAAATTGTTATGATGCTCTGAAGACTCTATATGATGTGTACCTAAAGCAAAATATTTTTTTTGAAGTACTTAAAATCTAAGTAAAAGAGCTGATACCTTTTTTATAAAATATAGTTGTATAAAATTAATTTTAAGTTATTTTCATAATCTGCCATATGGAAAGAAATCATATAATAATAATATATGATCTACTTAAAACTATTTAATAAAAATATTTTGATATAAAAATATAGTTATTTTTATACTTAAAACTACTTAATAAAAATTCTAAAAAAGTATAAATTTTTTTATGGATTAACTTAGCTTGAACCACACTTGGAAGCGGGATTGCATTAATAGTTCAATATAAGTTCCATCAAAAACATGATAAATATTTTTTTTGAAAATTTATATAGTCATTGTAATAAATAAAACTAGTAAAAGAAAGGACTCAGAAATTTTTTTCTGTTACTGAATAGATTATTGTAAATATATTGAGGCAGATAAATTAATAAATTTTCTTGAGTTTTCAGTTATTTCAGTCAATTATCAAGTTATATATAGTAATAAAAATAAATAAATGAAGCTAAATGGTTATATATGTAGATAGATCTTTTCTTCAAACTTTACTTGAATTATTTAATATAATTCAAAAATATTTTTAATCTAACCAAAATATTTTGCTATTACATTTAAAAATAAATACAATAAACTCATAAAATACATAAGTTCAATTGTTTAAAATTTCTTTAAATGTTTTGTTTTAGTTTTCAACTTCTTGCTACAATTTTCCTATTATATTATTTATTTATATCAAGTATACTTATCAGAAGCATACTGTCAATTCTTGTGTAAAAAAGAAAAATAGTTTTTGTTAAAAATTATTTTATTATATTACTTTCTTAGTCTTAAAGTGAATTGTAAATAAAAATTTTTAAATAAAGATGTTTAAACTATAGGTTTAAGTTCAAAAATATCAATAAAAGATAATTATCAATCATTTTTCATTTTGGAAGAATAGAGCTGTAGATTGAGGGGGTGGACTCTGATGTTTGCCTGAAGAATAGAGTACACTCTCCATTTCTTGCTACCTCAATTTAAAACTTCTCAATCTCTCCACACAAGTTTTTCTACCTTGTCATTTCTTTTAATTCTATTACCACCCCCTACCCTTTTATTGCCCTCCTGATACATTTTCTACACCCTATAAACTTCAAAATCCAGGTTTAAGCCCTCCACTCTATTTTCACTTTTAACACAACTACACCCCTTTCACTACCATCCTCATCCCTCACCACTCCTTTCTTACCTCTCCCTACCCTACCCCACCCCTTTCAACCTTGCCCTATCTATTTTTGCCCCAACTCCATCCCACTCCTTTTAGAACTAATAAAAATGCTTTTTCTTTCAACCCCCATTTTTTCACTCTTCACCCCAGACATTAACCACCCCACCCCAATCCACCCTTTCAGTTTTCATCCAACCCCTATGGCTTTCCAAATCACCCCCTTTTCTGCCTATAGAATAAAAGGGGTTAGAATGGGAGAAAAAGGAGTGATATCAAGAAAGTTGGTGTGGAAAGTGGTGAAGAGAGGAATAAATAGGGTGTTAAGGGGAGCAACATAAGTGAGGAGGGGTGTAATGGGATGATTAGGGATGGAGAAGGGGGAATAAGGGTCTAGGATGGGACAGTTCTTTGTAGACTTAAATAAAATATAAGAGGGAGAAAATTTTAGATGGGAGAAGAATGAGATTTGAAGTTTGAAGGAGGAAAGTACTTGTAAGGAACATTTTGAAACAATGTAAGCACAAAAATTATATAATATATTTTTAGACTTCAAAATCATAATGGCATGAAACATCCCAAAAAAAACTCAATAAATATTTTTCAATGTTTATTAACCATAGATTTTAGTCTCATAAAAATTGGATTTTTTATTCTTTTAATATAATTAAGATCATGATAAGTTATATTTTTAATAGAATTGGGCCCATTTCCTGTTTTAAATTATATAAATATGGGATGTAAATCAATCTTACAAATTGTTCAATTGACTAAATCTAATGTTAAATTATTTTAAAGAGTGTTTCAACTTCCACAACTGTTTTGAAAATGGATAAATTAATAATAATATTGATTTATATAATGAGAAAAGGAGTTTATTTCTCACTTTTTTACTGATAAAAATTTAATAAAATATAGAAATTCAATGAATATTTCTTAATGAATAATTTCTTAGAATATTGGATGTTTTATCTATATATTCATAGGGTGAATACCCTATAAATTTTCATGAAATCTCTTATAATTCAAAGTATCAGAGAGTTTCATTAGTTTCAAAAAATGAAAAAAATTTACAATTTTTCAAAATCTTATGAAGCCACAAGGCTAGATTGATAGTGGGGCTCATTTATTTTTTATCCCTTCAACAAATCCTCTAATTCAAGTATAAATATTTTTTGAACTATTAATCAGCTGTGGTTCAATGAAGGTTAAAATTGGTTTCAAGGTTTTTTCAAAGTAAATTCACTATTTCTTCATGATTTTTTCATCACTGCCTCAATGTGTGCTCAATTAGATATAAATTAGGTTTTAAGGTTGCAGACTTGCTAGCAAGTCGGCCCCCCATATTGTGTGGTGAGAGAAGTCACTTAATATCATAAGAAGTTTAGAAGAGAAAGTATGTAGTTGACTGATATTTTTCATTGTATTTAATCATTAAAAGTTTTTTAAATATATATATTTATTCTAATTTTATGATCAGGAATTATCAATTTTTTTTTCAAGTTTTAAAATATTTTTGAAATTTAAAAATGTCTTTCCAATTTAGTTAAAATACATTAATTTAGAGGTATCATTTATATAATTAATACATATCATTTTTTTCAATCAAGTGAAAAAATGATATGGTCACTGTCAGCCAGGATGTCTCAGGAGCCCAGTAAAATGTTATAATACTTTATTGGAACCATAAGAGGGAATAAATTTATGTATTTTATGTATTTAAAAGAATATATTTTATTGCATAATAAAATTATATAAATATTTTATCAAAAATAAGTAAAATAAGTATTATATTAATTTTATTATTAAATAAATTATCTATACACTTACATAAAACATAATATATATTATATTCTATAAATCATGGCGCATTTTTATGTATTTAATAGGGGGTATCAATGTTCAGGGATCCACAATTAGGGATCGAAAAATTTTTTCCCTGCATCCAACATTATTAATTGCAGAAGATTCTTATCCTCTATCCCCAGGGATAGTGGATAAAAAATCCACAATTATGCATTATCCCACCTCTTATACCCCAATTTCCATTCCTAATTCCTGATCCCAAACTCATCACATCCATGATTCATCTGTAAGCAAGTTAAATTACATAGAATTATGGATGCCATCCTTATTTATCTCATCACTCTATGATACTTAACTATTGTGGAAAACACATAACATTTTTTTCTATCTACACACCACATCTGCTCATTTGGTGGCAATTCCTACTTCCCACTTATTACCTAAACCTTCTACCAACAATATTGAAGCACCTCTCTACTAGGAAGCAACTTCACACAGCTATGAATGCTATCACTTTAGTTTTAGCTGCTGACTCTGACTCTAACTCTGGGTTGGAAGACACTTTAGCTTATATGTCTTTTCAATGATCTTTATAGAGAAGAGGATCCCAGACCTGAACTAGATCCCCCCTCCCTTGAATCACAAAACATTCTTTCAACCAGCATACACTCTGTCATTATGCCAACCACCCTCCAACATTTTGAAACACAACCTTTTTAATTTTTTTCATACTCTCCAAATGTTCAACTTCTGTGCTTTATTCACTTGTTTTTCTGTTTTTATTTTTTGCATACACCACACAATATGGGGGGCGGACTTGCTAGCAAGTCCGCAACCTTGGACCCAAACTCACCATAGATTGAACACACATTGAGCTATTGATAAAGGAGCCATACAATCAGGAATGAACACCACTCAGAAGAACAGTTTTAGGTGGGTGTTCAAGTAGAGTTCAGTATGGGTTCAGTATGAGTTCAGTCTGAGTTCCATCTGAGTTCCATCTGAGTTCAGGTTGAGGACTTGCTAGCAAGTCCACCCCCTATATTGCGTAGTGATATTCATTTTTATTTTGAATTTACGCTGAATGTCTCTTTTTTGGATGTCTCATTTGTTTCCATTCACCAGCTCAACATGAAATTGCATAATTTTTCACTGTTTCTTTTTTTCATTCATCCCTCATATCCTTTTCCTCTTTTCTCTTCTCCTTTAACATCCCTCAAACAATTTTGTTTCATATAATTTCTCCTATCATCTCTCCAGGTAAGTCATTTTATTCTTTTTTTGATTTTTTGATTGCTAATTATAATTTTTTTATTTTTTGTATCTAAATTTTTTTGTAAGTGGTTATTTTTGATTTCAATGGTAAAATTAACCTTTTTTCTCTCCCTCTTTACTTTCTTTTTTAGCTTCATCACCCTACTCTTCTTCCCTCCTTGGCATGTTCATTATCCCCCCTTTCCCCTATTTCACTTTTTTTTGTCTCCATGTCATTATAACACATACATTGCACATTCTTTATGCATGTCACTTATTCAATATTCGTTTTTTCCTAAATTCCAACATCAATCTTTCTCACTCTATTTTTCCTACTTTTCAATCAAGGCAAGTTTCATCTCCTATATTTTAATTCCTATATGATATCTCATTTCTTCTATGAAAATTTCATACTTAAATATATATATAACTTCTATCTGGATAACAGTGAACGTATTAAACTCCTCTTGCTCTCATCTCCATTACCACCTTTCAAGTTTTTGTAAAATTTTGATAATCAAACTCAGAATTAGGGTTACATTTATTTAAATCTAATATCCTTTTAGGCAAGATTATTCTGAAGGCTACCTTCCATTTCCCACAAACAGATTTGAATTTGGTTCAGTGGTTTCTGAGATACTGACTGTTAAAGTTAAGCCTTTTTTTCCCAATTTAAATTTTTTTATTTCATGTTCTTCAGTAAAAAATTAGGGTTAAGTTTATTTAAATCAAAAGTACTTTAACTGAAGATTCTACTGAAGCCTATCTTTCATTTCATATAAATGGATTTTAATTTGGTTCATTGTTTGCTGAGATATTGACCTTTAAAATTGAGCCATTTTTTCCAAATATCACATTATTAATTTCATGTTTTTATATTGCATAATTAGATAATAAGGCTTCTGAAACTATTATCTGATGATTATCTAGGTTTTTATCTCTCAAATCTTAGGATCACTCAATTATTTCTTGGCCAATCACTAGAAAAAATTACATTCTGGTATTCACAACAAGATTTATACTGATATGAATGATGCTAATTATCTTACTTTGGGGATTTTTTCTTATATTATTCCTATTACTGGACAACCTATTCCTTCCCCAGCTAAAATAAAATATCATGGGTCATAATTTCTGAATAACAACTGTATAATAAATTTTGGATTAGGAACTGGAATCATAAAAACTATTTGGAAATCTTCTCAGGATCATCACCAAATGACCAAAGCTCTACCTGGCTTGAAATCTTGTCAAGAGTTCACACATTTTGGATGTTCTTTTCAAATAAGTCAAAAATTAATCCATCAAGTAAACAAGGTAAAAAAAGAAGGTGAATTAAACAGATATGAAAAAACTTTATGTAGATCAAAAAAGTATGGGGATGAGTAGAGTCATCAAATATTTTTTATTTTTTCATAAATTTTTTATAAATAACTCTTAAATTTCAAATTCCTAAATTAAAGTAATAGGCCAATGACCCTGTGTTGTATAAATAGTAATCATGAAAAAATTTATTTGTTTCATGAGGTTCCTCAGCCTACACTTGTGGAAAGTCCCAAACATATTTTTCTAGATGTATCCACATTTTGGCTAGAGGAACTTTCATTACTTTAAAACTAGGGAAATTGATATATATTAGTTGTTTATAAATTAATTTATGTAATTATATTAAATTTTGGTGATTCTCACCCCTTACCTCAATAAAATTCAGGGGAGGGTATTGCCAAATTTTCAAATCTGACATGTGAAATTGATGACTTAGAAAAATTTTGGTGATACCCACCCCCTTGCTTCAATAAAATTCAGGGGAGGGTATTGCCAATTTTTTTAAAACAGATATAGAGTTTTGTTAACTTACCTGTATTCAGAAAAGTAAATTTAATGATTTGAATGTAAAGAGGAAAAAATAAATGAGTTTTTCAAATTTTTGCAAGAAAAAAAAATCATCAAGAATCAAGACCTTTAAAAAGTCAGCACATACAAAATTATCACCAAAAAGAAATAAAACAAAATTTATTTAACAAAACAAACAAATAATCTAAAATGTTGCAATAAAAATTTTTCACATCTCAGTGAGGAGTCTGTGCCAAGGATTGATTATTAGCTTTAATTCATTCTATCAAGAAAACTTTCTAAACGAAATAAAAAAAACTAGTTATCAAATATTTTCATTAAGCATTCCATTTCCGCAATAAATTTATTAGCTTTAACACATTATCTCAAGAAATCTTTCTTTTTTGAATCATCTTCAAGTTGATACTTGAGTTCCATTTGATCCAATAGGAAATTGTACTTAAGAGCCTTCTCCTCTTTCTTTATATCAAATTTATTCTCCTCCAATTCATGTGCTCTCTCATTCCTCTTTGAAGAAAGCTTGAATTTATTCTCCTCCAAGTCTTGTACCCTTTCATCCCTCTGTAAAGAAAGCTTGAATTTCTTCTCCTCCATGTCTTGTGCCCTATCATCCCTTCATAAAGGGAGCTTGTATTTTTTCTTTTGAAAGTTGAGAGTATCTCTTGAAACTTCAACTTTACCTAGAGTGAAAAGGAATGTTAAAAGGGGAAAGAAAAGCTCACTTACTTATGAAGAGGTATTCTATCACTTACCAGATTCATGTTTCTCCAGGAAATAATCAATTGAAGAAAAGGGGTTTGTGAAAAACTGTCTCTGTTTTGCTTTCTTTGACTGTTGCAATTCAAAGTAGTTGATTGTCTTTGCTTATTTTTGGAGGTAACACTTTCCTCTTCATCATTGATGCTAGCTTCAGACTCACTTGCTTGAGGATCCTGGGGTTGTTCATTATCCTTTTTAGAAATAAAAAAATAAAACAACTAGACAAGAAATAAAATTATACTTGATTTAGATCAAGTTGATTTATATTACCATAAGGATCTATTGAAAAGATATCTTGATTTGTGGAAGTTAAATGATGGGATTCTTGAGTAGAAGAAGAAGGAAAAAGATTTGTTTTGACATCATGTTCAGAGAGAATCTTCACCATCCAACATCTTTGCAGGATTAACATCAGCTTGCTCTCCAAAAATAGCATCCATCTTTTTAAAGTATGGACATAGATATTCAAGTTTATCATCTATGGATTTTATGCCCTTACTGATATTGATGTCAGTAATACCAAAACCAGTAGAAAATGAAAGTGTCTTTGCCTTCTTGTAATTGGCTCAGTTATTCTTGAAATGTTCAGAAATTTGTTTACGCAAAAGATCAATCCTTCCCTTTGTCTTATTTTGTAATTCATTGGCCATTAGAAGATAGCCATTGACTTTTGATGCAGGGGGCCATCCTACTTAGGTTGCATTCTCAGTACCAAAAAAAAATCATAATTAGTTTTTATTTTTAGCCACTTAATAAGTATGAGATGATCATCTTTTTTTAGTTGAACAGTCTTTGATTTCTCAGCTGAGCAGAGGAAAGAGGAAGTAATGTGATTTGATAAAGCTTTGGGGGATGGCTGCCTTTGAGAATATCTATGACAACAATGCATTTTGAGATATTTTAAGATGAAAAGGAGAAGAAAAAAACGTATGAGATGGGGAGTGGTTCTGAGCAGATATAATGAATAGACAGGATGGGAGTGTGCAGCAAGGCAGGAAGCCTGGGATATCCAGAAAGTTGTCCAAGATGTGGTTATGAAAAATTGAGGATAAAAATGTTGGATAGAGATGAAAATTGACAAGTAAAAGGTTTAATAACCAAATTATTAGCAAAAATAATTGCAGAAGATAATTGGGGTATAAAGATTTTTATTCACAATTAATTTAATTGTAGATTGGTCAACATTGATACCCCCTAATATTCATAAATTAATAATTAATTAATTATAAACATATATTATAATTAAAATTATAAAATTAACTTATAATTTAATAAAAACTTAATTAATTAAATCTATATATTAGGGGGTATCAAAGTTAGAAATCTTCTATTTCAAAATACCTCTTTTTTCCACCAAATCAACCATGATTATTTTTTTACATATGCCATCTTGTGTCCCCAAAATGCCTTTCAACTGAGAATTAATGTCAAGTTTGTGGCTTTCTTTTTGTGTTGTGAAATGCCTTTTAAATAATTACAAATCTCTAACTTTGATACCAATATTTATTCTGTAACTTAATATTTAATGCTGTTGGTTAAATGAAAAATAGCTATGGATTTCCTTATAGGGCTCAGATGAGACTTGAACAAAAAATTATTTGCTATATTTTACCTTTTAGATTGATTTTTTATGTTTTATGATTATGATACATACCTGAATAATTATACTTAATAAGTAAAAATTTATGAAAATTAAATAATAAAGCTGTTCAAATATAATTAATGATACTTATTCAGTAAAATAATAGGCCCCTTGAGCCCTTTCATTGCTTAAGTTTTTTCACACAAATAATTATATACAATTTTATAAACATATACATCTTAGCTGTGATGGAACTTGGATTGAACTCCCAATGAGATTTTGTTTCTGACCACTATTCAATATAAGTTAATATTTGAGATTTTTTCTTATTTTTTGTTAAATTTGATTGAAAACTCCTTAATGTTTGCCCAGGTTTATCTTTTTATTGAAAAGATTTGTACCAAACACTATGAAATGCTGAACATATATCAAAAGTTGGAATTATTCTATTTTTTTTATAATAAAATCTTTAAATTTCTTTTTAATAATAATAATAATATTAGTTTTTCCATATGATAGATTAACAAAAATTTTAAATTTAATTGTTTGTATCTAAAATATACATGAAAAGACACAAATTTTTCATTTTGAACTTAAACTAAACTGGAGAAATATGATTTTTGTACTTATTCAACATTATTTAACTCCTTCTGATTCTCAAAATCGTTTTGCTTAGCTTTTTACTTCAAATTTTATTGAAAAAGTCAAGTTATGAATTCAGATAGTCTAAAAATTTGAAAAAAAATATTTTTTATCAATTTGAACTTGAAGATAATTTCAACTTACAGCCTTAACTTTTTCTTTTTATACTAAATGAAAATTAAAAACTTTTTGCATTAAAATGAATTTTTATAAAAAGCAATTAATTTAAGTATTGATTCTTAATAAGGAATATAGCTAAGAAGATGCAAGAGCTCTTAATGTTCAATAAACTCTCAATTATTTTTATTCTTTATATTTTCTAATAAAGAACATAATTTTTTCTAAAATATTGGTGTTAAAATCATATTAATAACAAAGAATCAATAAATTATTAATCTGAATTTTTTCTCTTGACTATTATGTTTGAATTTTGTATTGTAAATTTGCATGGTCAATACTCTTGTTCTGGAAAAAAAGAAGGTACTTCTGCACTGCCATACACAATTAAAAGCTCAAAAAGTAATATTGAAAACATTTCATCCCCCAATTTGGAATATTTTCTTAAATTTAAATTAATAAACATTCAATTATTCTAACATTAGCCTGTTCTATCAGTATCACTATAAATATATGTTTTCTCTCATTTCAAACTATACTCTCATATATTGATTCTTCTATAAATATAATTATGCATTAATAAATTAAAATTCACTTTAATACATAATATAGAGTCTGTGAAAAATAGTAGAACTTGAAATTGAAATTCAAAAACTCATAATGCATTATAAAAATATTTTTATTTTGTGCTGTGTATTCTCAGGCAAACACTATTGATATATTAAATTATTGAATGCAAGAAGAATAAAGCTTTCAGCTTATATTTTAAAAAAATATTTGTTGATTTATATTAATTTTTTTCATTTGTATTTTGGGTTCCTTTTAATTAATTAATTTTAAGAACACCATTTCACTGAGTAGAAGTTATTTACTGTGACTTGATCAAATTAATTTAAAGATTGAAAATGAACCTAAAGAATATTTATGGATTTGATAAAAATTTCTTCATAATTATGAAAAGTATTTTAGTTACTAAAAATTTATCATAAAATGCTTTTGAAGTTGAGCGCATAGTTTATCCTAAAAAATAAAAAAAAAACTTTACTTACTGTTTGTATCATTTTCTTGCATTTGTAAATTTTATTAAAAAAATTGACTTTACCACTTGAAGAATGTTTTTGTTTAACATATATAATCTCATTCTTCAATTTTTATTTATTTGAGGATAAGAGAAATAAAGGTGCTTCATCAATTTCACCATTTAAAAACAAAATATTACTGCATCTAAATTTTATGATTTTGTGTCTTTTATACAGAATTTTAGAATATAATACAGGATAGGATCTATGGCTTAATTTTTCAGTTATATAATTTATTTAAATAAGAAAATTAATGCATAAGCTAAAAAATCTGATAAAAAAATTGAGAAAAATTTAGTTTACATGGTCTCTATAAAAAATGAAAGTTTTGGATTATAAAAAAATGGATGTTTTCTACATTAAGAAGTCATGAACTATTTTTTAAATTTTTTCAAAAATATGTAGTATATTTCATAGAATGGTTAAAATTTATACTTAAGAAATAATAATTTAATTTTATGTCTTTTTATTCTTAAATTTCTATTTAGAATGATCATCTGATTACATTTCATCAAAAAGTATTATTTATTAAAAATATTTCAAATGTTCTTGTATTAGGGGGTGTCAAAAATTGCCATATACACCATTCAAGAAAGCCTTAAAAAGGTACAAAGTAAGGTATTTTAATTCAAATTACATACCCCATTAACTTGTATACTTCAACAGCATGCTTTTCCCTAAATACGCCATCTGTTGGGTACATCCAAGCCCCTCAAGCACTTCTTCCCCTAAACTTAATTAGTCAGCATTAGGTACACACAGGCCCATACCTTAAATATTTCTTCACCTAATCCTTATGAGCTTATTTATACACACACAGTACATGGTATATCAAGTCTCAAGGCACCCTAATATCATACAAACAATTACTGATTCTCTAGTCCTTGATCTTTTGATTGAGTCTGATCTAGATTCTGACGCTGAGTTTGAACTCTTTATATGAGTCACCTGTTAGAGAACCATTACCTTACTTCCCAAACCACATCCATTGGCCATCAACCAGGATATTCACTTCAATAGCTTTCTGAAATATCTGAACCCAGTTTTCAGAGAATTTTCCAAACCAATTATCATGGTTTTTAATACCTACATAATTTGATTCATGATAATTCTATTTACCACAACAATTCTCATTGCCTACAGAGGGACCCTGAAATACAAATCTCCGTGGCACTTTGCCAATTTGGCTCAAATGGGAATGGTGCTTCCATAACCTGTCTTGAGAACCTCTTCAATGTAAGTCATGGAACAGTAGATTTATAAACCAAGAGAACTATCAAATCCATCCCTTCACTTCAATAACACTTCCTCACATGGCCCACTAAAGAGGTTGGACTGGGAAAATTACAGGTCAAGAAAAATGAAGGATTCCCTAGGTGTATTGGTTTTGTTGATGGAAAAACCATCCCTTTAAGCCAAAAGCCTACAAAGGATGGAAATAATTATTTTTATCAGAAAAAGAGGTCAGTGGTTATCTATATCTTACATATTCTTACATATAATACTAATCCTCTCATACTATTTCTTTTTTTTCAGGTATTCTATTGCTCTCCAATTGGATTGCAATATGAATAAAAAGTCTATTACATTTCATTCCAGCTTTCCTGGTGCTCTCCATTACTATTTTTTTTTCAACACATGATGATGTCTTGAAACCCTGAGAGTTAATTTGATGAAAATCAATATCATCTTGCCAACTCTGCTTACACCAGTGGGAAATATGTGATCCTAGAATTTCGTGGGGCTGGTGATAAAAATAGTGAAAAATCACAATTCAACACTCATCTTTCCAAGTCTTGAGTAAGCATTGAACATTTGATTGGAATTTTGAAATGTAGATTTGCTTCACTAAGGGAAATGAGGAGTCCTCTTCTTAACCAGAAAGAAATGAAGGGTCATGCACTAACCTACTAATTTCTAATAAATTTTTTCCTACTCCATATTTTAATCCTTCAAACTTCTTATAAACTACCTCCATGATAGCTTCTTCTTGCTTAGTATCCTTGTATTCCAATCTCTGATTCCAAATAGAATCTTCATCCTATGAAGATTTACTATAAATTAGTAGCCATTTTTTACCTAATTAAGTTTGATTATTTAGAAATATGTTTTATATTTCAAAGCTTAAGGACATCACATCATAAATCATGCCATCAACAACATTCAGAAGTTGAAGTAAATCTCTTCACTTTGGTGTTTTTAATACAATAGTAATTGGAACTTTCAAAATAGGGGGTGCTAATGTTCAAAAATATGTAATTAAATTAATTGGGATACAAAAAATTATATCCCAGTTATCCTCCACAATTATTTTTTCTAATAATTGGGATATTAGACCTTTTATGTGTCAATGTTTACCTCTATTTGAAACTTTTATCCAAAATTTTTCATAACCACATCTTGGACAACTTTCTGGATGTGCCAGCCTCCCTACCTTTCTACGCACTCCCATCCTGTCTATTCATTCTATCAAATCAGAGCCCCTCCCCATCTCATCTGTTTGTTTCTTCTCCTTTTAATCTTCAAAAATCTCAACATGCCTTGTTGTCATAGATCTTCTCAAAGACAGGCTTCCCCCTGTTTTTCTTCAAATCCCACTACTCCCTCTTTCCCCTGCTCAGCTGAGAAATCTAAGACTGTTCAACTAAAAAAAGATGATCATTTCATACTTATCAACTAGCTGAAAGTTAAAACTAATTATTATTCTTATTTTGGTACTGAGAATGCAACTAAAGTAGGATGGCCCCCTGCATTAAAAGTCAATGGATATCTTCTAATGGCAAATGAATTAAGAAACAAGAAAAAGGGAAGGATTGATATTTTTCCTAAACAGATTTCTGAACACTTCAAACACTATTGAGCCAAATACAAGAAGGCTAAGACTCTTTCATCTTCCACTGGTTTTAATGTTGTTGACCTTGATATCAGTAAGAGTGTCAATTCTATAATCCATAAACTTGATTCTTTATGTCCTTACTACAGAGAGATGGATTCCATATTTAGAGAGAAAGCCATTTTTAATCCTGAAAACGTGTTGGATGGAGAAGATAATATCTCCAAACATGATGTTGAAAGAAATATTTTTCCTTCCTCTTCTACTCAAGCCTCCCCTCATTTGACTTCCACAAATCAAGATATCTTTTCAATAGATCCTTATGGCAATATAAATCAACCTGATATCATTCAAGTAAGCTTTTATTTCTTTTCCAGTTGTTTTACTTTTTTTATTTACATCTCTTTTTTATATTTCTAAAAAGAAAAATGAACAAAACCAGAAACCAAAATCAAGAGAGTCTGAAGCTAGAATTGATAATGAAGATGAAACTTTTACCTCCTAAAATAAGCAAAGACCATCAACTACTCTGAATTTCAACAGTCAAAGAGAATAAAACAGAGATAGTTTTTCTTGAACCCTTTTTCTTCCATTAATGATTTTCTGGAGAAATGTGAATCTGGTAAGTGATGGCATACCTCTTGATAATTAAGTGATATTTTATTTTATTTTTTCAATATTCCTTTTCACTCTAGGTAAAGTTGAATTTACAAGAGAAACTCTTAACTTTCAAAAGAAACAATATGAGATCTCTTTATGCAGGGATAATAGGGCACAAGAATTGGAGGAGAAGAAATTTGATCTTTCTTTACAGAAGGATGGGAGAGTACAAGACTTGAAGAAGAAGAAATTTGAGCTTTCTTTACAGAAGGATGAGAGGGCACATGACTTGGAGGAGAAGAAATTTGTGATAAAGAAATAGGAGAATGCTATTGAGTAAAACTTCCTATTGAATCAGATGAAACTCAAGTATCAACTTGAAGATGGTTCCAAAAATAAAGTTTTCTTGATAGAATTTGTTAAAGCTAATAAATCTGTTGAGGAAATTGAATGCTTATTGAAAATTTTTAATTGATTACTAGTTTTTTTGTTTTATTTCCCATATCACTTGTTTATAATTTTTTGCACATGAAAGTTAACTAGTATGATACTTACTCTGTGTTGTTGGTTAGACTGAAAATTGATGTTTACATACTTTTGTACTCTTCATCTGACAAATATTTTTATTTTTACCTAGAAACACTACCAACACCATTTGTTACACCACAAGGTGTAAAAAATGTGTAACAGTTGTGTAACGGTTGCATAATAAATACATAACAATCTTTATGTCCCCTACCAATCAATAATAATTGTTATGTATTTGTTACACAACTGTTACACAACTGTTACACTGTGTGGTGTAACAAAAACTTTTGTAGTGAAAATGTTAATTTTTTGGAGATTTTAAATTCCATTAAATTTATACCTTAGTAAATTTAAATATGATTGATTTTTTTAAAACAATTTCACCTGTTTAGTATAGCTCAATAAGAATAATTTTGTTCAAGTGACCACCCAACACATATATACATCATTCTTTAAAGAAATAAAACTTTGACTACACAGATGAATGTTTGTCAGCCCTTTTGTTATTTTTACCAAGATGCTTAATGCAGTGAAATATAGTAATTTCTTTATTCATCAGTTCATTATTTATTTATTTTTTAGATTTTTTCTTCAAATAGTTTTCAGTTTAATTTTTAATTTTTGGGCTATTAAATCATATATCTAGTCTCATAGACTATTTCAGGTATTTCCAAACAGTAGTCTGTATCATTGAATTATTTTAATATTTTTGTATTAATTTAAACATTAAAAAAAAATTCACCTTACTGAAGTCGCTGCAACTAGCAGCAACTTTGGTTCTCTCCCAGCCAGGAAGAATCTGGCTGGGAAAGAACAATAAAGCATATAAAAAACTCACCTTACCTAAGTTACTGCAACTAGCAGTGACTTTAGTTCTCTCCCAGCCAGGAGAGAAAAATTAAGCATTAAAAAAATAAAGGAAAAAAAAAACTCACCTTACTAAAGTTGCTGCAACTAGCAGCAACTTTGGTTCTCTCCCAGCCAGGCTCTTCCTGGCTGGGAGAGAACAATTAAACAAAAAAAAAACTCACCTTAAAAAATTTGCTGTAACTAGCAGTGACTTTGGTTCTCTCCCAGCCAAGTTCTTCCTGGCCGGGAGAGAACAATTAAGCATTAAAAAAATAAAGAAAAAATTTAAAAATTAAAATAACTCACCTTACCAAAGTTGCTGCAACTAGCAGTGACTTTGGTTCTCTCCCATCCAGGTTCTTCCTGGCTGGGAGAGAATAATTCAAAATTAAAAAAATGAAAAAACTCACCTTACTGAAGTTGCTGCAACTAGCAGCAACTTCGGTTGTCTCCCTGCCAGTTTCTTCCTGGCTGGGAGAGAACAATTAAACATTTAAAAAAAAAAAAAACTACTCTTACCAAAGTTGCTGCAACTAGCAGAAACTGTGAGCAAAATTAATAGCAGCACCAAAAAAGACTGGACTCACCTTTATAAATTAAATAAATCTCCCCTTGTTGTTGGAAAGGAAGATTTATCTTTCAAACTTAAAGCTTTTATATATTTCAATTTTTGGAACTTTCATATCTAATAATTTGAGCTCTTTACTATTTAAATTAGAACAAATGTGCTTCCTTCAGGTATGTATGGGGTTTTAAGTGGGGTTTATTAGTTTTAGCCCCCTCCCACCAACAATAATATCTGTTGTGTATTTAAGTGGGGTTTATTAGTTGTAGCCCCCCCACCAAAATAAATATTTATTGGAGGATGTTTGTTAGGGTTTTTATTGGTTCTTTTTATTTAAAGCAGATTTAATATGACAAGAAGAGGAAATGGATGTCCAAATAAGAGCTCTTATTTCAGAAGGGAGGGGGAGGCCTGGAGCAATGAGGTGGGAACGGATTTTGAAGAGGTTTGGTACTAAAATTATCCATTTCAGGAGGGGTTTACATCTCATGGTTCTATACCTAAGTTCTCTGACTCTTACAACACTAGGACCTATCACCTAGCTCATGTCTCACCAAAAACTTCTGTAATTAGACCTTTTAATCATGAAATTCATCCAGTGATTGTGAAGTCCTTTCAACTTGAAGAATTGAAGATCTTGGGGATGTTGGAAGATTCCAGGAAATTTTGTGAATACCTAAGAATTTTGAGGCATAAAATAAAGACTAATTCTGCTCATAAAAAAGGAGGTGATGAGGGTAATATGTATGCTTCTAGGGAAATGGCTGCTACTCAACATATATTTGACATCAGTAAGTAATTTTATTAATTTTTAAACTTCATTATACTTATTGAATCTCCAGGTATTTATATAAATTTAAAAAATAGATGATTAACAAGTATGGGAGGCTTTAAGATTCTTCTTTTCTTTTTACACCTTTTTATCTAAGATTTTTGCTTAAAAGTACTATCATAACAATATGAAACTGGTGACTGAACTAGATCTTCCTTGCTATGATGGTGTTAATTCTTTTTGGAGGTAACTTAACTTGGATTTCTGGGGGCTTCTCCAATGTCCCACACAAATATTTGGATGGCAGTGATATTAGCCTGGGTGTTTTCTGGCCAACAACATTAGATGGACTTTTGGATGAAGATTCTTGGAAGGAAGGCACACCTAGACAACATAGAGGCCACTTTATCTTTCCAGAGCTCAAGTATATGGTGGATTTTGAGAGGTGTGATGGCTTATGGGTGTTTATTTGGCCTGCTAAGAAACTATATCATCAAAAAACTCCAGTAAAAGAGTTTGGTAACTTTACAAGGCTAGGTTCTTCAATTCAAATCAGTAAAAGACTATCAAAATCTATTAAAACATTAAAAATGCATATACCAGATTTTGTAATGTCTAACTATATTAAAATGAATGAAAAATAAAGTTTATAAGCCTTACATGATAGCTTTCTTCAAAAATTATTGGATAATACTGGTTGTTTAGAAATTGATAATTATTAATATTATTATCAAAATTCATGTATATATTTAGAAAAATATATTTAATTCTATCAAAATGGGAAACTTAAATACATATAGATTGAGGGATAAAAGAGTAGAGGATGAAAAGGATATGAGGGGTGAAAGAAAAAAGAATGAAATGTAATAAAAAAATTAAAGGAGTTGTGCTGAGAAATGATGGAGTGTGAATGGCATAATGATAGAGCATATTCAAATGAAAATTAAGTTTTGTGAATCAAGGGGGGAGGCCTAGTGAAGCTTCAGGATCTTCTTCTACATAAAGATCATACAACTCACCCTTAAAGTCAGCCAGGATATTATGGAGTATAATGCAAGTCATTATCCAATGATTTGCAGTTTTTATTTCTGTTTTTTTTGAAATTGGATTCTGAGTTTCCGGAGACAAGAAAATATTCCCTTTAAAATACCAATAGCATGTTTAATTCTTACTCTTGATTGTGAAAGATGATAATTAAAAGATGTTTTTGGGTCATTTTCTAAAGTTGCACCTTGGAAAGCAGGTATAATGTATTTTCCACTTGCATATGCTGAGTCTGCAAGGAGGTACTGAGATTTGTCAAAGTATTGGTCAGGATTTTGAGAAATCTTTATTATTTAGAACAAGGAAGAGTCATGACATGAGCCTGGGCAGCCACTATGAAAAGCAATAAACTCTTTATTGATATCACACACAGTTTGAATGGCAATAGAGTATCTGCAAAGAAGATTAAAATTTAGTTCATGAAGAGAAATTTGAGAACATTTTAAAGAAACCTTTTTTTCAATTCAAATAATGGTTGCCATCATGAGCAGGCTTTTGGCACAATGGTAGAGTTTTACCATCAAAAAAACCTACTCAGCCAGGGAACCTTCATCTTGCATTACTTGAGATGATTCAATTGCTGTTGTGGAGCTGGCCAAGCAAATGTTTGAGAATTGAGAGAAAGGATAGAAATCATACAGCTCTTGGTGTATAATATGACGGTACCATATCCTATTGTAAATTTTTTATCTAAATGTCTTACAGAAGCACCATTTCCATTTGAACCAAAGAAACATAGTGGAACAGCAAGTTGAAAGGCAGGATTACGCTTTTTGTTATGGGAATTATTATGGAAGATAGGGTGATCAGAGATGAGTTTTGAAATTTTGAAAAAGTTGTGTGAAGTTTAAATGAGGAATTTAAAGAATTGAGGAAAGATCATATCTGGGATCATGATAAAAATTTGGCCCCGTTGGGATGATGTAATTATTTTTGGAAAGAAAAGACATATAAGCTAAAGTGTCTTCCAAACCAGAGTCAAAATCAGATTCAGCAGCTAAAGTTAAAGTGATAGCATTTGTAGCTGAGTGAAGTTGCTTCCTAGTAGAGAGGTGCTTCATTATTGTTGGTAGAAAAGGTTGTTGGTAGAAGGTTTATTGATGAGTGGGAAGTTGGAATTTTCTACCAAATGATCAGGTGGGGTTTGTAGATAGAAAAAAATGTTATGTGTTTGCCACAAGAGTTAAGTATCATAGAGTGATGAGATACATAAGGATGGCATCTCCAATTGTATGTCATGTGACTTTCTTATAAATTAATCATGGATGTGATGAGTTTGGGATCAGGAATTAGGAATGAAAATTGGGGTATAAGAGGCTGGATAATGCATTATCATGGATTCCTTATCCACTAGCCCCTGGGGTAGTGGATAAGAATCTTCCACAATAAATAATGTTGTATGAAGGGAAAAAAAATCCTGATCCCTAATTGCAGATCCCTGAACATTTATACCCCCTAATAAGTGCAAGGAATGCAGTATCCCCTTGTAATCTTATGGTCTTTTTTACTATGCTCTTTTGAAGTAGTTAATGATAATGGTAGAGATTTCATATTGAGAATATATAAAGGCCTCGGTAACATCTTTTAATGTTTCTAGAAAGGACAAGATGAAATATTTAAATATTTTCTAGAAAGCTACTATGTTTTTTGGGGGGAAGGAACTATCATTTATATATTCCACCTTCATATTTCTGTTAATACTTTAATTTTGAAATTGTTTGTTTGTTTGTACCATCTTGAGGATTGAGACCTACTTAGTTGGATGTTTTTTGGATTATGCACTTTCCTCTTAACATGCAAGTAAATGCATATTTCATGCATTTTTAATCCTCAAAGGGAGATTTTTTGTATTTTAAATGTATATAAATTTAAAAAAAAATCCAAAAAAATCACAAAAAGAGAAAAATGGGAATACCCTCCCCAGAAATTTACTTTGGGAGGGGCTCAGGATTACAAAATTCTCCTTTTTATTTCATAAATGAATAAATAAATTATTCAAAAAAGATAATCAACCAAGTAAAAGTAATGGCATTCAAAATACTACCAGCCAATGAGTTCAGATGTGACTGAAGCCAAAGAATACATTGACATGGAATTTTATTGTAAACTCATTCAATCAATTAATTGTTTGAATGACTATCTTTATACAGAAATATGGCCCAATGGCCCGTTACTTAAAGTTGATGATTATCTTTAACAAATGATTAATTATAAATTTTAGAAATAAAAATGAATCTTTATAAATCCTTTACTTACCATACTTAGCCTCCCTCCCTGATGTTTTAATTATCATCAAACCTTCTTGCCTCACTTTACTTACCCTCTTTATCAAATTTTTGTTGATATGAAATGAGAAACCAAAATGAGTAAACTTTTCACAAGATTCTAACCCAGGAGGAGTTTGGGTAGTTTGATAGTTTTTTGGTGAAGAGTTCCAAATTTCTTCCACAAGAACATTCCCTAATCCAAAGTTGATAATATATTTGTGATTGGGAAAGTATAATCCATGACCTTTGAGTTGAGCAGGTGAAGGAATTGGTAGTTCAGTAATAGGATCAATATAAGTAAAAATCCCAAATGTAAGAAAATGAGAATTTTTTTTGTCCATATGAATCTTGTTGTGAAAGCCTCCATATATAATTATAAGATTAGATGAAAAGATATAATCATCTTCCAGATTGACCCATTTCATATCTGTCCAATTTGATAAAAAAAACAAAAAAAATTGTTTATAAAAATTCTTGGAAATATGCTGGGAATGCTTCCAGCACCTTTCCAAGGCTAAAAAAAGAAAAAAAACTTACTAAAATGCTTGGAAACAGTCTAGAAATGTTCTGGTACTATTTCCAAATAAGTTTGAGGAAAAAACAAAAAAATAAATGTTTATAAAAACTCTTGGAAATGTGCTGGGCATGCTTCTAGAACGTTTCTGATGCTAAAAAAAAACTTACCATAAATGATTGGAAACAGTCTAGAATTATTCTGGGACTGTTTCAAAATCAAAATCAATTTTGAAAAAAAAACCTACCCAAAAAAAGGAAAAAAAGAGAAAAAAGTCAGTAAAAGAAAAGCAGGATCAGGCACCACTCATCTTAGGTAAGTGTTGGAAGGGGCTTGAAACAAAAAATGAGGAACATGTGAATCCATGTAGAAAAAGAAAAAAAATACTTTGATGAAAGGGTATAAAAAGATGTAAAGAGGAAGAGAAATGGGGGAATCTGGAAGGAAAATTGCATGATGATTAGGATATGTGTTATGAAATGCATTCAGAAATGGGTTTTGAAATGTTTTCTGAAATGAATGAATATATAAATTTGAGTGGGAGTATAGTATAATGTGGGGTTGGAGGCAAAGGGGTATGATGTAAAGTGGGTTGTGGGAATGTGTGTATTGGTGGGCTTAATTGTGGTTGGGGTTATGGTGCAAGAATAGGAAGTGTTTGATGAAGTATTAGACCAAATGTTTGACATGTCTAACCCCAAGTCTGCCATATATGATGGCGTCTTGGAATGGTATTTTGAGACTGAAGTCCACCAGGCATATATGGTAATGTTTGACACCCCCTATTCTAATTACCATTCAGCTTTGAAAATGTTCTCATTATGCTTTCAATCAAAATTCATCCATGTTTTGTGAATATTTCAAGATTATTTCAGGAAGATTTCAGTCTGAGTTCAGTCTGAGTTCTATCTGAGCTCCATCTGACTTCAAGTTGAGGACTCTCTAGCAGTCCCCCAAAAAAATTGTGTGGTGATGATCCTTCAATTCAATTGGCCATCACATTATGTTGTTTGGCTTTCAATGGTAACAGAGCTGCCTTGAAATTTTTAGAAAATGTTTTTTATTTAGGGAGTGGCTCTGTTAATACTTATACAAAACAATGCATCACTGCTATCAACTCCTTGAAATCTAAACTTCTTACTTTCCAAACTAAAGAAGAGCAACTTGAATCATCTTAGGTTATGCAAGCAGAGGGCTTCCCAGGATGTATTGGTTTTGTTGATGGTAGTACTATTCCTTTGAGTCAGAACCCTGCTCAAGGTGGAAACCATTACTTTGAACCTAAAAAAAGGTAGCTTATTTTAAATTCCATTCATTATTTTTTATACTAACACAAGCAACTATATCTTCTATATAAATATTCAATTTCCATTCAGCTTATATGTGACATGAATAAAAAATTTATATCTTTCTTTGCTGTCTATCCTGGTTCATGTCATGACTCCTATGTCTTTCAAAGAATGCAAATTTCAAAATAACATGAAAAATTCCGCAAAGAAGATCAGTATCTTCTGGAAGACTCTGTTTATGTGAATGGAAAGTATGTACTTTCTGCTTTTCAGGGAGCAGCATCTGAAGACAGTCAAAATGCCAAGTTCAAAAATCATTTGGCAAAGTCAACAGTCTGTATTGAACATTCTATTTGAATTTTGAAATGTTTTTTTTCCAGTTTAAGGGAATTAAGAAGTCCTCTTAGAAATAAATCTAAAATTGAGGCAGTGATCAACTGGATTCTGTGTTGCACTATATTTCATAACCTACTTGCTGACTTCAAGATCAATGGTTAGAGTTTTATGAAGATGAAAAAGTTGAAACACCTCCCACTATATCCAACACTTCTATTTCTCAAACCACTATAATAAGGGAGAGAATTCTTTTAATAACACTGGCACATTGGGAGATTTAGTGATTTGTTCTTAAATTATCACCAAATTCATTTCATTTTTATTTACTATTAATCTTACTTCCCAGTGGGATATGCTCCATCATTATGCCAATAATACTCCAACTTTTCTCAACAAAACCCTTTTAATTTTTTTTTCATACTCTTCAAATGATCAATTTTCATGTATTATTCTCTTCCTTTTGTAATTTTTTTTTTGCATATTGACTTTTATTTTGAATTTTCAATGAAAGTCTCTTTTTCCCTGTCTCTTTTATTTTTGTTCACCACCTCAAAATGAAATTGCATATTTTCAGCTATCACATAATTTTTCAGTCATCCTTTCATTCATTCATCCCTTATATCCTTTCTCTCTTCTCCCCAAACATCCCTCAAACAATTTGGTTTCATTTATTTTCACATCTCATCTCTCCAGGTAAGTCATTTTATTCATTTGTTTGATTTTTTGTTTTCTAATTATAATTTTTTTTGTTTTTTTTTTCTTTTTTCTGTTTTCTTTTTTTTGTAAGTGGTTCTTTTTCTGGTTTTAAAGGTTAAGTTAAATCTTTTTTTGTTCTTTCTCTCTCTCTTATCTTTTTTTTACTCTCCATCATCCCCTCTTTATCCCTCCTTAGCCTGGCCATTATCCCACCTTTCCCCCCTCCTTGGTATCCTTTTTCCCACCTTTACAACCTTTCCATTCTTTTTGGCTGCCTCTAACCTCGCTTTCCTTCCTCCTTGGCTTCCTCTAACCCCCCTTTTCCCCCCCTATAACTCCTCCAAACCACCCCTAACTCCCCCAAACCCCCTCAAATTTCCCCCTACACCTGATTTGAACCCCCCCTCAGCCCTCCCTACAACTTACTTCAAACTCTATTCCTAGTCGTACTATCGGCTGGTCGTCTAGAAGAAGGAGGAAAACAATGAAGGATGAAGAGGAAGAGGAAGAGATAGGGAAGGAAGGAAAGTAATAAGGGGATTTGAAAGTATTTTTAAGAGAAACAAAGCAACAAAGATTTCTTGGACTTTGACAGAAAAGTGAGGGTTATATTAAAATATAATATATTGAATTTAAGTAAGGGTTTAACTCTCAATGCGCGGCAATCACAAATATTATTATTAGACCTATTGCAACCGTAAAATATTTATTTACTTTTAAATTTAGATTTTATAAGGCTAATAAAAAATAAAATAAATGTAATATAATTGAAGTTTTATTGAGTTGAGTGTATATAATAAGTGTTAGAGCTACAGGGGGTTTCCAAGGCCCTTATATAGGCAAGGGGCCCTCTGAAGCGCCACAAGAAATTATATCCTATAAAAAAAATTAGATAAGGAATAATTAATAGTTAAAATTAAGTGTACCAAATCTGTAAGGGAAAAATATAAAACAATTAACTAGAAATAAGTAAGAGCCCAAAAAATCCACCAATTTAACCCCAAACAAATCTTTGAAATAAGTGAGTAATTAAATAAGATTGAAACACTTGAAGTATTAACTAATTCAATTTATAAAACATTTAATAATAGCCCATTTTAAGTGAGACATAAAAATTAAACTATTTTAATAAAATAATTAGTGTAATTAATTAATTAAGTCTGGAACATAAGACATTAATTAATATAACCCATTTTCTTAGTGTAAGAATTAAATTAGGTTAAAAAAATTTATTAATTTAATATTATTACTAAATTTTAGAATACAACATTAGTAATTAATTAAATAAAACGTTTTGACTAATTTAATACCTTAATGACATAATTATGAGTCAAAAAAAGCGCTCAATATTCATAATTCATATGATATAAAAGTTTTATTTTAATACTTTAATTTAATTTATTAATTTAATTATATTATAAGTTAATATTTTGATTTTTTAACTATAATATATTTAATAAATTAATTAATAATTTATAAGTATTAAATACATGAAAAATGCGCCAACATTTTATAGAATATAAAGTATTTAATGAGTTTTAGTTGTATCTATAATTTATTTAATAATAAATTTAATATAACCCTTATTTTAGTTATATTATAATACAATTGTTATATAATTTTATTATGCAATATAATATTAATTTATATACATAAAATGCATAAATTCTCACCCTCATTAAGCTCCAATAGATTAACATACAATTTACTGGGCTCCTGGTATAGCCTGGCTGACACCTACTGTCGGTCAATCGTCTAGAAGAAGGTAAGGAAAGGGGGAGAAATGGAGGAGGACAAGGAGAAAAATAAAAGAAATAAAATATAAAAGATTATTTAGTTTATTTAAAAGAAAGCAACGACGAGTAACTTGAGAGATGACACAAAATGAGGTTTTATTAATAATAATATTATTTCAAGTAAGGGTTCTGCGCGGCAAGCACTGTAATTACTATCAGACCTAATGCAACCTTTAATTTGTTATATAAAATTTAAATTAGATTTGTAATACTAATAAAAATAATAATAAACCGGTTATAATAAAATATGTTAAATTGTGGAGTATATAGTAAGTGATGAGGCTACAGGGGATTATCCAAGGCCCTTTTATAGGCAATGGGTCCTCTGAAGCGCCACTATATTTGTAAATACAAGAATTATAATAGGATGAAACAAAAATATAAAAGAATAAGTGAAACATAACAATGTAGAGAAAAATATGAAACAATTAATTAAAAACCCCAATTAAGAATCCAATTTTCCCACAATTAATTCCCAAATCAGTAAGTAAAAATAATGAATAACTAAACAAGCCTGGGACATAGGAACTATGAGAAAAATAATTCAAAACAGATGGTACAGTCTGATTTAAGGATTTTTAAGTGAAACAAAAAATATTTTGACGCAACAAAATATGTAATTAATTTCAATTTAGTATTAATTAATTTTTTCCTGACACAATTAAGGGTCAAAAGAAGCGTCATTAATTATTGTTTAATACTATATGAAAAATGTTATCTAATATATAAATATAAATAATTAATTTAATTATATTATAAGTCAATTTTACACTTATAATTATAATATATGTTTTTAATTAATTAAATATAAATTTATAATTATTAAATACATAAAAATGCGCCAATATTTGTAGAATATAAAATATATTATGTTTAATTTAAATGTATAAAAATTTATATAAACAATAAAATTAATATAACACTTCTATGTAATAAGATACTTATATAATTTTATTATGCAATAAAATATTAATTTATATACATTAAATGCAATTCTTATGCCCTCTTTAAGGTCCTATAAGTTAACATATCATTTACTGGGCTCCTGGAATAGCCTGGCTGACACTCCCTCACTCTAAAAAAAACAATAAAAAAAATGCTAAGATTTTTTCTTTTTGTATTTTTTCAACAGAGTAGGCAGATTTGAGATTTCCTTGCCAGGTATCCATGCATCATGTTCAGATGATTTGTTCTTATATCTCAATAAATATTCAATACCTCTTTCAGAAGTGATAATTCTATCATTGAGAATTTTATCAATTTCTGCTGTTTCTGTGACTTCCTGAGGGTTTTTCTTAGGTCTTCCCCTTCTTTTGGGAAATAAGTCACTGTTAGAAGTATAAGGCTTAAGCAAAGAAATGGGAAAAACAGGATGTTTACTATCATATGGAGAATACAATACAACTTCCACTGCATTATCACCAACCATTCTTTTAACAACAAATGGGCCTACAAAAGGATCTTTTAATTTGTGGTTACCTTGAAAATTGAAATGGACAGTAGAGATCAACACTTCATCACCCTTGTTAAATGTGTATTCTTTATGGGATTTATCCCATCTTTTCTTTTCATATTCAAATGCTTTATCAATACAGCTCTGAGCATGTTTTCTGCATAGCTGTTGCATTTGCATGAAAGATTTTACACCAGGGTGTAGTTCCAACTTAGGTAATTTACTATTGAGAATCTGAGCAGGAGTATGTGGGACATAACCTAACCAAAGCTCAAAAGGCTTTTTCTCAGTGACAGAATGAACAGTGCTATTATATGCAAATTCAAGACCAGGCAATAGAGTGACCCAATCATGAGTAAATCTGTCATTGTTTTTATATTCTAAACCAAAGGCACAATACCTTCTAATCATATCTTCCAGAGTTGGAATCATTCTCTCAGCTAGACCATCAGTCTGAGGATGGTGAGCTGTAGACAATTTTAACTCACAGCCACAAATATCCATCAAAGAGGTCCAAAATTCAGAAGTAAATTTAGGATCCCTATCAGAGATAATGGCTTTTGGAAAACCAATAATATTAAACATGTAAGACCACCATAAGAAAGCTAATTCTTTGGTGGATACATCTTTGTGGGTTGGAATAAATTTGCACATTTTTGTGAAGCTATCCACTATTACCCAACAAGAGTTAAAGATGTCTTTATCTGCAACAGGAAGACCAGTGACAAAATCCATATTAATGATTTGCCAGGGAGCATTAGGTGCTTCAATATGTTGTAATAACCCTGCTCTCTTACCTGTCAACCTTTTAGATTTTTGGCAGGAATCACAAGATTAAACATATAATTTTGTGTCTTCAGACATATTAGCCCACCATGCAGTGTTTTTGATTCTAATCAATGTTTTTTCAAGATCAAAATGACCAGCTAATATGTCATCATGAAAAAGTTTGAGGATAGTTTCTTTCATAGAAGGAGGAATTACAATTACATTAGTAAGCTTTCTTCTATAATATATATAACCATCTTCAATAGAAAACTTTCCTTTACTCAAAGCATTTTGATACTTTGCAGGAAGAGTTTTTATTAATGCTTGAATCAAAGCATTCTTAGGATCATTTAAGATAGTAACCAATTTATTTAAATCAGAATCCTTCTCATATGAATCCAGTATTAATTGCAATAACTCTTCTTCCATATCTACTACAAATATACCATGGATATGAACAGTATCATCTTCAGGTACATAAGCAGGATTTGAGTCATTATTTGGCAGAGGCAATATGGAGAGCATATCAACATTGGAGTGAACATTTCCAGCCCTATGGATAATTGTCATCCATCCTCTGTATTCTTGAACAGCAAGTTGCCACCTGAACATATGTCTGTTAGGTGTCTTCAGGTTTAAGAGGGACTTCACAGCACTACAGTCAGTTACCAATTCAAATTTTTGGTCATCTAGATAGTAATGAAGCTTCTCAAGAGCCCAAACAACTGCTAAGCACTCCAATTGATTGGAACCATATTTCAATTCACTATTTCTTAAGGTTCTTGAAATATAACAAATTACAACCTCTGAGGATTTATCATTAATAATTTGCTTTTGGTGAAGGGCAGCACCCAGACCAATAAAGCTAGCATCTGTATAAAGTACAAATGGCTTGTTAAAATCTGGAAGAGCCAATATAGGGGCTTTCATTAAGCAACTTTTCAATGTATTAAAAGCTTTCTGACAGTCATTATTCCAGAGAAAAGCAACATCTTTTCTGGTTAGTTTTGTAAGAGGCAAGGCTATGACCTGATAATTTTTAATATATTGTCTATAATAGCCACACATACCCAAAAAACTTTGGATTTCTCTTACAGAAGTTGGTGCTTTCACATTTTGAATGGCAGCAACTTTATTATGGTCTACACAAATTTGTAAGCCTGACACAACATGGCCAAGGACTTTCAAAGATTGAAAACCAAATTTACACTTTTTTAAAGATAAGGTCATATTGATGTCATCCATTTTTTGGAAAACTCTATTCAAGTGAATCATATGTTCATCAAAAGTTTTAGAAAAAACAATAATATCATCAATATAAACCATGAGCCAACCTTCAATAATTTCTTGATGGAAAGTGTTATCCATAACTTTCTGGAAAACTGAAGGAGCATTTTTAGGGCCAAATGGCATTCTAACATACTTATATATTCCCATATGAGTAGCAATTAGCAAAAAATTTTGAGAATTTTTTTCAACTGGAACTTGATGATAACCTTTATTACCATCCAGACAACTAATAAATTTTGCACCTTGCAAGGTAGCATGTATTGAATTAATTCTGGGTAAAGGATAGATATCATCAACAGTATAAGTGTTCAAAGCTCTGTAATCTCCACATAATCTAGCCTTATCTTTTTCATAAGAAATCAAGACTGGGGAGATGACACAATATTTGGGGGTGACATCTACTTTCTCAATGATATTCATTATTAATAATGTTGCAATATTATCTTCAATATCTTTTCTTTTTGATGGAGAAGCAGGATATGGTTTTTTCTTAAGAGTAGGAGGAATATCACTCAAATTACAGGATAAGGTAATTTTCATTTCTTCCTGAACAATTCCCAAGACATGAGAACCATGAGCAAAAGCCATAGGGAAAGAGGTAATAGAGGCAATAATAGAATCCTTTTTTTCACTAGTCAACTGATCACCAAAAGAAGCAGTATTTATTTCATTTAATAAATCATCCATTTCAGTTGTTGTTCTGCCTTTACACTGGATTAGTGAGTTACAAGACTTCAACAGATGCCCAGAAGGTTTTCTAGAAGAGGAAATTTTGAATTTCCTTTTGCCATTCATTCCTAAGGTAAAGCAATTATTTGCTGGGTCCAATTTCACACCAAACATGGTTAAAATATCATTTCCCATAATAAACCAATTGCTTAAATTATCATTTTTCATGACAACAAATTCACAAATAGCTCTGACAAAACCACCATTATATTTGAAGAATACAGAAGTTTTGTATTTGCCAATAGGAATTAAGGTAGAACCATACCCTCTCCATTTTTCAGAAGTTATAGGTAATAATTTACTCAAATATTCCTTATCCACTGAAGCTAAAGATTTTTCAGACACTACACTTCCTCCAGCACAAGAATGAAGAACTACATCAACATTTTTACCATTAATGATAACAGGTGCCTTCAAAGGGGATATAGGTATAGAAGTGTTAGTAATATCTTTAATTATGTCAGCATTTTCTACTGAAGATAAATCCAATACACATTCTTCAGATATATTATTTAAATAATGGACATCCTGTTCCAACATTAAAATATCTTTAACAGATTCATTGTCATAGGAGATATTACTTTCACAGTCACTAGAAGAATTATTGACATCAAGTTCAACATCATCAGTGTCTTCATTTTGTTCAACAAGATGAATTTTCTTGTCACAAACATGACCCCTCTGCCACGGTTTGTTACATTTATAACAAGTATTTGTTGCATATTTTTTAGGTGCAACTGGGGCAGAGGGTTTACCAGATTTTTCTGAGAGCTTTGTAGAAGGTTTATTCTGATCATTATAAGATTTACCAAGGTAATTCTTTGGTTCATATCTATGGTTGAGTAGTACCTCATTACAGATATTAATGAAAGAAGAATTTGCCCTTACATGCTCAGTTCTAGCCACAATTAAATCTCTAAGAGAATTTGGTAATTTATACAAGATTTTATCTCTCCAAATATCATAATCCATCTTTAAATCAATTGCTATTAGGATTTTTTTCACTTTCATAAGAAAAACAATGGGCTTTTCAACAGAGGAGGATACATATCTAGTATTCTCATACAGTCTTTGTTTAGCTAACCTGAATTTTGAACCACCAAACTGATTCTCAATCAAGGATTTCCAATCATTCCATGTATAATGATTGTTATCTAAAAGAACAGATTCATACCACATCAAGGCTACATTGGAAAATAAAGAAATTAGCTTAGAAACAATTTCCTCATCAGGTAGTTTATAAGATCTCTTTAAATTATCAATTCTTTGGATAAAGTGTTGCCAATCAGAGGAAGAATCACCATCAATGGTAGGATATTGGTCTAACTTAGGCCAATTTTTCTGACTACTGGGATGGTCCACTTTTTGGTTTGAATTATTCATCATTAATAATTCCTGAAGTTTAGCCAGGTGTTCAGAAATTTCATTATTTACAGATACAGCTGGTGCATGACCATCACAAGATTTTTTGCTAGTAGCAAAAGATTTTACAGACTCATTGTCAGTTTGTTTAATGGTTGAAATATGAGGAAGAAAGGAGGAAATTTGCTCAGGTTCTTTTCCTTTATTTCTATGCAGCTTATTGACAGCATTCTCATTCAATCCATTATTGATGGTTAAGGTTTAGAATTTTTCCTGCAGGTCAGACACATAATTTCTTATTCTTGTAATTTCAGACATCTGGTCATTTACTTTTGCAAGAGATAGAACATTTCTGTCCTCAGAAACTGTGTGTTTGGCACTTAGTGCATGGAAATCATTCTTTAGCTTTTTAAACTCATTTTGTAGAGATTTTATTTCATTTTTTAATGAATAATTTTCTTCAATAAGGGGTTTCAATTCACTCAAGGTCTTATGTAGATTGATATTTCTATCTGAGATAGCTCTATGGTCACTTCTTATTTGTTTTTGTTGACTAAGAACAATATTCAAGGTTTCTTTGATTTTAAAATAAGCTGTATCCTGTACAGAAGAACTGACTTTACATTGCAAGTTCAACTTATTTATTCCATCATTTTCATGGATTTACACATCTCTCAAATGTTTGTCTTTCACAAAATTAAAATCAAGGGTATCTTTCAATATTTCCTCAGAAGTTTTCTCAATTAAGGTATAGACTTCAGGGGGAACAGAATCATTCTTAATTGCAAGAGAAGGATTAATTAAAGAAGTAGAAGTTAAATGTAAAGGTTCATCAAATGACAATTTGCTAATTACATCAATAGGGCTACTAGTTACAGGAAGCTGTCTTTTAACAGGTTTGACTGTTCTTTCACCATGTTCAATAATATTACCTGCAGAAGAAGTTTTATTAGAAAACATACCCAAGTGACTATCAACCAAATTACTTACCATGGCAGAGGAGGAAAATTCCCCTGAGACTGAGTTTGGGATTGTGCTTGGGCCTTTTTTCTCCTTCTTTGTTGGTAAGGATGAGGAGGAGGATCGAAATTGGGTGTTCTGGATGGGCCAGGTTGATGATGAGGAGGATGTTGCACATTCTGCTGGTAGTGACTCATTAGATAATCCCATTTCCATTGCTCTACTTCCATAGTACTTTGATTTTGTGTGAAGGAGCTGGGGGGCTGTGAAGGTTGAGCCTGAAACTGAGGCTGATTGGGAGGCAACTGAGGAGGGGCCTGGGCCTGATTTTGGTTCCTGAGTTCCTGAACTTGATCCCACAAGGTGTCTACTTTTGCCTTGTATTTCATGTTTTCTGTCTTTAGTTCTTTGATATGACTGGACAGATTGCTGATTTGTTGGGGCAGAGGAAGCTTTTTTATTTTGAATCCTTTTGGAAGACCTTCTTGAGGTACTGGAGGTTTTACTTCCTTCTGTTGTGCTGGGGGAAAGGGTTTTGATTTGTTTACTTCTCCTGTCATTTCCACATCCTGAATTATGTGAATTTTTTTTGTTAGCATGAGATTTTTTATGTTCAACTTTAGAAGAACTCACAGTATCAGCATCATAATCAATTTCAATTTCATCCACTTGCATGTTATCCATTTTTTCAGCCAAATTGTTGGACATAAAAGTGGGAAGATTAATTAACTTCTTAAAAAAAATAATTAATAAAAGTTAGTTAATAATTGCTCCAAATAAAAAAAAATTTTATTAATTAAATTATATATAAAAAAATTATTAATATAAAGTAATATTTATAAAAAATTTATTAATAAAATGGATTGCAAAGTTAAATTGGGAATAAACAATTAAGTTAATTCAACCAATTAAATTACCAAAATTAAATATGGCAATATATGGGACTAAGTACAAAGTACTATTTAAGTCAACCAAAATGAACAAAAATTAATAATAAAAAATTAATTTATTAATTCAAATTTTATTAATAATAATGTTAATTTCTTCTAGGACTAAGAGGAATTAAACACTCTATAATAGTCAACTAGGTAAAAAAAAATTATAATAATTGAACACTTACACTCAGTGAATCAGCAATTAAGCCACAATCACTGTTATTGCAGTAAAAATATAGTAATATGAGCGAGAGGTGCAAAGGTGAACTTACTATAGTGAT
The DNA here is from genome assembly GCA_030280995.1 of Hemileia vastatrix. Classification (NCBI taxonomy): domain Eukaryota; kingdom Fungi; phylum Basidiomycota; class Pucciniomycetes; order Pucciniales; family Zaghouaniaceae; genus Hemileia; species Hemileia vastatrix. The sequence goes on from JASXTE010000011.1 coordinate 20,323,606, forward strand.
CAAAAAATCACTTCAAAATAATATATGAATTAAAATAATATAAACCTAATATATCGAACCCAAGTTCAAAACACGGTCGCGGCAAAAGTTTCTTTTTTGCTAGGTGGTCCGTGCGTTTGTTGTTCGTCGCCAGGCTCGATCGTCGTCGTCGTTTAGGAAAGGTCCCCAGTTTTCGGTCAATTGTCTAGAAGAAGGTAAGGAAAGGGGGATAAATGGAGGAGGACAAGGAGAAAAATAAAAGAAATAAAATATAAAAGATTATTTAGTTTATTTAAAGGAAAGCAACGACAAGTAACTTGAGAGATGACACAAAATGAGCTTTTATTAATAATAATATTATTTCAAGTAAGGGTTCTGCGCGGCAAGCACTGTAATTACTATCAGACCTAATGCAACCTTTAATTTGTTATATAAAATTTAAATTAGATTTGTAATACTAATAAAAATAATAATAAACCGGTTATAATAAAATATGTTAAATTGTGGAGTATATAGTAAGTGATGAGGCTACAGGGGATTATCCAAGGCCCTTTTATAGGCAATGGGTCCTCTGAAGCGCCACTATATTTGTAAATACAAGAATTATAATAGGATGAAACAAGAATATAAAAGAATAAGTGAAACATAACAATGTAGAGAAAAATATGAAACAATTAATTAAAAACCCCAATTAAGAATCCAATTTTCCCACAATTAATTCCCAAATCAGTAAGTAAAAATAGTGAATAACTAAACAAGCCTGGGACATAGGAACTATGAGAAAAATAATTCAAAACAGATGGTACAGTCTGATTTAAGGATTTTTAAGTGAAACAAAAAATATTTTGACGCAACAAAATATGTAATTAATTTCAATTTAGTATTAATTAATTTTTTCCTGACACAATTAAGGGTCAAAAGAAGCGTCATTAATTATTGTTTAATACTATATGAAAAATGTTATTTAATATATAAATATAAATAATTAATTTAATTATATTATAAGTCAATTTTACACTTATAATTATAATATATGTTTTTAATTAATTAAATATAAATTTATAATTATTAAATACATAAAAATGCGCCAATATTTGTAGAATATAAAATATATTATGTTTAATTTAAATGTATAAAAATTTATATAAACAATAAAATTAATGTAACACTTCTATGTAATAAGATACTTATATAATTTTATTATGCAATAAAATATTAATTTATATACATTAAATAAAATTCTTACGCCCTCTTTCAGGTCCTATAAGTTAACATATCATTTACTGGGCTCCTGGAATAGCCTGGCTGACACCTACCCTTATCCCCCTCCAATCCCACCTTTACACCCCAGCTAATTTTTTGTTATTAAAGGGGTAGCTGGAGTGTCATCCAGTAGCTTATTTAACATAGTTAAACTGATATTAATAAAATTATTACTCAATATTTAATCACTTAATTATTAAAATATTATAAATTTAATATTTGTAATTTTTTAAGTATTATATTGTGTAAGCAATATTAACTATATTACAGTTAATGTTAAAGTCTTTAAGTTGCTTTTAATCATGCAAAAAAAGATATTTATTTAACTAAAATTTTATTTCATTTTTCTAAAATTAATTGAATTAATAAATTAAATACAAATAAAGTTTAAAAACTACAGCAAATTTGCAGATCTAAGTCCATATCATTACTGGGACTCAGAACTTGATTGAAGTCAGCTAGATCCAGGGCCAGGAAGAGTAAGGAAAGAGGCTTTGGTATTTCCTTGGAACTTCAAGGGATAATTTAACAGTGTAATTAATTAAACTTAAACTTAAATTATCTCATTTTATTATATTTTGATTCTTTTATTAAAACTTAACTTAATCTTTAAATTTATCTTCTCAATTTATTTTAAATTTATTTTATATTACAACTTTAACTTATTTATCAATTATTTTGTTGACTTCAACAAAATTCACATTTTATTATAATTTTTCTATAAAAGGTTCTCACTTTTGTTGTTTTAAATCATCTTTTTATTATTACATTCAATTCATATATAAATATTATATACAATAAAATAAATAATCATATACAAATGAATTATTTATCTACTCTGAGATAATAATTAGAAATATAAACTGTTCAATGTGAAGAAATGAAATAATAATATTATTAAATTACTACTCTAGTATCCTCAGTCAAAAGTTCCATCTCATTTTCACATTATTATAAAAATCTACCATATTTATCACCATCACCTACAACTATTGGGGGTCATTCAAAATTTCAAAGGACAGGGTAAACTTCCTTGGTCAATATAAGGCATTCCAAATGATGCAGGAAAGTTGTATTGGACTGTTGCATTTTGGGTTGAAAGATTGGAATACAATATTCAATAATTAAATAGTAAATGAAAAAAATGCCAAAAATAAAGTTATTGAAAAATGACAAACATCAATTTCACTTAACTAATTATTTTATGGTTTAAAAGTCCAAAATCAAATTTAGTTGTGGGAAAGGCTCAAACCGGTGTTGTCTTCCAACATTGGCTGAGGCCTTTGTTGATCTGTTTGGTGCTGTTTTTGTATGTCTTAATTGACATTGGTTGAAGAATTAGGTGTTATCTTGGTTTTTATTCAGTGAATATTAGGACTATGGGTATATGGGTACTACCATTTGATAGCCCCAGTTTTTTTCTATATTTGATGTTGCAATGAAATTTTTCATATTCCAAGTTTTAAGGGGTCATTTCACCATTTTTCATTTCTAAAAGATAGCTGTTTAATTTTGTTTTTTGCGTTTTACAGGTTAACCTTAAGTCTTAGGGTTAAGTGCTTAGTACCATTAATTAGAGCTAATTTGGCTCTATATTTAATGTCTTAATGTTGTCATAGTTGAATTTTGTGTTTTAAGGGTTTTAGTAGTTGTGGTGGATTCTTCTAAGTATTTGGGGCTTTTTTAGATGTTTTTTAGTGGTTTTTTGGCTTTAGGGAGGTCAGCACGCCTTGTTTATAGAACGCTGGGAAGCTTTCTAGAGGTTTTTATTCAATTTGGCTGGCAAAGGTGCCAAATTAGTTTCTGTGCATGGATTTTAGATAGATTGTCTGTGTGTACATACTGAATAAGACAGTTTGGGGCAACCTTAATTATCATACAACCATCTGGTAATTATATAATTGTTTTTCACTCAGTTTTCACAGTTTTTTGGCCACAATTGGAAGTGTTTGTTGCAAGGTTAGTTTTTCATTTAACTAAACTTTGACAACTAGTTTCTCTGGTGTAGCTTTTCAACCTGTATCAAGTAATATTGCTGTTTTCTGTGCAACAAGTGCACAGTGTTTTGTTTTTCTGGTGTGGATCTTTCTATATTTCAGGTTCTCTTTTGTCTGCGGTCAATCTAGGCTACTTTCTTGACTTGTTAAGAAGTCAAGAAGTGTGTTAGAAGGGGTATAGTAACAGTCTCTAATTTGCTGTAGCAAATAAATCTCACCTGGTATTTCTCAAAGGGACAGGAGTTTTTCTCTCTAGTTTTGCTCCAACTCCCTTGGTCAAGGCCTATAGATAGTACTATAGGATTGTCTACACCAGGGATCATTTCTTTTGGCATATATACTACAAAATAGTTGTACCTTTAAGGTCTACTATAGTAGTGAGTAATTAATATATTGTTGTCACTACTTCAACCTTTACATTAAAAGAGTTATTTTAGTATCTAGAATTAATGACACATTATTTTTTATTTACATTTTTTTATATATAATATAATATTTTAAATATATATTAATATTAAACTTTTAATATTGATATATATAAATAATATTTTATTGAATATATATAATAATTTAAAAAAATTATTTATCTTTCAGAACTCAATAATTGATTGTAACTGATTATTGTACAAATTTTTCAGGTCTATTAAAACATTCAGAGATAAAACTGAAATAAAATTATTTAAAATTACTTAAAATAAAATATTTAATTAAATTATTTTGTTAGTTAAATGTTTTTATAATTAAAGAATTATATTTCAAACTGAAATAATTCTTTTTAGAAATAATTTTTTTTCTAATAATTAAATCTTACTATCTGTAAAATGGATTTGGACAAAGAAAGTGTTGTAAGTTCAAGAGATAGTATTTCTTATTATAAGAATATTACTCAATGAAAATATAACATAGGACATAGTTATTCAGGAGACCAAACCCTCAGAGAAAAACCACTCAGAAAAGATAGTAGAAAACCTTCCACCAGGTTCAAAGATTAAAAAAATGAAAGCTCAAGAATAGATCAGCAACCTCTTCTCAGTGGTGAACAACCACAAACAAGAGTGGACAAAATTGAAAGCAAGGCTGGAGATTTTGGAAGAAAAATTCATGAAAGTAATGAAACAATTGGAGATACATTTCAACAAGGACAGCCAAGTTCTATCCCACCCATCAAATCACTGTACTTATCAAGGAGATTCCCTGCCGTCAGAAATGAGAACAGTTGAAAAGTGGAAAATGGAATGGATAAATTAAAATTGGGACAGAATCCAAAACCAAAGCCAGGTAAGCCAGGTTCCTCAACCAGGTCCTTCAAGGCCTCCTACAGCACAAGTGAGCCATCCCCATCCCCACAGAGGAAAGAAAAACCACAAAAGGCAGTATGCCTCTAAAACCTTGGTAAGCACCCCACCAAATAAATTAACAGGTATTAATACTGATAAAGTTTATATAGGTGAGAGTAATTAGGAGGAGGAAACAATTAAATATGATAGACAATCATCAGATACTCCAGGTGTAACTACTTTTGATGATGGTTTTTCTTTATCTTTTAATGATAATGTAGCTTTATTATCAAATGAAGACACTAATATTGATTTTAAAGGCCCTGAAGAGGTATCTAAAATTATAAATGATGCTTCTAAAAAACTTGAAAACAATCAGTTAGATGTAAATTGGATAATAATCCTTAGAATGAATAATTTGATTCATGAATTTGATAAGAGATTAAATTAATTAGAAATTTCTCAAGAATTAAGTATTGAAATAACTGATAATTTTATTAAAATTTTACAAAATAAAGTCTATCATAAGACAAAAACAGCTTTTGAATATATGAATAAAAAGTTTATACTTTTTAAAAATGAAAACCAATCTTTAAATAGAAAATTTTTTAATATGAACATAGAGATAAATACATTAAAATCCCAAATAGCTTCTATATCTAAGAAATTATTAGTAAATGAACAGAGATACACTTTATCAATTCATAATATAAATGAAAAATTATCTGAAATTCCATTATTGTGAAATAAAATATTGAGATTAGAAGAAAAAAATGTATATTTATCTTATTAATTGAATGAATAAAATATTAATTATATCCAAAGGAAATCTTTAAAAATAAAAGAAAAAGAGTTGTCATTTGATAATATTTTAGATAAAGCAGTTCAAGAGGAAAAATCTCAAAGCTCTTTGTAAGAAGATTTAAGTGAATATATTAAAAAAATCAGGGTTGTTAAATAATGAAAAATTTATCAAAAACCTGATTTTAATAATCATCAAAAGAGTTGGATAAAGTTAGATCAATATCCTACTTTTGATGGTGATGCTGCTTCAGACTGGAAACATTTCATCCAGAGAATTGATAATTTAAAATCATCATACAAATTACCAGATGAACAAATCACTTATAAATTAATTTCTTTATTTATTAATTTTGCTTTAATGTGGTATGAATATGTTCTTATGGATGGAAAAGAGTACTCATGGGAGGAATGGAAACACTTAATTGAAAATCATTTTGGTGGTTCAAAATTCAGATTATCACAATTAAGATTGTGTGAGGATAGTAAATATTACTCAAAATCTTCTGAAAAACCAATAGTATTTTGAATGAAATTAACAGAAATTTTGAAAGCCATGGATCCAAAAATTTATTTTGATTTATGGAAAGAAAGAATTTTATTTAAACTACAAGACTCATTAAGAGATTTAGTAGTAGCCAGATTTGAGAATTCTTATAACACTTCTTCTTTTATTAATATCTGTATTGATGTATTATTGAATCATAGATATTATTCAAGAGAAAATGTAAATAAATATCAGCAGCAACATTACAATCAAAAATTTGGACATAAAACTCCTGATAAGATTGTAAAAGCTTCTGCACCAATTTCTCCAAAGAAATTTGCAACAAATACTTGTGTAAAATGTGGAAAGCAATGGAAGAAAGGGCATGTTTGTGGTAAAAAAAAATTTTTGTAGAACAAAGTGAGTCTGAAGATTCTAATGAATCATCAGAGGTGAAAAGTGAAATTTATCATGAGAAGGAAAATTACATTTTTGTACTTGAAAATGATATCCAATATGTAGATAAAAACTTACCTATGATGGATGGAGTATTGTCTAATGTTGGAGATAAAAAATTCTCACTGATATCACAAAAGATTCTATAGTCATCATAGCAATAAAAGTTCCTGTTCTAATAAATGTAGATAATACAGAGGTGATATTAGATTCAGGAGCTGGAGGAAGTGTGGTATCTTTAGCAGCTTTAAAGAAAATAGGTAATGACTATGAGAGCAAACTAGAAACTATTTCTTCAGGAAATTGGAGAGGATATGGATCAATCTTGAACCCTGTAGGTACATATTCTATTTCAGTTTTCTTTAAACATACACATGGGTATGTAAGAGCAGTGTATACTTTTATTGTTATGAAGAATAATAATTTAAGTAATTGTTTTATGATGGGAAAGGACATTCTAACAAAATTTGGAATAAAATTAGACCCAGAAAATCAATGTTTCACAATGGGAAATAGTGGTAAAAGAAAATTTAAAATAATTTTTTCTTCACCAAATTTTTCCTCAAATATTACTTCTTGTAATCATTTAATTCAATTTAAAGGTAGAATCTCTGAAGAAATGTTTCATCTTGATGATGAAATTTTGAAAGCATCTTTTGGTGAACAATTGAATGAAAAAGAAAATAATCAATTAATGAGATTGGTGAAATCTTTTCCAAGGTTGTTTGCACATGGTAAACAAGAGTTAGGATTAGTTTTCAATCATGATATGAAGCTACAGTTAACTTGTGATTTGTATGAGATTCCTCCTAGTTTGAAAAGGAAGCCTTATCCTGCTTCTCCTAAAAAAAAGGAAAGATATAGAGGATAATATCTTAACACTTTTAAAAATAAATATCATTGAAAAAGTGGATGTTACCCCTAAATATTGTGTGAATTCACCTTAAATAATATCTTATGAAAAGATAAAGCAGGACTATGTGGATATTAAAGGGCAGCAAATAACTTTACAGTTGATGACATTTATCCTTCACCAAGAATAAATTCAATACATGCGCATTTGGAAAAATTGTATTACTATTTAGAAGATCAAAAATTTGAGTCAATGACTTATTTTAGTGCCTTAAAGTCATTATTGAATATGAAAACCCCAAAAAGACCTATTTTTAGGTGGCAGATTGCAGTTCAGGAATACAGAGGAAGAATGACTATTATTCATGGAGCGGGTTTACTACACTCTAATGTTGATATGTTATCATGACCTCCTTTGCCAAATGATGACTCTAATCCTGCTTATGTACCTGAAGAAAAGATTATTCATATTTTTGGAGTATATATAGTAGATATGGAGGAAGAATTAATGCAAACTATTGTTGAATCATATAAAGATGATGAAAATTTAAAGAAATTATCAATTATCATTAATGATCCAAAAAATGCATCAGTCAAACCTTTGATAAAAAATTTATCAGTAAAATACTAAAAGGCTTTGGAAATAGGAAAATTTTTTTAGAAGATGACTTCATATATTATAGAAGAAATTTTAGTAATGAAATAGTTATATCCTCATCAATGAAAGAAATTATTCTTAAATTATGTCATGATGAAATATTAGCAGGAAATTTTAACCTGTATAAAACCATCATCAGATTAAAAAATACTTCTTTGTGGAATACTATGTCAAAATATGCTAAAAAATATGTTGACTCTTGTGATTAATTCCGAAAATCTAAAAAGTTAACTGGCAGAAGAGCAGGATTAATGCAAAAAATTGAAGGCTCAAATTTACCAAGGCAAATAATAAACATGGATTTTGTAAATGACCTTCTAAGAGCAGATAAAGATAACTTTAATTCCTTTTGGGTAATTTTAGATAGATTTAAAAAAATATGTAAATTTATCCCTACCCACAAAGATGTTTCTACAAAGGTATTAGCTTTTATATGGTGGACTAGTATGTTTAATACAGATGTATTTTAAAAAGCTATTATATCTGATAGAGACCCGAAATTTAAATCAGAAGTTTGGACTTCCTTAATGGAAATTTGTGGTTTTTATTTAAAATTTTCCACAGCACATCATCCACAGACTGATAGATTGGCTGAAAGGATGATACAAACCTTAGATGACATGATAAGGAGATATTGTGCTTTTGGTTTGGAATTCAAGGATAATGATGGATATACTCATGATTGGGTATCACTACTGCCAGGCCTTGAATTTGCTTATAACAGTACTGTTCATTCAGTAACTTAAAAAAGACCTTTTGAGTTATGGTTAGGATATGTACTAAGAACTCCAAGCTCTTTAATAAATAAAAACTTACCCAGGTTAGATATAGATCCTTGTTCTAAGTCTTTTCTCCATATGCAACAATTATTTAGAAATCATGCACAAAAATGTATTGAAAATGTATCCCAATATGAGAAGAAAAGATGAGACAAATCCCATAAAGAATGTACTTATAAAGAAGGAGATGAAGTTCTTATTTCTACAATACATTTTAACTTACAAGGTAACAATAAATTAAAATATCCATTTATTAGTCCATTTGTTGTAAAAAAGATGATTGGTAATAATGCTGTTGAAGCTTTATTATATTCTCCATATGATATAAAACATCCAGTATTTCAAATCTCTTTAATAAAGTGTTAAATTTCAAATAATCTTGACTCATTTCCTAAAAGGGGAAGACCAAAATCTAAACCTTTGGAAATAACTGAGAAGGCTTAAATTGAAAAAATCCTTAATGAAAGGAATCTTACTAGAGAAAGGGGACCTGAGTATTTATTAAGCTATAAAAGAAAGCTTACTGAGTTTGATAGATAGATTCATGCTAAAGAAATCTCCTATTTGAACATTCTATTAAATAAATATAAGAAAAATCTAAAAATTTTATAATTATTATTTGTTTAAGGTGAGGGAGTGTCAGCCAGTGACTTGTTTAAAATAGTTAAACTGATCTAATTAAAATTATTACTCAATATTTAATCACTTAATTATTAAAATATTTTAATTTTAATATTTCTAATTGTTTAAGTATTATATTGTGTAAACAGTATTAACTATATTACAATTAATTTTAAATTCTTTAAGTTGTTTTTACTTATGCAAAAAAAATTATTTATTTAATTAAAATTTAATTTAATTTTTCTAAAATTAATTGAATTAATAAATTAAATACAAATATAGTAATAAAACCTACAGAAAAGCTGTAGATCTAAGTCCATGTAATTACTGGGACTCAGACCTTGCTTGAATTTGGCTAGAGGGGGGCTAGGAAGAGTAAGGAAAGAGGCTTTGGTATTTCCTTAAAACTTCAAGGGATAATTAAACAGTTTAACTTATTACACTTAAACTTGCATTATCATATTTTGTTAAACCTTAAATTAATCTTTTAATTTATATTCTCAACTTATTTAAAAGTTATTTTATATTACAACTTTAAATGATTTATCAATTTTTTTGTTGACTTCAAAAAATTTCACATTGTATTATAATATTTCTACAAAAGGTGTTTCCTTTTCTTGTTTTAAATCATCTTTTTATTATTACATTCAATTCATATATAAATATTATATACAAGAAAATAAACAATCATATACAAATAAATTGGTTATCTACTTTGATTTAATTATTTGAAATATAAACTTTTCAATGTGAAGAAATGAAATAATAATATTATTAAATTACTACTCTAGTATCCTCAGTCAAAATTTCATTCTCATCTTCCCTTTATTATTTTAAAATTTAGTGTATTTATCACCATCATTGTCAGGCTGAGGTCAAGTACAAAGACGTGAACTAGCTTGAATGGTCAGTTTTCTAGAAGATTTTAATGGTCCTATATGAATACGGTAGTATAAATCCAACAAGTAGTAGAATATAATCAAAAATAAAGGTCTCAGTACTATAATTCTCACTATTTTTATATATGGCTTACAATCTTTATAGTTGGTAGAAAAATAAATTTTATAATTCAGATACTATTCAAAAGTCTTATAAAAGTACTAATTGATATGTATTGTAATTTATTTTGTTATATTGGTTAAATTGTAAATGATAAAGAATGAAGAAATACAACCAAAAACCCTCCTCCTTTTATACACAATGAGTTCCCCAATGATTCCCTTGATGTACCACCCAATACACAGTTAATGACGCCTCTAAACAACTAATAGACATTCCCATAAATATTCCCACTAATCCATGACATAATTAGAAGAGTAACAACCGCCAAAATCCTGTATTAATAAGGAAAATCCATCAAAATTAAGAAATAAGATAAAAAGAGAATATATGCATAATAAAAAATAATATAAAAGTCTAAAGGGGAATTTTTAAGGTTGATAATAGCTTAATAATAGGGGAGATTCACTGTGGAAATAATGGGGCTAATCCTGACATTATACTATGTGAAATTCCCATTCAAAAATACCCAATATTGACTGAGAAACCACCCAAAAACCCAAAAAAGAGCGTGAGATGTGGGGTAACTACATTCAGACCTTGGCAGGCGCTTGAACGGGTAAATCCTTGACTAAAATTAGGCGAATTTAAGTGTGGTGATGAAATAAGACGCCAAGAGTAAGGTTATTAATGAAATTAGTGCATATAAACAAGGTCAATGCATTATTAATTAAGCTAGGACACTAAATAAGCGCCTGTCACCTATTTTAGTGTGTTTCCCCACAGTGGGCATAGAATGTGGGGTAATTATAGTGTGAAAAAGCTAACTTTGCTAAAAATGAAGCTATTCACACAGGAAAAAAGCAGGCAGTATGTGGCCAGTACACAGAAGCCATTTCTGGCATAAAAAACACCAACTTTGAAAAGTGTTATTTTTATGCATTTAAATAGCCAAATCAATAGTCCTAAATGAGAGAAATTGATCTGTAAAAGCGCATTTTTGATATTCTCAATTTATGGCACATATAGTCAACTTTTAAGTGAAATAAAGCGCATTTCTTGTTTTTTGCATAAAACAGTGAAAATAACAGCTTTAAGTGTACTTAAAATTATGTAGCCTTATACTTAAGGTTCTTAAGATTACCCTAACATATTCCAACTTAATATTAAGTACATAAGACTTATAAAAGGTGGATATATGCGTGTATATAAGGTGTTATAATGGCATATTTTGTATATTATCATAATTTTATTTATGTATACTGTTTGTGTACTCTTAATTATTATTACCATGTATAGTTCATGTGTTTAACATAACTTATAAGTACTTTTTACTCATTCTTGGGGATATACAGGCTGACAATCATCTACCATACAAGCCAGCAAGGGGAGTTAGGGGTGATTGGAAGGGGAGATTAAAGCAGGTTAAGGGGGATTGAGGGGGGGGTTGAGGAGGGGCTTGGAGAGGGTTGGGGGTGTTTAAAGCAGGTGTGATAGGAGATTGAGGAAGGGATTTGAGAGAGTTTTAGGGGGTTTTTAGGGGGTTTTGGAGAGGTTTGGGGGGTTTGGGAGGGATTTTGGTGAGGGTTGGAAGGGTTTGGAGGTAATTTGGAGTGGGATTTTGAGAAGTTTTACAAGGGGAGAAAGGGGACCAATGAGGGAGTAATGAAAAAATTCACTGAAAAGTTTTACAGGGACCAATGAGGGAGCAAATAAAAAATTGACAGAAAAATTATACTAACATTTATTTATTTATTTATTTATTTTTGTTCTTTTGTTCAGAATTAACCAAAAAACTCCTCAAATTCAAGTAAAGTAAAAATTATTCTTATTAATTATTTGCAGAATAACTTTTAGGTCTTGTACTTTAAATTATGTGAGTTTTTATTTATTTTTAAAAAAATAATTTATCATTTTTTTGACAAGTAAAAAAAATTTTCAGAGAAAAAAATGTCTGTTTCTTCTGATTCAAGCCTTAAATCTCTATTTTTATATTTATCTTCTTCTTCAAAATCTGCTTCATTTCAATTTTCAAAAAAATTACAGAAAAAAAATCTGTTTCTTCTGATTCAAGAATTACACTTCTATCTTCATCTTTATCTTCTTTATCATCTTCTTTAATTTCTACTTCATCTCAATCTTCTTCAAAACCTTCAAAAATAAAAAATGATGATCAATCTTATCAAAAAAAAGATATTTAAAGAAAAATAAACTTGGATATTTCATTTGGCCACATGTCAAACATCAAGTATTATAAAGCTAAATTTTATAAAAAAAATAAATATCCTAAGAATTTACCTGAAAATATCAAATATCTAACTGAATTAGGAGGGGATGAAGTTAAGGCTGTAATCAGTAATTCTTTTAAACCTCAATTTATTTACAAAAATCATTCATTCAATGGATTAAAAAATAAATATTTTGTTAAACTATTTTACCTTATTATGACAATATATAAAATGGCTTTAGTTCACTTACCAATAAGGAATAAGAATTTGATGGGTGGTATCATGATTGGTTTTTGATGGAGGTGTATTAATTTTTTTAATGATTAAAAAAATTACTCATTTTAATTATATAGACATCTACTCTTTACTCAAATATTTATCTAAAGCCGAAAAACGTAACAATTTTGGAAAATGGAACACCTTAGCTTCATTTAATTCTATTATTGCTCTTTGGCTTAAAAAACTTCATAATAAATCTTTTGATGTAAATCATGAACTTGCTACTAGAATATGAATACCAAATTGGACTGACTCAGAAAGGAAAGAAATAAGAAATGAATATATGTTATTTTTGAATGTTATAATGACTCATTCTGGATTTCATAACTCAATTCATACCAATTCAAATGATGCAAATTATCTTACTTTTGGAATCTTCTCTTATATCAATCCTTATACTGGAAAACCTATTCCTTCACCTTCTAAAATCAAAGGAAATGTTTTATAATTCCTGGATAATAGGTGTATAATCAATTTTGGATTAGGAAATGGAATAATTGAATCAGTTTGGATCTCTTCTCAAAATAATCACCAGACCACAAAAGCTCCTCCAGGTTTGGAATCTTGTCACAACTTTACTCATTTTGGCTACTCCTTTCAGATATATCAAAATCTAATCCAAAGAATAAACAAGGTAAAAAAAAGAAGGTAAAAGTAATAAATTTAATAAAACTTTAGGTAGATTTAAAAAGTATGGGGATTTAAAAAGTCATCAAAAAAATTATTCATTTGTAAATTTTTAATAAATAAATCTGATAATTCAATTTACTAAATTAAAGTAATGGGCCAAAAACCTTGTGTTGGATAAAAGGTAATCATGATAACATTAAATTTTTTCATGGGTTTCTTCTATCCAATAGTTTTGGAAAGTCCCAAACTTAGTTTCTACACTTGTCTGAAATTTGGCTTGAGGAATTGTCATTACTTTAAAACTAGTAAATGTGATTTATCTTATTTATTTATTAATTAATTTATTTAATTATGTTAAATTTTAGTGATTTTCACCCCTCAATTCAATTAAATTCATGGGATGGTATTGCCAAATTTTTAAATTTGACATGTGAAATTGATGACTTGAAAAATTTGGTGATGCCCAACCCTTGCTTCAATAAAATGCAGGGGAGGGTATTGCCAAATTTTTCAAACAGATATAGAATTTTTCTGACCTAGCTGTATTTAGAAATGCAAATTGGTGGGAATGTGATAAAATTATGTTGGTGATGAGGATTTTTGCACAGGTGTCAGTATTATTTTACCATCTGGAATTCAAAAAGTGTTAAATTTTAGATTCCAGTAAGAAAAATAGTGTTATTAGAATATCATGATATAACTATTTTTAATAATCTTAAAATTAATTTTTTAAGTCATTTCCCAACCATTAACCATAAAATCAATTAATCAATTAAAAAATTCAAGTAATTTTTTAATGTCCTTAAAAGATTGGCCATTTTTTATACATTCTGTATTGAATTCTTCTTTTTTTTTAACTTTCTTGTGTTTCCAATTCATGACTATCCACTTCTCTTTTAAATTCACAGTCTTTTGCTCTCTCCAAGCAAAGGTGAGCTCTTTTAATCTCATCCACCTCAAATTTAGCCTTTTCAAAATTTGATTGAAGCCAAAAAAAAATTCCTCCAAATCTAAGGCCCGTTGATCTTTCATTGGCATATAATAAAACTTCATCTTCTCAAATTCAAGGGCATTTTTTGAAATAGAGAATTTTTCTGAGAAAATTTAATACAGAAAAATAAATAAATATGTTATTGAAGAAGGTATATAGTGAGAAAATCTTACATATACCTTTTTTCTCAAAATAATTGTCAAGGGAGGACAAAGAGGTGGTTGAAGTATTACCATGTTTTAAAATATGTCTCAAGCTCATTGAAGTTGAGGCCCAATGATTAAGTTTGGAGTTTGAGCTAGAGGTTTCAGGAAGTTCATCTAAAGAAGCTTGCAAAGCAGGATTGTCATTTCCAGAATCATTAATATATTTGGAAATTTCAGTTTGAGTGGGAGGAGACTAGAAAAGAAAGAATGAGTAATTCAGCAAAGAAATGAAGAAAAAATAGAAATTAAACATTCATTAAAATTTTGGGGCTCTGAGGACTCAGATCTACTCCAAAATAATTGTTCTGCTTGATATTCAGGATCATCTTCAGCTGAGCTATGGTTAAAAGCTGGAGGGGATTAATGTTGTTGAATTAAAATTTTTTCAGGAGGATTATTTGACTGTTGAGAGCCATAGGGTATATCCTTAGTAGTATCATGTATAAACCAAGGGTTGACATCAACTTGGGAGCCAAAAAGATTATTCATTTCCTCATAGAAAGGAGACATGACATTGAGCTTTTCCAAAACAGTAGTAATTTCAATCTCCAAAATCATCATCATCAATAGTGAATCCAGTGGAAGTGGAAGAAAAATGAGTCTTTTTATATTTGGATTGATAAATTTTGAAGCTCTTCATCATTTGCTTAGGATTTATGTCATTTCTTCTTTTTGTTTTCTTTTTAACTTCATTTTCCATCAACAAGAAGCCATTGACCTTTGATGAAGGTGGACATCCAATTTGGGTGGACTTCTCACATCCAAAACATGCATCATAACTTGATTTGGTTTTGAGGAAGTTTATGATGATGAGATAATCTTCCTTTTTTAGCTGTCCAGACTTTGATTTCTCAGGTGAGGGGCCTGAATTACGGGAAGACCATTGTGATGAAGCATTTTTTTGAGTTGCCTTTTGAGTGTTGGATCTTTGGTGAGGCATTAAGAAACTGGTATGTTACAAGAAAATATATTAAGAGGTTGAAAATATAAAAAAAGAAAGAAAAAAACATTCCAGGTCAAAATGTTGAAATAAAATGTTTCAAATCTCAGTGAGGAGTGTCTGCCAAGGATTGATGAGGGGATTGAGGTCTGGGTGTCTCATGTGACAGGGATGGGGTGGGGAAGGAACATATGATGTGGCCAAAATCTGTTTTTGAAAAAAAAATTGGGAAAAAAGTGCTGATTTGAGGTCATAACTGACACCCATTTTTGAAATAAGTGACTTTTTTGCATAATTTATGTGCTAATTGCTTTGAAATCTGCTTTTACGTTAAGTGTGGATTTTCCAGAACTGAAACCCACTAATAAGACATAATTTATAAAAATATTTAATACTACATATAAAAATTATTAAAATATATAATAATAAATTTAAACTTAAATGTGTGCACATAAGCTATAATATTGCCTAAAATAAATATTAATAAATAAATACTTATATTTAAAATTTTGCTAATAAAAAGAGTAAAAAAATGTTTTAACTTTAAGAATAAAATAATTTAAGTTTTATAGTCTACTCAAAAGGCAATATGGCTACTATTAGAAAATCGGAAAAGAAGATTTAATTTAAAGTTGGTAAACAATCTAAGGGAAAATGGGTTTTTTAAGGTATTTTTTCATATTCAAATGTTGGGGCTGGTGGGGTAGAGAAAAACACCCAAGATTCTGGATTTTTCGGCAGAAGATTTATGTAAAAAAATTAATATGTAGAGCTAGCATGAGATGAAATTAAAAAAAAGGAGAAAAAAACTGAAATAAATGAGGGATAAATTAATCACCTTAAGAGACCTTTAACTAATTGCGCATAATAGTTGGAAAATGTTTGTATGGCATTTTAATATTATATGGTTCTGATAGATTCTCTCATCTTTAATGAAAATATATCTTTAGAAATTTTTTCTTCTTTCAGAAAAACAGTAAATTTTATTCCTGATGGATTTCAGATTAAACTCCCAATTTTATTCTGGGAATGAGTATTGCTTAACCTAATTTGAACTTTAAGCATATTTTCAATATTTAAATTATTGAAAACATTTTTTTCAATGAAAAAACTGTTTTATGATGTAATAGGTAAGTTTAAAATCTAAGTACATAATTATGAATAAAATGAGTATAATTTAATCCACTTGAATTTTATTGCAATAAAACAAGATCTTTGAGAGTATTTTTCACAAATTAATATTTTATTTACCATAAAAATGCTTCAAATTTTTGTCCAAGCTTTCAATTTCATGAAAGGTATGCTTTTTATTACATTTATTTATCTTTTTTTATTTTACCTACATTGAAATAATCTGATTCCTGAGAAACGGAAATTTTATTATTATTTTTGTGCCCCATTTTGAAAAAACATCTACTTTATTTTATTTAATGTTATTTTATTTAATTCTCATTTTTATTGAATATTTTACTCTATAATTTAATATTAGGGGGTATCAATGTTGACCTATCTGTACTTTAATTAATTGCAGATAGAAATCACTATACCCCACTTATCTTCCCCAATTATTTTTGCTAATAATTGGGTTATTAGACCTTTTACATTTCAATGTTCATTTCTATCAGACATTTATATCCTCAATTTTTATAACCACATCTGGGACAACTTTCTGGATATTCCAGGCTTCCTGCCTTTCTGAGCACTCCCATCCTGTCATTCTATCAATTCAGGACCCCTCCCCATCTAACCTGTTTGTTTCTTCTCCTTTTCATCTTCAAATATCTTAACATGACTCCTCATCATAGATCTTCTCAAAGGCAGCCTTCCCCCTTTTTTTCTTTAAATCCCACTACTCCCTCTTTCCCCCAATCAGCTGAGAAACTAAATACCATTCAAGTAAAAAAAGATGATCACCTCATACTTATCAACTGGCTAAAAACTAAAGCTAATTATGATTCTTGCTTTGGTACTGAGTATGCAACTAAAGTAGGACAGCCCCCTGCATCAAAAGTCAATGGATATCTTCTAATGGCCTTTGAGTTACAAAATAAGACAAAGGAAATGATTGATCTTTTGCCTAAACAGATTTCTGAACTCTTCAAGCACTTTAAAGCCAAATACAAGAAGGCTAAGACTCTTTCATCTTCCACTGGTTTTGGTGTTACTGACCTTGATATCAGTAAGGGAATCAAATCTATAGATGATAAACGTGATTCTTTATGTCCTTAATATAAATAGATGGATTCTGTATTTGGAGAGTGAGCCTGTGATAATCCTGAAAAAAAATTTGATGGAGAGGATGATATCTCTGAAAATGATCTCAAAATAAATCTTTTTATTCCTCTTCTACCCATTCCTCCCCTCATTTGACTTCCACCAATCAAGATATCTTTTCAATATATCCTTATGGCAATCAAAACCAATCTGATATCACTCAAGTAAGCTTTTATTTCTTGTCTAGTTTTTTTATTTTTTTATTTACATCTCTTTTACTTATTTCTAAAAAGGCTAATTAAAAAACCCAAGAGCCACAATATAGGGAGTCAGAAGCTAGTATTGATGATGAAGATGAAAATAATACCTCCAAAAAAAAGCATAGACCATCAAATACTTTGAGTCTCAACAGTCAAAGAAAATGAAACAGAAATATTTTTTCCCAAACTGCTTTTTCTTCCATTGATGATTTTTTGAAGAAACATGATGTTGGTAAGTGATAGAGAACCTCTTAATAATTAAGTGAGCTTTTCTTTTCTTTTTTTAATATTCCTTTTCACTCTAGGTAAAGTTGAAGTTGCAAGAGATACTCTTAACTCTTAAAAGAAACATCAAGAGCTCTCTTTACACAGGGATGATAGGACACAAGATATGGACGAGAATAAATTCAATCTCTCTTTGCAGAGGGAAGAGAGAGCACAAGAATTGAAGGAGAAGAAATTAGAGTTTCTTTACAGAGGGATGAGAGGGCACATGACTTGGAGGAGAAGAGATTTGAGATAAAGAAAGAGGAGAAGGCTCTTGAGTAAAAATTTATATTGGATCAGATGAAACTCAAGTATCATCTTGAAGATGGTTCAAAAAATAAAGTTTTCTTGATTTAATGCATTAAAGCTAATAAATATTTTAAGGAAATTGAATGCTTAATAAAAATTTTTGATGACTATTTTTTATATTTCATTCATATTTCATTTGTTCATAATTATTTGTACATGAAATTTAACTAGTATAATCCTTTTCTACCTCTTATATTTTCCTATCTCATTATATTCTCATGAGTTTTCTATTTTAATTTAATTTAATTTTACAATATTATGAATTTTGAGAATCCAATGACTTCTGATGATTAAACCACACCAATTCTTAATCTAATGATTTCAATCTTGAAAACTAATCTTTATTTTATTGGAGAAATTTTTTAGGTTGAAAAAAAGTATTTAAAAAAAACAGGAAAAAAAATGAGAGAGGGACTTTCATGCAAGTCCCTAATTGGGTGAATCACACTTTAGATGCAGTGTATGCATATCTAAAATAGTTCAAGAATCAACAAAAGGTATGTCTCATCCATATTTCTTTCTTTCTTTCTAATTATCTTCTTCAGATCATCATCTAATTTCCAATATAATATACCACATAACTTTCTTTTTTGTTTCTTTTTCTTTTTTTTAATAAAAAAATGCCTCCAAAAAATAAAGTTTTAGGCCCCAATTCCTAATCATGCACCCTTTCAACCCAAATATCTCATCATCATCCTTTTAATACTGGATATCAATCTAGTCAATCTGAAAGAGCTCTTGACACTTATCTTTTCAGATACCAAGCACTCATTGAACAAGAACTAGAAAGACCAAAATTAGTTGACCTTCCTGATGGTAACATAATCAATGCTATCAATGATTTCCATTTAGCAAATCCTAGAGCCAAGTTTCTTATCTCAGCTTTTGGGTCACAATTTTCAAGTTCTTTTTCTTTATTTTAACTTGAATATATATCATAATTTAATACCCTTATATCAAATTAAATGATTTTTCTATTTGATGTTATGATATTTCCTTAGCTAAGGATTTTGGTGAAAAGAATAGAGCACACAATATGGAAGCAAAGAGATTAATAATCTCATTTACTTAGATATGTAAGAACAAGTAATTTCCTTGATATTTATTGTTTAAAATAAAAGCTATGGAAATTAAAAAAACTGTTCAGGCGGTGGAAAAACCTGGCCATCTTGTAATAATTTTTTTCTTATTTACAATGAAACTTATAAAAGAAGAAAAAAAATGATATTTATTGATTTGAGAAAGATATAAATAAGAAAAAATTTAGTGATTAAAATGCTGGAAAATCTTTAATACTTGTGCTGTTACCTGATTTAGTAATGATTGGCTCCTAGATTTGGACCTTGAAGTTTGATGCAATGGTACATGTATTAACAGAAAATTTAGCCATATATTATTATTGATCCATTCAAGAAAATAAAAGAATGCTCAATTATAAGCTTACTCAGCCTTCCTCACCTCTTTTGTTTCTCATGGGGGTTTCCCAAGGGTTCACAAGATAATCTCTGAATTTTTGAAATACCCTCATGATTAAGACCCTTGAAGTCTTGTTTTTGCACTTGCTCTGGGATTAATTGGACTATAGTCCTTATTGCAACAGTAATAACAGTTACAAGGTTGATGTGGCTTCTCATCTAGAGTGAAGAGATAGACAAACTGGTAGAGGATCATGGTTTTTATGTATATTTACATGAAACAGAAATGTTGTGGCAGGGTTGGGGGTTTAAAATTGTATGGATTGATAGTCAGGAAGAGTGAAAGGAGGAATTAACTTAAATAATAGTAAAAATCATACATATTCTGTGATTTCTTCAGGTAAAGGATGAAATTCGGGGTGGAGAGTGATATAAACAAAAAACATCAATAAAAAGAAAGATGAGATAAAAAAAGGGTGTATTTGTATTTTTAATTTTCTGAAATTAGTAAGGCATTAAATAAGAACAAACTAATTAAATAATAAGAATACAAAAAAAGTAAACATAGTATAAACACACAGGTTTTGGAAGCCAAGTTCCAGGTGCCTTGATGAGTGGGACACAGGAAGACATCAAATAAGGATTTTTATGAGTAATATAAGATCCAGAATTTTTCATGCCATTATGAGAAACACAGGAATACTAAGGAGAAGAAGAGGGGTTTACAAGTCCAGATGAAGATGAAGATATGGGATGAGTGTAACTTTTTTTAATCCCGTGGGCTGATAAGGGAAGCCTGTTATGTTTATGGTAAGAACTCATGGTTGTTGATGAGTTAAAAAAAGTGTCAGAGATTGTGTTAAAATATCAGGTTTGATGAGACAAATAATCAACCCCAATGCAAATTACCAGGAATCACAAAGTAGAGATGGTGAAATCCGGTAAGACTTACAAAAATAGAAGGCCCACATTATAAGACCATTTTCAATTAGTATTGTTCCAATATCTGGGTTTTCCAGAGGCATCACCCATATAAAAAGATACTTTTAAATCTATTTCACTCACCATTAACTACTGAGGTTTCTAAAAGTAGAAGTGACTTTGTTCTCTCCCATACAGGTTCTTCCTGGCTGTGAGAGAATAAAAATAAAATGAAATTAGTTAAAAAAATCATGCCACTTACCTTCAACAATGGAGGTCACTGAAACAAGCAGAAACTTTGGTTCTCTCCAGACAGGCTCTTCCTGGCTGGGAGAGAACTAAAAAGGTATAAAAAAGAGGAAAAAATAAGCACCAGAATAAAAAAAGTCACACATTTAAAGACCAAAGCCAAAAAATAGTGGAATAAATAAAGGTGAAAAATATGGAGGAAAGAAAGATAATGAGTAATCTAAATAGCCCCTTGTTGTTGGGGAAGAAGACATATCTTTTATGCTTACATCTTTCATATATTTCAATTTTCAGAACTTTCAGATTTAACAATGTAAGCTCTTTACTAATTAATTTAATAGAACAAATGCACTTCCTTCAGGTATGTATGGAGTTTTAATTGGGTTTTATATGCTGTAGCCCCCCCCACACTAACAAAAATATTTTTTGGAAGAAGTCTGTTTGGGTTTTAAGTGGGGTTTATTAGTTGTAGCTCCCCCACCAACAAAAACATTTGTTGGAATATGTCTGTTGGGGTTTTAAGTGGGGTTTATTAGCTGAAGCCCCCCTACCAACAAAAGTATTTTTTGGAAGATGTATGTTGAGGCTTTAAGTGGTGTTTATTAGTTATACCCCCCACAAACAAAAATAATTTTTGGAAGATTTATTTTAGGGTTTTAAGTGGGGTTTTTTAGTTGTATCTTAAACAGGTTTTTTTGGTTTCATTTTAAACTGGATTTAATATGACAAGATGAGAAAATGGATGTCCAAATAAGAGCTCTTATTTCGGAAGGGAGGGGGAGGCCTGGATCAATGAGGTGGGAACTGATTTTGAAGAGATTTGGTACCAAACCTATCTGTTTCATGAAGGTGTTACATCTCATGGCCCTATCCCTGCATTATCTGACTCTTACAACACTCATACCTATTTCATAGCTCATGACTCACCAAAAACTTCAGTAATTAAACCTTTTAATCATAGAATTAATCCAGTGATTGTGAAGTCCTTTCAACTTGAAGAATTGAAGAGCCTGGGGATGTTGGGAGATGCCAGTAAATGTTGTGAATACCTAAGAATGTTGAGGCATAAAATAAAGACTAATTCTTCTAATAAAAAAGGAGGTGGTGAGGGCAATATCTATGCCCCTGGGTAAAGCTGCTACTCAAAATTTATTTTAGATCAGTAAGTAAATTTATTAATTTTTAAACTACATTAAACTTATTAAATCTTCAGGTCTTTATATCAATTTAAAAATAGATGATTAAAAAGTATGGGAGGCTTTAGGATTCATATTTTATTTTTACACCTTTTTATTTAAGATTCTTGCTTAAAATTGCTATCATAACTCTCTGAAACTGGTAACTGAACTAGATCTTCCTTGCTACTATGGTGTTAATTCTTTTAGAGGTAACTTAAATTGAACTTCTGAAGGCCTCTTTAATGTCCCACACAAATATTTGGATGTCAGTTATCTTAGCCTGGTTGTTTGGTGGCCAAAAAAATTAGATGGACTTTTGGATGAAGATTCTTGGAAGGAAGGGACACCAAGACAACATGGAGGCCACTTTATCATTCCAGAGCTCAAGTATATGGTGTAGTTTGAGAAGTGTGATGGTTTATGGGTGGTTATTTGGCCTGCTAACAAACTATATCATCAAAATACTCCTGTAAAAGAGTTTGGTAACTGTACAATGCTAGGTTCTTCAATTCAAATCAGTAAAAGACTATCAAAATCTATTAAAACATTAAAAACTCTTATACCAGATGTTTTAATGTCTGATTATATAAAAATGAATGAAAAAGAAAAGTTAGAGTACTTACATGATAGCTTTATTCAAAAATTATTGGATAATACTGGCTGTTTATAAATTGATAACTATTATTATTATTATTTTCAAAAGGCATGTATATAAGTAGAAAAATACATTTAAGGTTATCAGACTGGTAAACTTAAATACATATAGATTGAGCGATACAAGAGGAGAGGAGAAAGAGGATATGAGGGGTGAAATAAAAAAAGAATGAAAGAAATTAAAAAATTTAAAGGAATTGTGCTGAGAAATGATGGAGTGTAATTGGCATAATGAGAGAGCATATCCCAGTGGAAATCAAGTTTTTTTAAGCAAGGGGGGGAGCTGGTGCAGGTTCTGGATCTTCTTCTTCATAAAGATCATACCACTCATCCTTAAAAGCAGCTATAATCTTATGGAGTATTAAAAAAGTCATTATCCAATGGTTTGCTGTTTTGAGGTCCTATTTTTTTTTGAAATTGGATTCTAAGGTCACAGAGACTAGAAAATCTTTCCTTTAAAATTCCAATGGCATTTTCAATTCATACTCTTGATTGTGCAAGGTGATAATTAATCATTGTTTTTGGATCATCTTCTAATGTTTCACCTTGGAAAGAAGGTATAATGTATTCTCCACTTGCATATGCTGAGTCTGCAAGGAGGTATTGAGATTTGTCAAAGTATTTTCTAGGATTTTGAGAAATCCTTATTCTTTGGAACATGGAAGAGTCATGACATGAGCCAGGGAAGCCACTGTGAAAAGCAATAAACTTTTTATTGACATCACACACAAGTTGAACAGAAATAGAGTATCTAGAAAGAAGATAAAAAGTCAGTTCATGAGTGATGAGATATTTGAGAACATTTTAAAGAAACATTTTTTGCAACCCAAATAATGGTTGCCATCATGAGCAGAATTTTGGCTCAATGGTATAGCTGTACCATCAACAAAAGATATAAAGCCACATAAACCTTCAGCTTGCATTACTTTAGAGGATTCAAGTTTCTGTTGTGGAGTTGGCCAAGCAAGTGTTTGAGACTTGAGAGAAAGGATAGCAATCATATAGCAATTGGTGTATAATATGACGGTACCATATCCTATTGTAAAGAGATTATCTAAACGTCTTGCAGCAGCACCATTTCCATTTGAAACAAAATGACATAGTGCAACAGAAAGTTGAAAGGCAGGATTACACTGTTTGTTATGGGAAATAATATAGTAGTTAGGATGATTGGAGATGAGTTGAGAAAGTTTCAAAAATAAATCAGGAGAAGTTCAAAAAAATCTGTGTGAAGTTTAAATGAGGAATTTCAAGAATTGAGGCAAGATCATATCTGTGATCATGATAAATATTTGGGTTCCTTGTGATGATGTAACACTTTTTGGAAAGAAAAGTAATATAAGCTAAAGTGTCTTCCAAACCCAATTCAGAATCAGAGTTAGCAGCCAAAGTTAAAGTGATAGCATTCATAGCTGAGTAAATTTTCTTCCTAGTAGAGAGGTGCTTCATTATTGTTGGTGGAAGGTTTAGGTGATGAGTGGGAAGTGGGAATTCACCACCAAATGAGCAGGTGGGATGTGTAGATAGAAAAAAAATGTTTTGTGTTTGCCACCATAATTAAGTAGCATAGAGTGAAGAGAGACTTGAGGATGGCATCTGCAATTGTATGTCATGTGACTTTCTTACAAATTAATCATGGATGTGATGAGTTTGGGATCAGGAATTAGGAATGGAAATTGGGGTATAAGAGATGGGATAATGCATTATGATGCAATCTTTATCCACTAGCCCTGGGGCTAGTGGATAAGAATCTTCCACAATTAATAATTTCAGATGCAGGAAAAAGAATTCCTGATACCTAATTGCAGATCCCTGAATATTTATACCCCCTATTATTGCACAATCCTTATCCACTAGCCCCAGGGCTAGTGGACAAGCATCTTCCACAATTAATAATATCAGATCTAGGAAAAAAAATTCCTGATCCCTAATTGTGGATCCCTGAACATTGATACCCCCTAATATGGGGAGAGTAGACATATCCGCTAAAAATTGCATTGATATGTCACTCAGGTTTTGTTCAGTCTGTTGTTCCATTTGCTCGCCATTAGAGTTAACTGTGGTATTAGAAAGTGTTTAATTTGTTAAGAGAGAGGAAGACAATAATCTGATAGAGTAGATTGATTTCTCTAATTGGTCTGTTTGTACTCCTAATGTGTTTTGTGTAAGGATGTTGGTCTGTGCACTGCTATGTGTGTTTTTGTATTCTGGTTGCACATAAGCATTTTGTATGTTTTCTTTCTCAATTTTAGTTGCAGTATTAAGTGATATTACTGTATCACACTGAGTGAAAGAGGACTTCAATGTTGCTTGTTCTTTACGGATAACTCATGCACAATATTTCAGACATGTACAAACACTTTCAAAGTCCTTTAGACTAATGCCTGTTCTACTATGTTTTAGGGACCTTATCCTTTTTTCATTTTTCATTTTTTATGTTTATTGTGATAATGTTGTTTCAATGAGCCAAAATTGCATTTAAAACCAAAGTTATTATAGGTGTTATCTATTACCATTTGTTTAGCTGGTATGGAAGAGGTTAAAATTATATCCATTGCAATTTAAGAGCACAAGCCCATAACCTGTTAGAGTGATGTAATTATTAAATAAGCTTAATAATTGTACTTTGTCCAATAATGTTGAAGTCAAAAATGTGGATTTAATAAAATAAGACTAATTATTATTCAGTACTCAAAATCCTGTTCAACTACCTCATTTAACTATTTACAAGAGATAAACATTATTATTCTTTTATGTCATATCAATTATTAGATTTCCCATTCATCTCTATTATAATTATAGTTGTGAGAATCTATCCCATGACAGTAATTATTTATCTATTTTTTTAACTTTAATCATCTATTTTTTGTTTCACACAGTCATCTAATAATATTTTTAGATGATCACATAATAGTGTTGACTTCAGTGAGGTGTTTAATAGATAATCACATGGTAGCTAGTATTATTGAAAGCAATGGTACCAATCAGCTTTCACAAGGTTTGACATTATTTTTCCTCAGAATTGGAAAGCTATGCTTGGAGGTGGGGAGGGATAGGGAGGTTGAATGTGTAGCAAACTATTGCTGTTTGTGCTTACAGATTAGGTGACGTAATGCAAATAAGGTTTAAATGTAATTTGAATTACTAGAGTGAACCAAATACCTTTGGTGAGTTATTATTCTACAACAATAAAGAATAGATTATATTCTCACCTAGAGTGAACTGAATACTTTCGGTGAGAATATTATCTATCAGACAGGTAATGTTATATAGTAAAATAGGGGATTAAACATAACTAGATGTAAAGTTCTGTAACCTATGTAGAGATTATTGTTTATTATAATTGGCTTGGTAAGTCTGTAAAAAATGATCATCCACAACACCCCCCCTCAGAACAGACATCTAGTAAAAACAGAAATGAAATGAAATTAAGTAGAAGAGAAAAAATAGAAACAAAAAAATCAAGCAATTGCTTAGGCAAAGCTTTTGTAAAAATATCAGATAATTGACTATTTGTAGAAACCCAAATACAGTTAATAGATTTATTTGCCACCTGTTCACGAATGTAAAAACAATCTCTCTGAAAATTTTTAGTCTTTTTATTAATATCGTTAATTGTGGAGAGAGAAATGGAAGCAGTGTTGTCACCATGAAGAGGAGTGGTAGGAGGTACAAAACCGCAAATTTTAAATTGCAATATTTCGAAACCAAATAATTTCCTTAGCACTCAACGAGAGAGATAAGATTTTAGCATGTGCAGTCGAAGTAGCCACTACCGATTGATGACGAGAAACCCATAATACAGGAGAACCATAAGATAAGACAATGAACCCTCCAACTGATCTAGAAAACTCACCTCCCCAATTAGCATCAGAGTGGCAGGAGAAGATATCCTCAGAGCTGGGTTTAAGAGAAAGCTCAAAGTGTTTTGTAGCATTGATATAGTGAAGTAAATGTTTCACACTCTTCCAATGAGAGACATTAGGTGATTTTGCAAAACAGCATAAGTAACCTACCGAGTACGATAGGTCAGGTTGAGTGGCTACAGCTAGGTAATTCACAGAGCCAACAACATGAAGAAAATTGGTTTGACTAATACAATCCAGACCATCATCGTCAGTAGAAGTAACTAGATTAATGTTTGGATCAAGCGGTGTTTTGCATGAGGAAATGGAGAAACCTGTGGAAGCTAATAGTTTTTCACACAAACGTTGTTGATTCAAGTGAAAGACACCGTCATCATCACGACGCACACCAATTCCCACAATATCTGAGATCTGATCCTGCCAAGTGATCTCCACTTTAGCTTGGAGGATATCATGAAACCAGGCAAGCATGACAGATGAGGAGGAAAAGACACATCCATCATCTACATGTACCCAAACATAACAATAGTCATCCCCTTTTTGGTAGACATAAACTGATGGATCATAGAGAAGGCACGTGAAGCCATTTGAAGTGAGTATTTCGGAAAAACAAAAATACCAGCAGCGACCTGCTTGTCTAGTACCTTAGAGCCTTCCTTAAATGTAAAACATTTCCCCTTTGAGCAAGAGGGACATTAGATGGCGGAATGACAAAAACATCTTCATCAATACGAGAGTTGAGGTAGGCCCCAACTACATCAAATTAAGCACAAAATAGAGAATTTTTCGCGGCAAGGACAAAAAGAAAACGTAAGGTGGAAAACCTAGTGGTTGGAGCAAATGTTTCATTGAAATTGATGCCTTGTTTTTAAGTCTGTCCACAAGCAACCAATGGGGCTCTATATTGAACAATATTTCCGGCAGAATCATGTTTCAAGGCAAAAACCCACCTGAAACGTATAGCTTTCAAGCCTGCAGGAAGTGGGACTTCCTCCCAAACATCTTTGGCTTTCAACATAGCAAGTTCTTTATCACAGGCAGACTTCCAACGTTCGGCATCTTTGGATTTCAGAGCCATGCCAATGGTTTTGGGAAGATTATCAACGATACCAGCAGAAAGGACTTCTATACGTGACACATCAAGCTGTTGAGCCGCCACGATGTCAGATTCATGGATAAGGACGTGGTTAGTGGAAGGTAACGGAAAATTGTCCAGGGAGTGGCGGATAGGGATTGGAATATTAAATGATTCATCATCAAATTTAGCTGAGGCAGAAGTAATAACCCTACTCTTTTCCAAATCCCAAAAAAGCCACCCCTTGACACCTTCCTTGTAGCCAACAAAAATACAGTATTTGGAAGTAGGATCCAAAGTGGAATGTCGCTCAACCAGAATGTGTACGTAAGCCAGAGTACCAAAAACTCGAAGATGTGCGATAAAAGGTCTGTGACCAAAGAACAATTCGTATGTAGTTTTAGAGCTTGTAGATGTAGGGATCCTATTGTTAATGTAAGAGGCACAAGTGAAAGCAAAAGGCCAAAATTTTTTGGTCACACCACTCCCAAATAGTAAAGCCCGTCCCATCACCTCAAGATCATGGTTCCAGCATTTGGAATGACCATTTTGCCTGTGCAAATATGGTGTGGTAACTTGATGTTGAATTCCCGGAGTCGTGACAACGTGCTGAAAGTCATGTCCAATGAATTTTCCACCACCATTGGTACAAAGCAACTTGACCGAAACGCCCATTTGATTAAGGGAGAAATTGCAGAATTTGGTAAAGCATTGAGCCGCATCAGATTTTGAACCTATAATATAAACCCGAGTGAAACTAGAATAAGCATCCCGGAAAATTAAAGCATAGCAACCACCTGAAATAGATTCGGACAGAGGCCTTACAATATCTGCTACAACTAGATCTAAGAGAGTATAAAGAGTATTACTGTCAGCCAGGCTATTCCAGGAGTCCAGTAAATGATATATAAATTATAAAACCTTAAAGAGTGGGTAAGAATTGTATTTAATGAATATAACTTAATATTTTATTGCATAATGAAATTATATAAGTATTTTATTATATACAAGTGTTACATTAAATTTATTGGTTATATATTTTTATATACAGTTAAATTGAGCATAATATAATATATTCTACAAATAATGGCGCATTTTTATGTATTTAATAATTATAAATTTATATTTAATTAATTGAAAAACATATATTATAATTATAAGTGTAAAATTGATTTATAATATATTTAAATTAATTACTTAAATTTATATATTAAATAATACCTCTCATATGATACTAAACAATAATTAATGACGCTTCTTTTGACCCTTAATTGTGTTAGAAAAAACAAATAAATTAATTTGGACTAAATTGAGATTAATTGCATGTTTTGTTGCGTCAAATTATTTTTTGTTTCACTTAAAATGTCCTTTAATCAGACTGTACCATCTGTTTGGAATTATTTTTCTCATAGTTCCTATGTTCCAATCTTGTTTAGTTATTCACTATTTTTCACTTACTGATTTGGGAATTAATGACGGGAAAATTGGATTCTTAATTGGGGTTTTAATTAATTGTTTCATGTTTTTCTCTATATTGTTATGTTTCATTTACTCTTTTGGTATATTTGTTTGACTTCATTCTAATCATTGTATTTACAAAGATAGTAGTGCTTCAGAGGACCCATTGCCTATAAAAGGGCCTTGGATAATCCCCTGTAGCATCATCACTTATTACACACTCAACAAATTAAATAACCAATTTATTACATTTATATTTTTTTTATTAGTAATACAAATCTAATTTAAATTCTATACAACAAATCAAAGGTTGCTTTAAGTCTGATAGTAATTAAAATTGTTTGCCGCGCAGAACCCTTACATTTAATAATATTATTGTTAATAAAATCTAAGTTTTTGTCACCTCTCAAAGTTGCTCACTGTTGTTTCCCTCTCAAATAAATTAAATATATATTCTTTGGTTTATTTCTTTGTTTTCCCTTGTCCTCCACCTTCTCTCCTCCTTTTTCTCCTATTTTTCTTACCTCTTCTAGACGACTGACCGACAACTGGGGGCCTTTCCAAAACGACGACGATGATCGAGCCTGGCGACGAACGACAAAACGCACGGACCACCTAGCAAAACGAAACTTTTGCCGCGACTGTGTTTCGAACTTGGGTTCGACATCTTAGGTTTATATAATATTAATTTTTGTATTATTTTGAAGTGATTTTTCGATCACTATAGTAAGTTCACCTTTGCGCCTCTCACTCATATTACTATATTTTTATTGCAATAACAGTGATTGTGGCTTAATTGCTGATTCACTGAGTGTAAGTGTTCAATTTTAAAAAAATTTTTTTTTTCCTAGTTGACCATTATAGAGTGTTAAATCCTCTTAGTCCTAGAAGAATTGACATTATTATTAATACAAATTGAATTATTAATTTAATTTTTTTTATTATTAATTATTGTTAATTTTGGTTGACTTAAAAGTACATTGTGCTTAGTCCCAAATATATTGCCATATTTAATATTGGTAATTAATTGGTTGAATTAACTTACTTTTTATTCCCAATTTAACCTTGCAATCCATTTTTTTAAAAAATTAATTTTTTAATTATTACTTTATATTGAAAATTATTTTTTCTATAATTTAATTAATTAAATATTTTTTTTATTATTTGGAGCAATTATTGACTAACTTTTATTATTTTTTTATAAAGTAAAAAGTAAATTATAAATCTTCCCACTAGTATGTCCAACAATTTGGCAGAAAAAATGGATAACATGCAAGTGGATGAGATAGAAATTGACTATGATGCTGACACTGTAAGTTCTTCTAAAGTTGGTCATAAAAAATCTTATGCTAACACAAAGAATTCACATACTGCAGGATGTGGAAATGACAGGAAATGCAAACAAACCAAACCCCCTTCCCCCAGTACCACAGAAGGAAGTAAAGCCTCTAGTGCCTCAAGAAGGTCTTCCAAAAGGCTTCAAAATAAAAAAGCTTCCTCTGCCACAACAAATCAGCAACCTATCCAGTCATATAAAAGAGTTGAAGACAGAAAATATGACGTACAAAGCAAAGGTAGACACATTGTGGGATCAGGTCCAAGAACTCAGGAACCAGATTCAGGCCCAGGCCCCTCCTCAGTTGCCTCCCAATCAGCCTCAGTTTC
Organism: Hemileia vastatrix; assembly: GCA_030280995.1. Lineage (NCBI taxonomy): Eukaryota > Fungi > Basidiomycota > Pucciniomycetes > Pucciniales > Zaghouaniaceae > Hemileia > Hemileia vastatrix. Next base: position 20,354,580 of record JASXTE010000011.1, read on the forward strand.
AGGCTCAACCTTCACAGCCACCCAGCTCAACCATCCAAAATCCAAATACTATGGAAGTAGAGCAATGGAAATTGGATTATCTAATGAGTCACTACCAACAGAATGTGCAACACCCTCCTCATCATCAGCCTGGCCCATCCAGAACACCCAATTTCCATCCACCTCCTCATCCCTACCAACAAGGCAGGAGAAAGAAGGCCCAAGCACAATCCCAAACCCAGTCCCAGGGGAAGTTTCCTCCTCTGCCATGGTAAGTAATTTGGTTGATAGTCACTTGGGTATGTTTTCTAATAAATCTTCTTCTGCAGGTAATATTATTGAACATGGTGAAAGAACAGTTAAACCTGTTAAAAGACAGCTTCCTGTAACTAGTAGCCCTATTGATGTAATTAGCAAATTTTCATTTGATGAACCTTTACATTTAACTTCTACATCTTTAATTAATCCTTCTCTTGCAATTAAAAATGATTCTGTTCCCCCTGAAATCTATACCTTAATTGAAAAAACTTCTGAGGAAATATTGAAAGATACCCTTGATTTTAATATTGTGAAAGACAAACATGTGAGAGATGTGTTAATCCATGAAAATGATAGATTAAATAATTTACACTTGCAATGTAAAGTGAGTTCTTCTTTACAAGATACAGCTTATTTAAAAATCAAAGAAACCTTGAATATTGTTCTTAGTCAACAAAAACAAATAAGAAGTGACCATAGAGCTATCTCAGATAGAAATATCAGTCTACATAAGACCTTGAGTGAATTGAAACCCCTTATTGAGGAAAATTATTCATTCAAGAATGAAATAAAATCTCTGCAAAATGAGTTTAAGAAGCTAAAAAATGATTTCCATGCACTAAGTACCAAACACTCAGTTTCTGAGGACAGAAATGTTCTATCTCTTGCAAAAGTAAATGACCAGATGTCTGAAATTCCAAGAATAAGAAACTATGTGTCTGACCTACAGGAAAAGTTCTCAACCTTAACCATCAATAATGAATTAAATGAGATTTCTGCAAATAAGCTGCATAAAAATAATGGGAAAAAACCTGAACAAAGTTCATCCTTTCTTCCTCATATTTCAACCATTAAAGAAACTGACAATGAGTCTGTAAAATCTTTTGCTACTAGCAAAAAATCTTGTGATGGTCATGCACCAGCTGTTTCTGTAAATAATGAAATTTCTGAACACCTGGCTAAACTTCAGGAATTATTACTAATGAATAATTCAAACCAAAAAGTGGACCATCCCAGTAGTCAGAAAAATTGGCCTAAGTGAGACCAATATCCTACCTTTGATGGTGATTCTTCCTCTGATTGGCAACACTTTATCCAGAGAATTGATAATTTAAAGAGATCTTATAAACTACCTGATGAGGAAATTGTTTCTAAGCTAATTTCTTTATTTTCCAATGTAGCCTTGATGTGGTATGAATCTGTCCTCTTAGATAACAATCATTATACATGGAATGATTGGAAATCCTTGATTGAGAATCAGTTTGGTGGTTCAAAATTCAGGTTAGCTCAGCAGAGACTGTATGAGAATACTAGATATGTATCCTCCTCTGTTGAAAAGCCCATTGTTTTTCTGATGAAAATAACTAAAATCCTTAGAGCAATTGATCCAAAAATGGATTATGATATTTGGAGAGATAAAATCTTGTATAAATTACCAAATTCTCTTAGGGATTTGATTGTTGCTAGAACTGAGCATGTAAGGGAAAATTCTTCTTTCATTAATATCTGTAATGAAGTACTACTCAACCATAGATATGAACCAAAAAATTACCTTAGTAAATCTTATAATGATCAGAATAAACCTTCTATAAAGCTCCCAGAAAAATCTGGTAAACCCTCTGCCCCAGTTGCACCTAAAAAATATGCAACAAATACTTGTTATAAATGTAACAAACCGTGGCAGAAGGGTCATGTTTGTGACAAGAAAATTCATCTTGTTGAACAAAATGAAGACACTGATGAAGTTGAACTTGATGTCAATAATTCTTCCAGTGACTGTGAAAGTAATATCTCCTATGACAATGAATCTGTTAAAGATGTTTTAATGTTGGAACATGATGTCCGTTATTTAAATAATATATCTGAAGATTGTGTATTGAATTTATCTTCAGTAGAAAATGCTGAGATAATTAAAGATATTACTAACAATTCTATTCCTATATCCCCTTTAAAGGCACCTGTTATCATTAATGGTAAAAATGTTGATGTAGTTCTTGATTCTGGTGCTGGAGGAAGTGTAGTATCTGAAAAAGCTTTGGCTTCAGTGGATAAGGAATATTTGAGTAAATTATTGCCAATAACTTCTGAAAAATGGAGAGGGTATGGTTCTACCTTATTTCCTATTGGCAAATACAAAACCTCTGTATTCTTCAAATATAATGGTGGTTTTGTCAGAGCTATTTGTGAGTTTGTTGTCATGAATAATGATAATTTGAGCAATTGGTTTATTATGGGAAATGATATTTTAACCATGTTTGGTGTGAAACTGGATCCAGCAAATAATTGCTTTACTTTAGGAATGAATGGGAAAAGAAAATTCAAAATTTCTTCTCCTAGACCTTCTGGGCATTTGTTGAAATCTTGTAACTCACTGACCCAATGTAAAGGTAGAACAACAACTGAAATGGATGATTTATTACATGAAATAAATACCGCTTCTTTTGGTGATCAGTTGACTAGTGAACAAAAGGATTCTATTGTTGCCTCTATTACCTCTTTCCCTATGGCTTTTGCTCATGGTTCTCATGTCTTGGGAATTGTTCAGGAAGAGATGAAAATTACCTTATCCTGTAATTTGAGTGATATTCCTCCTTCCCTTAAGAAAAAACCATATCCTGCTTCTCCATCAAAAAGAAAAGATATTGAAGATAATATTGAAACATTATTGAAAATGAATATCATTGAGAAAGTGGATGTCACCCCCAAATATTGTGTCATCTCCCCAGTCTTGATTTCATATGAAAAAGATAAAGCTAGATTATGTGGAGATTACAGAGCTTTAAATACTTATACTGTTGATGATATTTATCCTTTACCCAGAATTAATTCAATACATGCTACCTTGCAAGGTGCAAAATTTATTAGTTGTCTGGATGGTAATAAAGGTTATCATCAAGTTCCAGTTGAAAAAAATTCTCAAAATTTTTTGCTAATTGCTACTCATATGGGAATATATAAGTATGTTAGAATGCCATTTGGCCCTAAAAATGCTCCTTCAGTTTTCCAGAAAGTTATGGATAACACTTTCCATCAATAAATTATTGAAGGTTGGCTCATGGTTTATATTGATGATATTATTGTTTTTTCTAAAACTTTTGATGAACATATGATTCACTTGAATAGAGTTTTCCAAAAAATGGATGAAATCAATATGACCTTATCTTTAAAAAAGTGTAAATTTGGTTTTCAATCTTTGAAAGTCCTTGGCCATGTTGTGTCAGGCTTACAAATTTGTGTAGACCATAATAAAGTTGCTGCCATTCAAAATGTGAAAGCACCAACTTCTGTAAGAGAAATCCAAAGTTTTTTGGGTATGTGTGGCTATTATAGACAATATATTAAAAATTATCAGGTCATAGCCTTGCCTCTTACAAAACTAACCAGAAAAGATGTTGCTTTTCTCTGGAATAATGAGTGTCAGAAAGCTTTTAATACATTGAAAAGTTGCTTAATGAAAGCCCCTATATTGGCTCTTCCAGATTTTAACAAGCCATTTGTACTTTATACAGATGCTAGCTTTATTGGTCTGGGTGCTGCCCTTCACCAAAAGCAAATTATTAATGATAAATCCTCAGAGGTTGTAATTTGTTATATTTCAAGAACCTTAAGAAATAGTGAATTGAAATATGGTGCCACTCAATTGGAGTGCTTAGCAGTTGTCTGGGCTCTTGAGAAACTTCATTACTACTTGGATGACCAAAAATTTGAGTTGGTAACTGACTGTAGTGCTGTGAAATCTCTCTTAAACCTCAAAACACCTAACAGACATATGTTCAGGTGGCAACTTGCTGTTCAGGAATACAGAGGAAGGATGACTATTATCCATAGAGCTGGAAATGTTCACTCTAATGTTGATATGCTCTCCAGATTGCCTCTGCCAAATAATGACTCCAATCCTGCTTATGTACCTGAAGATGATACTGTTCATATACATGGTATATTTATAGTTGATATGGAAAGAGAGTTATTACAGTTAATACTGGATTCATATGATAAAGATTCTGACTTAAATAAATTAGTTACTATTTTGAATGATCCTAAGAATGCTTTAATTCAAGCATTAATAAAAACTCTTCCTGCAAAGTACCAAAATGCTTTAAATAAAGGAAAGTTTTCTATTGAAGATGGTTATATATATTATAGAAGGAAGCTTACCAATGTAATTGTTATTCCTCCTTCAATGAAAGAAACTATCCTCAAACTTTGTCATGATGACATATTAGCTGGTCATTTTGATCTTGAAAAAACATTGATTAGAATCAAAAACACTGCATGGTGGGCTAATATGTCTGAAGACACAAAATTATATGTTGAATCTTGTGATTCCTGCCAAAAATCTAAAAGGTTAACAGGTAAGAGAGCAGGGTTATTACAACATATTGAAGCACCTAGTGCTCCCTGGCAAATCATTAATATGGATTTTGTCACTGGTCTTCCTGTTGCAGATAAAGACATCTTTAACTCTTGTTGGGTAATAGTGGATAGCTTCACAAAAATGTGCAAATTTATTCCAACCCACAAAGATGTATCCACCAAAGAATTAGCTTTCTTATGGTGGTCTTACATGTTTAATATTATTGGTTTTCCAAAAGCCATTATCTCTGATAGGGATCCTAAATTTACTTCTGAATTTTGGACCTCTTTGATGGATATTTGTGGCTGTGAGTTAAAATTGTCTACAGCTCACCATCCTCAGACTGATGGTCTAGCTGAGAGAATGATTCCAACTCTGGAAGATATGATTAGAAGGTATTGTGCCTTTGGTTTAGAATATAAAGACAATGACAGATTTACTCATGATTGGGTCACTCTTTTGCCTGGTCTTGAATTTGCATATAATAGCACTGTTCATTCTGTCACTGAGAAAAAGCCTTTTGAGCTTTGGTTAGGTTATGTCCCAAACACTCCTGCTCAGATTCTCAATAATAAATTACCTAAGTTGGAACTACACCCTGGTGTAAAATCTTTTATGCAAATGCAACAGCTATGCAGAAAACATGCTCAGAGTTGTATTGATAAAGCATTTGAATATGAAAAGAAAAGATGGGATAAATCCCATAAAGAATACACATTTAACAAGGGTGATGAAGTGTTGATCTCTACTGTCCATTTCAATTTACAAGGTAACCACAAATTAAAAGATCCTTTTGTAGGACCATTTGTTGTTAAAAGAATGGTTGGTGATAATGCAGTAGAAGTTGTATTGTATTCTCCATATGATAGGAAACATCCTGTTTTTCCCATTTCTTTACTTAAACCTTATACTTCCAACAGTGACTTATTTCCAAAAAGAAGAGGAAGACCTAAGAAGAACCCTCAGGAAGTCACAGAAACAGCAGAAATTGATAAAATTCTCAATGATAGAATTATCACTTCTGAAAGAGGTACTGAATATTTATTGAGATATAAGAACAAATCATCTGAACATGATGCATGGATACCTGGCAAGGAAATTTCAAATCTGCCTGCTCTGTTGAAAAAATACAAAAAGAAAAAATCTTAACATTTTTTTTTATTGTTTTTTTTTTAGAGTGAGGGAGTGTCAGCCAGGCTATTCCAGGAGTCCAGTAAATGATATATAAATTATAAAACCTTAAAGAGTGGGTAAGAATTGTATTTAATGAATATAACTTAATATTTTATTGCATAATGAAATTATATAAGAATTTTATTATATACAAGTGTTACATTAAATTTATTGGTTATATATATTTTTATATACAGTTAAATTGAGCATAATATAATATATTCTACAAATAATGGCGCATTTTTATGTATTTAATAATTATAAATTTATATTTAATTAATTGAAAAACATATATTATAATTATAAGTGTAAAATTGATTTATAATATATTTAAATTAATTACTTAAATTTATATATTAAATAATACCTCTCATATGATACTAAACAATAATTAATGACGCTTCTTTTGACCCTTAATTGTGTTAGAAAAAACAAATAAATTAATTTGGACTAAATTGAGATTAATTGTTTGTTTTGTTGCATCAAATTATTTTTTGTTTCACTTAAAATGTCCTTTAATCAGACTGTACCATCTGTTTGGAATTTTTTTTCTCATAGTTCCTATGTTCCAATCTTGTTTAGTTATTCACTATTTTTCACTTACTGATTTGGGAATTAATGACGGGAAAATTGGATTCTTAATTGGGGTTTTAATTAATTGTTTCATGTTTTTCTCTATATTGTTATGTTTCATTTACTCTTTTGATATATTTGTTTTACTTCATTCTAATCATTGTATTTACAAAGATAGTAGCGCTTCAGAGGACCCATTGCCTATAAAAGGGCCTTGGATAATCCCCTGTAGCATCATCACTTATTACACACTCAACAAATTAAATAACCAATTTATTACGTTTATATTTTTTTTATTAGTAATACAAATCTAATTTAAATTCTATACAACAAATCAAAGGTTGCTTTAAGTCTGATAGTAATTAAAATTGTTTGCCGCGCAGAACCCTTACATTTAATAATATTATTGTTAATAAAATCTAAGTTTTTGTCACCTCTCAAAGTTGCTCACCGTTGTTTCCCTCTCAAATAAATTAAATATATATTCTTTGGTTTATTTCTTTGTTTTTCCTTGTCCTCCACCTTCTCTCCTCCTTTTTCTCCTATTTTTCTTACCTCTTCTAGACGACTGACTGACAATTACTAAAAGGAAGAGGACGGGAAATACAGCTAGAGGCTAAAGCACACTCATGACATATAGAAGGAGCTACATAGTTTTCTATAGAAGAGCCAGTAACACATTTAATCTTCTTCTTTATCTGATGCTCACCCACATGACCCAAACGTCAATGCCATATTTCATAAAGAGAGTGGTGGGAAAGGTAGTTGGCAGTTATTGAAGGGGTAGGGGAGAGGCAACCATCCAAGATGAAGCAACAAGAATTTTGATCGGATAGTAAGGCAGTAATCACATTATCGTTATTATAGTGAACTAAAGCTACTCCATTTTCCACCAGATTGGTAAAGATGCCATTTACAAACAGCTCGTAACCAGATATCAATGTTCTGGCAGCCGAAGGACAGTAGTTTACCTTAGGTAAGAGTGTTGAGGTACCAGTGACTCTATCAATTATATAAGTTTTACCATACCCAACTATTTGGGAGGTAGAATTATTTGCAACAGTGACAGACATTGGTGTTTGAAGGGTAGTATAATTGAACAAAATAGACAGGTTATTAGTGATGTGGTGAGTAGCACCCAAATTGTATATGATTTGTGATGATACAACACCCTTTGTAGAAACGGAGAAACCAACAGCTGAGGAAGCACTCGCAACAGAAGGCGAGCTATTTGTAGATTTGATTTCAGCCACGGCAGCAGATGGATTTGAAGTGCTGGGCTTCTTTTTATCAGAAAAATTATTTGACCGTTTAATACCATCTTCGTCACGTCGCTTTGTGTGACCATTCCCAATAACATGTCCCTTTCTGTCACAATAACTGCATTTGGAAGTGGTTGAGGCACTAGTAGGGCATTTACCTTTGCCTGTACTTGCAGTAGACACAGTGATTACGTGATTTTCTGGCTTGGCTCGCAAATAATTGTCCAACTCAGTGATACAAGATGCCAAAGAAGTACTTGTAATATTAGCAAATACCAATCCGGATACACTTTGTGTGACAGTCGAAAAATCTCATTTCCCAGAATGGGGTAATGAGTTTAAGGCACTGCACATATATTGCTCCTCAGATATGGGGAAGTCCAAAATCTCCAAACGACGGTAAGCAGTTTGAAGTTTTTGAAGATGCACGGAAAAGGTAGTGATAGAAGGATCATAGTCCGTCCTTGAAAATTCTTTGAATAGGGTGCGGACAGAACCTACAAAGGTTTTACCGAATTGCTGACGGAAGACATCTAACATCAACGCCAAGTCTGTGATTGGCCTTATGAGTGGCTTTAATTTGTCATCAATAGTATATTTAATGACTCCGCAAACATATTTCTTCCCTACTTCACTCCGCAAATCTGGTACATTATCTTGTGCAACATATATCTCAAGATAATTGTCAAGATTGAAGTTAGAGACACCAGAAAGATAATCTGTAAGATCATCTAACCAATCTGTGAAGTTAGGCCCTGTGAGCATGGGAATAGCAAGACATAATTCAGAGATTCTGAGGGGTGGAATATCCCATTCCAGCATAGAAACAGACATGCTATTGAGTGAGACCGGAGGAGAAGAGTGACTAGGAAGGGAAGGGCTAGGTGCCAATGAGTGATGAAAATATGTCTGAGATATCAAAACATGATTCCGTCGAGTGCATTGATAGCACCGGTGATGAAGGAGGCGCATGTATTCCCGATTCAGACGTAACATTTGGTTCTGCTAGATCTGGATGATGTCCAGGAGTTGGTGCATCAGAAGTGTGAGAGACTCGGTTTTCTTAAAATGATGAAGCAGTTAAGACAGGAGAGTTGGGTGGGACATTGATAGGTATCTCAATATCCAAAACAGATGTGGAACGTGAAATAGGAATTTCATCGTCCTGAGATGTGTCATTTGTTGGGGGCTCAATAGCATTTTGTATGCTTGGAGGGAGAGAATATGGTGTTCTAGACATGGATGGCAAAGGGTGTTCCTCAATGATAGGAATGATACTGTGTCTACTTCTAGAGTCGGAGATCTTAGTCCACTGCATCCTGGGTGGTGCAGTGTATAGAACAGGTTTGACAAAGTTCGTTTCATGGCAGTGAAGCGCGTGCCCATAACCTATTTACAGATTAGGTGACGTGATGCAAATAAGGTTTAAATGTAATTTGAATTACTAGAGTGTATGGTAGCAGTGTCAGCGCTTCGTCCGGAGTGAACCGGAGTTAGACGCGTCAGCTGCACCACAGACTATATACACGTTATGTACTTAACAATCACTAAGCTATTACTATATTACATGTAACACCCCCCCTCTTAGTGATTTCCCTATAACCATCCCCAGTTAAAGAATGTATAGAAAAGTAAAAGTAAATAAAAGAAAAGAAAATAAGGAAAAACATAGAAACTAGAAAACCCCTAATAAATATATCTTCTCCTCCCAAACATTTGGTACCAAATTCTTTGTCAACAAATCTGCCACTTGGTCCTTAGTTGAGACCCATTTAATGTCTATTTCATGCCAATGAACTTGTTCATTCACAAAGTAGAAATCCCTGTCAACATGCCTACAATGTTTGTCAGAAGGATTATCAGTAGCTGCAACAATTGCACCTTTGTTGTCACAATAAAGAGTTGTTGGTCCATGGCACAAATCCACTTCACGTAGAAGGTTACACATCCACAGAGCCTGACAAGTTGCATTTGACATTGCCATTAACTCTGAGTGAAGTGAAGCTGTAGCCACTCTTGACTGACACTTTGATTTCCATAAGATAAGACAGTTGTTGATCTGAAGAACATGACAACCTGTAGCCCTTGCAAATTCACCACCCCTAGTAGCATCACAATAAACTTCTGTTGATGGATTGATATTGATTGTTGGGAACAGATGAAATTTCATGTCTTTGGTGAATTGTAGATATCTCAGCAAATGACTAAGCGCATCCCATTCAGCTTTACCTGGTCTTGATGCATAACATGCCAGGAAGTTGACAGGATATTCCAAATCAGGCCTTGATCTGGCTACAAGATATGAAAGAGAACCAATAATAGACAGAAATTTCAGAGGTTCAAGTGGAGGATGAGATTTTTCCTTTAAAGACACCAAAGAAAGACCCATTGGTAAAGGCAAGTGAGAATTAAGACCGGTTGGGTTGTGTTCATTTAGAATTTTGTTGACAAGAGCTGGTTGGTGAATAGTAAAACCTTTGGGACATTGTGAAACTTCTAGACCAACAATAGAAGAGATACCATCAGACCATTTTACCTTTAAACTACTCCACATATCCATTTCCAACTCCTTCAAAACCGCATCACTACTCCCTACCACCACACCATCATCCACATGAATCCACAACATTCCCTTGGAACCATCTTTTGTTAGCACATATACACTTGCATCCTGATTGCTTGATCTGTAACCTAAATTTTCCAGAATTTTGCTGAGTTTTTTCCACCAACACCTGGCTGCTTGCTTAGTACCATATAGAGCTTTCTTAAGTTTGCAGACGTGAGTTGGATTAACAGACTCAAAACCTTCAGGCTTCTTGACATAAATTTCCTCCTCAAAATCACTATGGAGATAGGCTGCAGTGGTAACAAAAGTTTTAATTGGCCAGTTGTATGTAGTGGCTAGAATGTGAATTAAACACAGAGATGCAAAAGTAGCTGTGGGAGCAAAAGTGTTTTTGAAATCAATACCTTCAATTTGTCTGAAAACCTGAGCTACATATTGCGCCTTGTGCTTGATGATCTTTCCAAATTCATCTCTTTTGAGAGCAAAAACCCATTGAGCACCTGTGACAGTTTTTCCAGGAGGGAGATGAACAATATCCCATACCTTAATGTCAGACATGTTGTCTAATTCTTGAAGACAAGCTGATTTCCATTCAATTGCATCCAGATGCTTCATTGCCTGCTTGAAAGTTTGAGGTAGTTGGTCAGAAATTTTACAAGCATTATTGTTAATGAAATTAACCATAATATCTTGGGCATCAATAGTTTTTTCTGCTGTGAAATCACCAAATTTTTCAGACTAGGTATCTCCAGGACTGAGTAATTCTTATGTTTAAAATAAGATAACCTTAAATACATTAAGCTTATATCTTAAAAATAAGGTTAAAACACTTATATACATGTTATAATCCATATATATATATAATTATTACACTATTATATAACTTATAGTAGTTTAAATAGCTTATCCATAGCCTAATAATACTAATTAAGGTGTTAATGGAGTCATAATATATTTATCTTAAGTGATATTAAGTAATTATTGACATACATAAGCTTATATGTATACATAAATCTCATATTCAGTGAAATATGCAGTATATTATGTATATTTAGGTCTATAAGTGGGTTTTAGCCTCTTAATAGCCTATAAACTTTGTTTTCTTCTAATTTTAGGTTATACGGACATATTCAGTGGATTCACAATGCCTACAGAAGCATATACATCTATTTCAGGTGCATGTACTCAGTTTGGACAACTTAATCTGTTTCCTTGGATGGATATTCACGGATTGATGGGCTGGGAGGTTATTTCTGGGTTAATATAGATGCTTGGGGATGTTATTGGGGGCTTGGAAATTTAATTTGTTTCCTTTATATGCTTTGGATTTCATTTTATTCCTTTTGGATTAGTTATTTTACCTGTTTCTTTATGGTACCCGCTTTTATCTGGATTTTCTATTTATGGTATGGATCTGTGTTATCATTAATTGTGATGGAGGGTCCTTACTGGAGGTCTGGGTGTTGAATCTGCTTGAAGTGGGCGCCATGGGGAGGTTATGGGCCCTCACAGTGCTGTAATTTCTGGGGATAGAAGTGACATCATCTGGATTGAAGGTCTGTGCACTCCAGTGGATTTTGGTATAAATAAGGGAGGATTTTGACAGTTATTAGACATCACTTACTTACTACAATTCAATTAAAATTTTAAACAGAATTATTATCATTTAGAAATATATTATAAAGCCTTTACAGATTGATATTATCATTATATAAGCTATAACTATATTCTATTTATCTATATTCCACCACTAGCACACATTTAAATCCAAGTATTGTGAGTTTTATTTGAGTATAAATATTTTATTAGTCTTCCCCTGAGGCTTAATGTCGGTCAGTCATCTAGAAGAGGTAAGAAATATAGGAGAAAAAGGAGGAGAGAAGGAGGAGGACAAGGGAAAATAAAGAAATAAACCAAAAAATATATATTTAATTTATTTGAGAGGGAAACAACGGTGAGCAACTTTGAGAGGTGACAAAAACTTAGATTTTATTAACAATAATATTATTAAATGTAAGGGTTCTGCGCGGCAAACAATTTTAATTACTATCAGACTTAAAGCAACCTTTGATTTGTTGTATAGGATTTAAATTAGATTTGTATTACTAATAAAAAAAATATAAACGTAATAAATTGGTTATTTAATTTGTTGAGTGTGTAATAAGTGATGATGCTACAGGGGATTATCCAAGGCCCTTTTATAGGCAATGGGTCCTCTGAAGCGCTACTATCTTTGTAAATACAATGATTAGAATGGAATAAAACAAATATATCAAAAGAGTAAATGAAACATAACAATATAGAGAAAAACATGAAACAATTAATTAAAACCCCAATTAAGAATCCAATTTTCCCGTCATTAATTCCCAAATCAGTAAGTGAAAAATAGTGAATAACTAAACAAGATTGGAACATAGGAACTATGAGAAAAATAATTCCAAACAGATGGTACAGTCTGATTAAAGGACATTTTAAGTGAAACAAAAAATAATTTGACGCAACAAAACAAACAATTAATCTCAATTTAGTCCAAATTAATTTATTTGTTTTTTCTAACACAATTAAGGGTCAAAAGAAGCGTCATTAATTAATGTTTAGTATCATATGAGAGGTATTATTTAATATATAAATTTAAGTAATTAATTTAAATATATTATAAATCAATTTTACACTTGTAATTATAATATATGTTTTTCAATTAATTAAATATAAATTTATAATTATTAAATACATAAAAATGCGCCATTATTTGTAGAATATATTATATTATGCTCAATTTAATTGTATATAAAAATATATATAACCAATAAATTTAATGTAACACTTGTATATAATAAAATTCTTATATAATCTCATTATGCAATAAAATATTAAGTTATATTCATTAAATACAAGTCTTACCCACTCTTTAAGGTTTTATAATTTATATATCATTTACTGGACTCCTGGAATAGCCTGGCTGACACTCCCTCACTCTAAAAAAAACAATAAAAAAAAATGCTAAGATTTTTTCTTTTTGTATTTTTTCAACAGAGCAGGCAGATTTGAAATTTCCTTGCCAGGTATCCATGCATCATGTTCAGATGATTTGTTCTTATATCTCAATAAATATTCAGTACCTCTTTCAGAAGTGATAATTCTATCATTGAGAATTTTATCAATTTCTGCTGTTTCTGTGACTTCCTGAGGGTTCTTCTTAGGTCTTCCTCTTCTTTTTGGAAATAAGTCACTGTTGGAAGTATAAGGTTTAAGTAAAGAAATGGGAAAAACAGGATGTTTCCTATCATATGGAGAATACAATACAACTTCTACTGCATTATCACCAACCATTCTTTTAACAACAAATGGTCCTACAAAAGGATCTTTTAATTTGTGGTTACCTTGTAAATTGAAATGGACAGTAGAGATCAACACTTCATCACCCTTGTTAAATGTGTATTCTTTATGGGATTTATCCCATCTTTTCTTTTCATATTCAAATGCTTTATCAATACAACTCTGACCATGTTTTCTGCATAGCTGTTGCATTTGCATAAAAGATTTTACACCAGGGTGTAGTTCCAACTTAGGTAATTTATTATTGAGAGTCTGAGCAGGAGTGTTTGGGACATAACCTAACCAAAGCTCAAAAGGCTTTTTCTCAGTGACAGAATGAAAAGTGCTATTATATGCAAATTCAAGACCAGGCAAAAGAGTGACCCAATCATGAGTAAATCTGTCATTGTCTTTATATTCTAAACCAAAGGCACAATACCTTCTAATCATATCTTCCAGAGTTTGAATCATTCTTTCAGCTAGACCATCAGTCTGAGGATGGTGAGCTGTAGACAATTTTAACTCACAGCCACAAATATCCATCAAAGAGGTCCAAAACTCAGAAGTGAATTTTGGATCCCTATCAGAGATAATGGCTTTTGGAAAACCAATAATATTAAACATGTAAGACCACCATAAGAAAGCTAATTCTTTGGTGGATACATCTTTGTGGGTTGGAATAAATTTGCACATTTTTGTGAATCTATCAACTATTACCCAACAAGAGTTAAAGCTGTCTTTACCTGCAACAGGAAGACCAGTGACAAAATCCATATTAATGATTTGCCAGGGAGCACTAGGTGCTTCAATATGTTGTAATAACCCTGCTCTCTTACCTGTTAACCTTTTAGATTTTTGGCAGGAATCACAAGATTCAACATATAATTTTGTGTCTTCAGACATATTAGCCCACCATGCAGTGTTTTTGATTCTAATCAATGTTTTTTCAAGATCAAAATGACCAGCTAATATGTCATCATGACAAAGTTTGAGGATAGTTTCTTTCATTGAAGGAGGAATAACAATTACATTGGTAAGCTTCCTTCTATAATATATATAACCATCTTCAATAGAAAACTTTCCTTTATTTAAAGCATTTTGGTACTTTGCAGGAAGAGTTTTTATTAATGCTTGAATTGAAGCATTCTTAGGATCATTCAAAATAGTAACTAATTTATTTAAGTCAGAATCTTTATCATATGAATCCAGTATTAACTGTAATAACTCTTCTTCCATATCAACTATAAATATACCATGTATATGAACAGTGTCATCCTCAGGTACATAAGCAGGATTGGAGTCATTATTTGGCAGAGGCAATCTGGAGAGCATATCAACATTAGAGTGAACATTTCCAGCTCTGTGGATAATAGTCATCCTTCCTCTGTATTCCTGAACAGCAAGTTGCCACCTGAACATATGTCTGTTAGGTGTTTTGAGGTTTAAGAGAGATTTCACAGCACTACAGTCAGTTACCAACTCAAATTTTTGGTCATCCAAGTAGTAATGAAGTTTCTCAAGAGCCCAAACAACTGCTAAGCACTCCAATTGAGTGGAACCATATTTCAATTCACTATTTCTTAAGGTTCTTGAAATATAACAAATTACAACCTCTGAGGATTTATCATTAATAATTTGCTTTTGGTGAAGGGCAGCACCCAGACCAATAAAGCTAGCATCTGTATAAAGTACAAATGGCTTGTTAAAATCTGGAAGAGCCAATATAGGGGCTGTCATTAAGCAACTTTTCAATGTATTAAAAGCTTTCTGACAGTCATTATTCCAGAGAAAAGAAACATCTTTTCTGGTTAGTTTTGTAAGAGGCAAGGCTATGACCTGATAATTTTTAATATATTGTCTATAATAGCCACACATACCCAAAAAACTTTGGATTTCTCTTACAGAAGTTGGTGCTTTCACATTTTGAATGGCAGCAACTTTATTATGGTCTACACAAATTTTTAAGCCTGACACAACATGGCCAAGGACTTTCAAAGATTGAAAACAAAATTTACACTTTTTTAAAGATAAGGTCATATTGATTTCATCCATTTTTTGGAAAACTCTATTCAAGTGAATCATATGTTCATCAAAAGTTTTAGAAAAAACAATAATATCATCAATATAAACCATGAGCCAACCTTCAATAATTTCTTGATGGAAAGTGTTATCCATGACTTTCTGGAAAACTGAAGGAGCATTTTTAGGGCCAAATGGCATCCTAATATACTTATATATTCCCATATGAGTAGCAATAAGCAAAAATTTTTGAGAATTTTTCTCAACTGGAACTTGATGATAACCTTTATTACCATCCAGACAACTAATAAATTTTGCACCTTGCAAGGTAGCATGTATTGAATTAATTCTGGGTAAAGGATAAATATCATCAACAGTATAAGTATTTAAAGCTCTGTAATCTCCACATAATCTAGCTTTATCTTTTTCATAAGAAATCAAGACTGGGGAGATGACACAATATTTGGGGGTGACATCCACTTTCTCAATGATATTCATTTTCAATAATGTTTCAATATTATCTTCAATATCTTTTCTTTTTGATGGAGAAGCAGGATATGGTTTTTTCTTAAGGGAAGGAGGAATATCACTCAAATTACAGGATAAGGTAATTTTCATCTCTTCCTGAACAATTCCCAAGACATGAGAACCATGAGAAAAAGCCATAGGGAAAGAGGTAATAGAGGCAACAATAGAATCCTTTTGTTCACTAGTCAACTGATCACCAAAAGAAGCGGTATTTATTTCATGTAATAAATCATCCATTTCAGTTGTTGTTCTACCTTTACATTGGGTCAGTGAGTTACAAGATTTCAACAAATGCCCAGAAGGTCTAGGAGAAGAAATTTTGAATTTTCTTTTCCCATTCATTCCTAAAGTAAAGCAATTATTTGCTGGATCCAGTTTCACACCAAACATGGTTAAAATATCATTTCCCATAATAAACCAATTGCTCAAATTATCATTATTCATGACAAAAAACTCACAAATAGCTCTGACAAAACCACCATTATATTTGAAGAATACAGAGGTTTTGTATTTGCCAATAGGAAATAAGGTAGAACCATACCCTCTCCATTTTTCAGAAGTTATAGGCAATAATTTACTCAAATATTCCTTATCCACTGAAGCCAAAGCTTTTTCAGATACTACACTTCCTCCAGCACCAGAATCAAGAACTACATCAACATTTTTACCATTAATGATAACAGGTGCCTTTAAAGGGGATATAGGAATAGAATTGTTAGTAATATCTTTAATTATCTCAGCATTTTCTACTGAAGATAAATTCAATACACAATCTTCAGATATATTATTTAAATAATGGACATCATGTTCCAACATTAAAAAATCTTTAACAGATTCATTGTCATAGGAGATATTACTTTCACAGTCACTGGAAGAATTATTGACATCAAGTTCAACTTCATCAGTGTCTTCATTTTGTTCAACAAGATGAATTTTCTTGTCACAAACATGACCCTTCTGCCACGGTTTGTTACATTTATAACAAGTATTTGTTGCATATTTTTTAGGTGCAACTGGGGCAGAGGGTTTACCAGATTTTTCTGGGAGCTTTATAGAAGGTTTATTCTGATCATTATAAGATTTACTAAGGTAATTCTTTGGTTCATATCTATGGTTGAGTAGTACTTCATTACAGATATTAATGAAAGAAGAATTTTCCCTTACATGCTCAGTTCTAGCAACAATCAAATCCCTAAGAGAATTTGGTAATTTACACAAGATTTTATCTCTCCAAATATCATAATCCATCTTTGGATCAATTGCTCTAAGGATTTTAGTTATTTTCATCAGAAAAACAATGGGCTTTTCAACAGAGGAGGATACATATCTAGTATTCTCATACAGTCTCTGCTGAGCTAACCTGAATTTTGAACCACCAAACTGATTCTCAATCAAGGATTTCCAATCATTCCATGTATAATGATTGTTATCTAAGAGGACAGATTCATACCACATCAAGGCTACATTGGAAAATAAAGAAATTAGCTTAGAAACAATTTCCTCATCAGGTAGTTTATAAGATCTCTTTAAATTATCAATTCTCTGGATAAAGTGTTGCCAATCAGAGGAAGAATCACCATCAATGGTAGGATATTGGTCTAACTTAGGCCAATTTTTCTGACTACTGGGATGGTCCACTTTTTGGTTTGAATTATTCATTAGTAATAATTCCTGAAGTTTAGCCAGGTGTTCAGAAATTTCATTATTTACAGAAACAGCTGGTGCATGACCATCACAAGATTTTTTGCTAGTAGCAAAAGATTTTACAGACTCATTGTCAGTTAGTTTAATGGTTGAAATATGAGGAAGAAAGGATGAACTTTGTTCAGGTTTTTTCCCATTATTTTTATGCAGCTTATTTGCAGAAATCTCATTTAATTCATTATTGATGGTTAAGGTTGAGAACTTTTCCTGTAGGTCAGACACATAGTTTCTTATTCTTGGAATTTCAGACATCTGGTCATTTACTTTTGCAAGAGATAGAACATTTCTGTCCTCAGAAACTGAGTGTTTGGTACTTAGTGCATGGAAATCATTTCTTAGCTTCTTAAACTCATTTTGCAGAGATTTTATTTCATTCTTGAATGAATAATTTTCCTCAATAAGGGGTTCCAATTCACTCAAGGTCTTATGTAGACTGATATTTCTATCTGAGATAGCTCTATGGTCACTTCTTATTTGTTTTTGTTGACTAAGAACAATATTCAAGGTTTCTTTGATTTTTAAATAAGCTGTATCTTGTACAGAAGAACTCACTTTACATTGCAAGTGTAAATTATTTAATCTATCATTTTCATGGATTAACACATCTCTCACATGTTTGTCTTTCACAATATTAAAATCAAGGGTATCTTTCAATATTTCCTCAGAAGTTTTTTCAATTAAGGTATAGATTTCAGGGGGAACAGAATCATTTTTAATTGCAAGAGAAGGATTAATTAAAGATGTAGAAGTTAAATGTAAAGGTTCATCAAATGACAATTTGCTAATTACATCAATAGGGCTACTAGTTACAGGAAGCTGTCTTTTAACAGGTTTAACTGTTCTTTCACCATGTTCAATAATATTACCTGCAGAAGAAGATCTATTAGAAAACATACCCAAGTGACTATCAAACAAATTACTTACCATGGCAGAGGAGGAAACTTCCCCTGGGACTGGGTTTGGGATTGTGCTTGGGCCTTCTTTCTCCTGCCTTGTTGGTAGGGATGAGGAGGTGGATGGAAATTGGGTGTTCTGGATGGGCCAGGCTGATGATGAGGAGGGTGTTGCACATTCTGTTGGTAGTGACTCATTAGATAATCCAATTTCCATTGCTCTACTTCCATAGTATTTGGATTTTGGATGGTTGAGCTGGGTGGCTGTGAAGGTTGAGCCTGAAACTGAAGCTGATTGGGAGGCAACTGAGGAGGGGCCTGGGCCTGAATCTGGTTCCTGAGTTCTTGGACCTGATCCCACAATGTGTCTACCTTTGCTTTGTACGTCATATTTTCTGTCTTCAACTCTTTTATATGACTGGATAGGTTGCTGATTTGTTGTGGCAGAGGAAGCTTTTTTATTTTGAAGCCTTTTGGAAGACCTTCTTGAGGCACTAGAGGCTTTACTTCCTTCTGTGGTACTGGGGGAAGGAGGTTTGGTTTGTTTGCATTTCCTGTCATTTCCACATCCTGCAGTATGTGAATTCTTTGTGTTAGCATAAGATTTTTTATGACCAACTTTAGAAGAACTTACAGTGTCAGCATCATAGTCAATTTCTATCTCATCCACTTGCATGTTATCCATTTTTTCTGCCAAATTGTTGGACATACTAGTGGGAAGATTTATAATTTACTTTTTACTTTATAAAAAAATAATAAAAGTTAGTCAATAATTGCTCCACAATAATAAAAAAAATATTTAATTAATTAAATTATAGAAAAAATAATTTTCAATATAAAGTAATAATTAAAAAATTAATTTTTAAAAAAAATGGATTGCAAGGTTAAATTGGGAATAAAAAGTAAGTTAATTCAACCAATTAATTACCAATATTAAATATGGCAATATATTTGGGACTAAGCACAATGTACTTTTAAGTCAACCAAAATTAACAATAATTAATAATAAAAAAAAAATTAAATTAATAATTCAATTTGTATTAATAATAATGTCAATTCTTGTAGGACTAAGAGGATTTAACACTCTATAATGGTCAACTAGGAAAAAAAAATTTTAAAAATTGAACACTTACACTCAGTGAATCAGCAATTAAGCCACAATCACTGTTATTGCAATAAAAATATAGTAATATGAGTGAGAGGCGCAAAGGTGAACTTACTATAGTGATCGAAAAATCACTTCAAAATAATATAAAAATTAATATTATATAAACCTAAGATGTCGAACCCAAGTTCGAAACACAGTCACGGCAAAAGTTTCGTTTTGCTAGGTGGTCCGTGCGTTTTGTCGTTTGTCGCCAGGCTCAATCATCGTCGTCGTTTTGGAAAGGCCCCCAGTTGTCGGTCAGTTGTCTAGAAGAGGTAAGAAATATAGGAGAAAAAGGAGGAGAGAAGGAGGAGGACAAGGGAAAATAAAGAAATAAACCAAAAAATATATATTTAATTTATTTGAGAGGGAAACAACGGTGAGCAACTTTGAGAGGTGACAAAAACTTAGATTTTATTAACAATAATATTATTAAATGTAAGGGTTCTGCGCGGCAAACAATTTTAATTACTATCAGACTTAAAGCAACCTTTGATTTGTTGTATAGGATTTAAATTAGATTTGTATTACTAATAAAAAAAATATAAACGTAATAAATTGGTTATTTAATTTGTTGAGTGTGTAATAAGTGATGATGCTACAGGGGATTATCCAAGGCCCTTTTATAGGCAATGGGTCCTCTGAAGCGCTACTATCTTTGTAAATACAATGATTAGAATGGAATAAAACAAATATATCAAAAGAGTAAATGAAACATAACAATATAGAGAAAAACATGAAACAAATAATTAAAACCCCAATTAAGAATCCAATTTCCCCGCCATTAATTCCCAAATCAGTAAGTGACAATAGTAAATAACTAAACAAGATTGGAAACATAGGAACTATGAGAAATATAATTCCAAACAGATGGTACATTCTGATTAAAGGAAATTTTAAGTGAAACAAAAAATAATTTGATGCAACAAAACAAACAATTAATCTCAATTTAGTCCAAATTAATTTATTTGTTTTTTCTAACACAATTAAGGGTCAAAAGAAGCGTCATTAATTATTGTTTAGTATCATATGAGAGGTATTATTTAATATATAAATTTAAGTAATTAATTTAAATATATTATAAATCAATTTTACACTTGTAATTATAATATATGTTTTTCAATTAATTAAATATAAATTTATAATTATTAAATACATAAAAATGTGCCATTATTTGTAGAATATATTATATTATGCTCAATTTAATTGTATATAAAAATATATATAACCAATAAATTTAATGTAACACTTGTATATAATAAAATTCTTATATAATTTCATTATGCAATAAAATATTAAGTTATATTCATTAAATACAAGTCTTACCCACTCTTTAAGGTTTTATAATTTATATATCATTTACTGGACTCCTGGAATAGCCTGGCTGACATTTAATCACTAAATTATTTATAAATAAGTAGTAGGATCATTAATAAATACTATTAAATCATACTTATATACTAGATACTCTGACAATTGGGGGTCTTTCCTTGATTATTATAGATTATTAGATATAAGCCTTGGGACATGATTTTTACTTTAGTATAGCTCAAACAAACCAAACATTTGAGTCTGATTCATATTAGTGGGTCATCATAGCTCAGTGATTGCGGAAAAGAACCCTTATAATAATTGTACTAATTTTTATAATAAAAATTAGGTATTTACAGTAGTAACTGTACCCAATATAAACCCAATTTCACTTGGTATTTGGTCACCAATATAACACCCAATTAAATTGGTATTTTGTTAAAGCTTGGTAAGCTATTTATTCACCCCTATAAAGGTCTAGTTAAACTTATTATTTTATTTTTAAAAGATTTTTTAGAATTTTTCTTATATTTTATTTGAATAAATAAAGATATAAATTCAGGGTAAGCTCCAGAGCTTTTATTAGTAATTGTATTGCTAATAATTCTTGTCTAATAATTACCATATAGGTTTTCTATTTTGTAGATGTAAAATATTTTTATTCTTATCAATATGAATGCCCCCCAGGAAAATGTAAGTGAAAAGCCTACTTATAATACCAGGTCTAAAGCTAATAAAAACATTGCTCCAGGACATAACCATGGAGGGTCAATCATACCCCCAGCCATAGCAAATGAGTATAGAGGAAAAAGACACCCTCTTAAAAAAGATTACAATAAAAAAGACGTCTCCTCCTCTGCAGGATCAACTGTCCAATCTTGCAAAACAGGTCCTGAAATTTGAGGAATCAAAGTCTCTCATGCTGAAGGAGGTAGAGCAATTGCAGAACAATTGCAAGGTAGGATTCCAACAGATGAATCAAACCTTAGCAGAGCTAAAGGGAGGCCAAACAATTCAGAAACCCCCTACCCCAGGACGGTCACATCACTCCCAGGAGAAAATCATGGTAGAAAAATGGAAGTGGGATTGGTTCCATCAACAATGGTCCAGTCACAGCTGCAACAGTGATCCTCCTCCTCATCAGACTTCCTCAGCTCACCCCTACAAATGAAAAAAAAAGTGCCAAAAATCAGGACTGGCACAAATCCCATGGTAAGTAGATTAACCTCTCATATTGAACACAATACTGATAATTACAATATAGGTAATATTATTGGTTTCAAATCTTTACAGAGAATTGAGTAGGACTTAAGAAAATTAGGTTTTGATGTAGATACACCTGAATTGTCTTTTTTCAATAACAAAAGTACTATTCATAATAATAATACAGTTAGTCCTCAGTTGCCAACACTTACTAGTGAGTTGAGAAGTTCACAAGATAGTGAGACAATTTAGAAGGAAGACGTGGAGTATTTTAACAATAATCCAACTGTCCATAGAATTGTTTCAGCATTGTGGAATAGAATGACCTATTGTGAGGAACAGACAGTTAAGCTCACAAGTGATACAATTTCATCTTTAACATTGAACATTTCTAAACTGGAAACACAAAATAAAGAGTTAGAGATCGAACATCTGTCTCTAACTCTTAAATATGATTCATTAAGTAATAAATATAGTGAACTTTCAAACAAATTCTGTGAGTTAAAAATTTGTATGAAGCACACTTATTGAAAGTTGAATCAAGAACTAAGTTATCTTTTTCCCAGACAAATCAAAGTGTCTCTGAGCTGCTACAAAGATTGACTAAAATTAAGATTTAAACTGCCAATCTACTAATGAACCAGGATAATCATAAGTATACTCAGTATAATAATAATCCTTTCATTGGAGAAAGTGAATCTCATTCCTTCCCTATACCACCACAACTAAAACCATCTGGTGGTAGTTTCAAATCTGAAAATGTGAGTCACAAATCTGTAAAGGAGGAAATACAAGACCATTTATCAAGAGTAAATGAGTTATTGAATTTACCTAAGATTAGTGAAATAAAATACAATCAGAAGAGCTGGGCTAAGATAGATCAGTACCCAACTTATGATGGGGAAGCCAGCTCTGATTGGCAACATTTTATCCAAAGAATTGACGACTTGAAATTCTCATATAAGTTACCAGATGAAGAAATAACATCAAGATTGATCTCTTTATTTAAGGATGTTGCTTTATTATGGTTTGAAGCAGTTTCTAGTGAGGGTAAAGATTACTCTTGGGCTGAATGGAAACAACTAATTGACAAAAAATTTGAAGGTTTTAAATTCAGGTACACTCAGCAAAGACTTTATGAGAAAACTAGGTACAATCCATTGAATGGTGACAAACCTATAGTATTTTTAATGAATTTAAATAAAATATTAAAAGCCATTTAGCCTAAAATGGATTTTAACTTATGGAAAGATAAGATAATATATAAATTACCTATATCTTTCAGAGACAATGTTGTATCTAGAACAATTAATGTTACTGAATATTCTGAATTTATTAATATTTGTAATGGAATATTGTTAAAACATAAGTATGAAGCAAGGTATTCCACTTATAAAAAATATTGAACCTGCTAAAAATCAGAATTCAAAAACAATTCAGGAGAAGCAGAAAAAACCTACTGCACCTGTAGTACCTAAAAAGTATGAAACTAATACTTGTTATATGTGTAACAAACCTTGGGTGAAAGGTCACAAATGTGAGAAGAATTTAAATATTGTTGAAAATCAGCATGAATCTGAAAATGAAACAGAGAAAAGTAAAGATTCAAGTGATTATGACAGTAATATCTCATATAGTGATGAAAATGAAGTCTGTATGTTGGAAGATGATTTGTCCATCTTTGACAATCCAATATTAAATATGGACTCAAATGAATCTTTAATGAATTTTGAGGATGCTGAAATCATTAAAGATATACAAGCTGATAACTTAAGAATGCCACCTATCACAGTTCCAGCTATCATTTCTGGTGAAAATGTTAATATAGTATTGGACACAGGAGCTTCTGGTTCTGTTGTTTCTACTAATACATTACAAAAAATTGATAGTGAATATAAGTCTAAGCTTGAACCCCTTCAAAGTAAAAATAGGAGAGATTTTGGATCAGTACTACATACCATTGGTAGATACAAAGCTGATGTTTTCTTTAAACATCAACATGGTTATGTAAGAGTAACTTGTGACTCTGTAGTAATGGATAATACTAACTGTAGTAACTGTTTTATCATTGGAAATGATATTCTGACTAAGTTTGGTGTGAAATTAGAACCTGCTAATAACAATTTTACAATTGGCATGAATGGTAAAAGGAAATTTAAAATTAATTCTTTTAACACAGTCTTACACATTGAGTCAGTAATAAATATTCCATGCAAAGGAAGAGAATCCAATGAGATGGAACTTCTGGAAACAGAAATTTCTAAAGCATCATTTGGCACTCAGATATGTGAAGCTGAGAAAAAGAATATTTTGGACTTAATTAAAGCATTTCCAATGGATTTTGCACATGGTACAAGTGAACTTGGCCTTGTAAAAGATCATGAGATGAAAATTAGTTTAACCTGTGATATGGATAATATTCCTGCTATTCTTAAAAAGAAACCATATCCTGCTTCACCAATGAAGAGGAAAGACATAGAGGATAATATTAAGATGTTATTAAAACTGAACATTCTTGAGAAGGTTGAAACTACACCAAATTATTGTGTAATATCACCAGTGCTAATTTCTTATGAACAAGATAAAGCAAGACTGTGGGGTGATTATAGAGCATTATATACATTTACAGTAGATGATATTTATCCCTTTCCAAGGATTGCCTCTATACATGCTACCCTTAAAGGAGTCAAGTATATAAGTTGCTTAGATGAAAATAAAGGGTACCATCAAATTCCTGTTTAAAAGAATTCACAGAACTTTTTGTTGATAACAACACACATGGGAATTTTTAAATATTTCAGGATGCCATTTGGGCCAAAAAATGCTCCATCAGTATTTCAGAAGTTAATGGATATAACATTCCATAATGAAATGATTGAGGGATGGTAAATGGTATACATTGATGAAATCATAGTGTTCTCTAAGACATATGATGAACACTTAATCCATTTAAAGAAGGTATTTCAAAAAATGGATGAAATAAAAATGACCCTTGCATTGAAAAAATGTAAATTTGGGTTTGAGTCTTTAAAAGTGCTTAGTCATATTTTATCTGGCTTACAAATATGTGTAGACCAAAATAATGTGACTGCAATCAAGAATATTGGAATTCCTCAAAATGTAAAGGATGTACAATCTTTTCTTGGTATGTGTGGTTATTGTAGACAATATATAAAAAACTACCAATTAATTTCTGCACCATTGACCACACTGATAAAGAAATCAGAAGCTTTCATTTGGAATAATAAAAGACAACAGGCTTTTGATAAGTTGAAAGAATGTTTGATGACAGCTCCTATATTGGGATTACCAGATTTCCAATTGCCTTTTGTATTATATACGGATGCAAGTTTTATTGGTCTGGATGCTGCTTTGCATCAAAAACAACTTATTGAAGGAAAAATGTCATAAGTAGTAATTTGCTATATTTCACGTACTCTAAGAAGTAGTGAATTGAAATATGGTGCTACTCAACTTGAATGTTTGGCAGTAGTATGGGCTCTTGAGAAGCTACATTATTACCTTGAAGACTAAAAATTTGAGTTAATAACTGACTGTAGTGCAGTTAAGTCACTCTTAAACATGAAAACTCCTAATAGACACATGTTTAGATGGCAATTATCTGTACAAGAATAAAGAGGACAGATGACTATTACACATAGAGCAGGAAACTTACACTCTAATGTAGATTTTTTATCCAGAGTACCTCTTCCTAATAATGATGATAATCCTGCTTATGTTCCTGAGTCAGAGATTATTAACATTTATGGCATTTATATTGTAGATCTTGAGGATGAATTTATGCAATCAATTCTTGACATGTATGCTTCAGATCCTGACTTGAGTAAACTCACTACAATATTAAATGATCCGTCTAATGCTTCAATGAATGTTTTAATAAAAACATTACCAAATAAATATAAAGAGGAATTAGAAAAAGGAAAATTTTCCATTGAGGATGGTTGTATATATTACAGAAAAAAATTAAGCAATGTAATTGTAATTCCCCCTTCAATGAAGGAGTTAATGTTAAGTATATGTCATGATGATATATTAGCAGGTCATTTTGACTACCATAAAACATTAACCAGAGTAAAAAACACAGCTTGGTGGATTAAAATGTCTGAGGATGTTCAAAAATATGTTGAGACATGTGATTCTTGTCAAAAATCTAAAAGATTAACAGGCAAAAGAGCTGGTTTATTACAAAAAATTGAGCAACCAAATGCTCCACGGGAAAAAATTAACATCGACTTTGTAACAGGTTTTCCAATATCAGGGGATAAGAGTTATAACTCCTGCTGGGAAATTGTAGATAGATTTACAAAAATGTGTAAATTTATTCCTACCCACAAAGAGGTTTCTGAAAAGGACTTAAATTTCTTATGGTGGACACAAATGTTAAATATAGCAGGTTTTCCCAAAGCAATAGTCTCATACAGAGATCCTAAATTTACTTCCAAGTTCTGGACATCACTTATGGATGTTTCAGGGTCTCAATTAAATCTTTATACAGCACACCATCCACAGACTGTTGGGCTAGCAGAAAGAGTGATACAAGCTTTAGAAGATATGATAAGAAGATATTGTGCTTTTGGTCTTAACTTTAAAGACAATGACAAATTCACCCATGATTGGGTAACCCTTATCCCAGGTTTAGAATTTTCACACAATAGTACAGTACATTCTGTCACTGGCAAAAAGACATTTGAGTTATGGTTGGGTTATGTAACTAATATCCCTTCTAAAACTCTTAATAAATTACCTAGATTGGATATCCATCCAGGTACTAAGTCTTTTATTCAGATGCAAGAATTATGCAGAAAGCATGCTCAAGAATGTATAAATAAGGTGTTTGAGTATGAGAAGAAAAAATGGGATAAAGCCCATTAAGAACAAATGTTCAAAGAGGGTGATGAAGTCCTTATTTCTACACTAAATTTCAATATAAATGGTAATGTTAAATTGAAGGATCCATTCATTGGACCATTTGTAGTTAAAAAGATGTTTGGTAACAATGCTGTTGAAGTTATTCTATATGCACCATATGATAGAAAACATCCAGTATTTAATATTTCTCTTATAAAACCATACCATTCTAATGATACTGCTCTATTTCCAAAAAGATCAGGAAGGCATAAACAGAAACCTGAAGAAATAGTTGAAAAGGCAGAAATTGAAAAGATACTTAAAAAGAGACACCTTACTAAAGAAAAGGGAGTTGAGTATCTTTTAAGATTTGAAAATAAATCAAGTGAATATGACCAGTGGATTTGAGAAAATGAAATATCTGATCTTAAAAATCTCTTGAAAAAATTTAAAGCTAAATAATACTGTTTATTCAGTATATGTATTATAGAAAATTAAAAAAAATTTCTATTCACTCCTTACTTTTAATTAAAATGTCTTAAAAATTTTTTAATTGTTTTTTTTTGGGTGAGGGAGTGTCAGCCTAGGTATCTCCAGGACTGAGTAATTCTTATGTTTAAAATAAGATAACCTTAAATACATTAAGCTTATATCTTAAAAATAAGGTTAAAACACTTATATATATGTTATAAAACATATATATATAATTATTACTCTATTATATAACTTATAGTAGTTTAAATAGCTTATACATAGCCTAATAATACTAATTAAGGCTTTAATGGAGTCATAATATATTTATCTTAAGTGATATTAAGGAATTATTGACATACATAAGCTTATATGTATACATAAATCTCATATTCAGTGAAATATGCAGTATATTATGTATATTTAGGTCTATAAGTGGGTTTTAGCCTCTTAATAGCCTATAACCTTTGTTTTCTGCTTATTTTAGGTAATATAGACGTATTAAGTGGATACAAAATGCCTACAGAAGCATATACATCTATTTCAGGCGCATGTACTCAGTTTGGACAACTTAATCTGTTTCCTTGGATGGATATTCACGGATTGATGGGCTGGGAGGTCATTTATGGGTTAATATAGATGCTTGGGGATGTTATTGGGGGCTTGGAAATTTAATTTGTTTCCTTTATATGCTTTGGGTTTCATTTTATTCCTTTTGGATTAGTTATTTTACCTGTTTCTTTAAGGTATCTGCTTTTATCTGGATTTTCTATTTATGGTATGGGTCTGTGTTATCATTGATTGTGATGGAGGGTCCTTACTGGAGGTCAGGTTGTTGAATCTGCTTGAAGTGGATGCCATGTGGAGGTGATGGGCCCTCACAGTGCTGTAATTTCCGGGGATAGCAGTGACATCATCTGAATTGAAGGTCTGTGCACTCCAGTGGAATTCGGTATAAGTAAAGGAGGATTTTGATGGTTATTAGACATCACTTACTTACTACAATTCAATTAAACATTTAAACACAATATTTATCATTTAGAAATATATTATAAAGCCTTTATAAATTGATATTATCATTATATAAGCTATAACTATATTCTATTTATCTGTTTTCCACCACTAGCACACATTTAAATCCAAGTATTGTGAGTTTTATTTGAGTATAACTATTTTATTAGTCTTCCCCTGAGGTTTAATAACTAAATCATTTATAAATAAGTAGTAGGAACATTAATAAATACTATTGAA
This sequence comes from Hemileia vastatrix, assembly GCA_030280995.1. NCBI lineage: Eukaryota > Fungi > Basidiomycota > Pucciniomycetes > Pucciniales > Zaghouaniaceae > Hemileia > Hemileia vastatrix. The sequence continues at coordinate 20,383,456 of JASXTE010000011.1, forward strand.
TCATACTTATATACTAGATACTCTGACAAAATTTCAGTTGATTCAAAATAAATGTCAAATCACCCTTAGATTGAGATGCGGCTGGGTGTGAAACTGTGAGTGTCTTGGTATTGTTCTTGTCTCCTTCAGGAATAAAATTTTCTATTTCTGACTGAACAAAAGAATTAGATTTTGGATGCCAAGAAATCCAACCTTTGCCACCATCAATAAAACCAACAACTCTGCAACTCATAGCATGGACCTCCATTTTTGTTCTTTTTTCAGTTGGAATGTGCACATATGCCCACTTACCAAAAATTTTGACAGGTGATAAGTCTGCTTTTTTGTCGAAAATGATTTGATATGGGATACTGTTGGTAACTTTCACATTTTGTAGCTTATTGTGAATAAAAGATGCCCAACAATAAGCAAAATTCCAGAAAGTGGGATGAATATTTGATGCAAGAAGAATTGTCCTAGAAATTTCACCAATAGTTTCATTGAATTTTTCTGCCATTCCATTCTGTTCATGGTGATAAGGCATAGAGTGTTCATGCAGGATACCATGTTGGGAGAGGTATTCAGAGAACTTCCTGTTCATGTATTATTTGCCATTTTCAGTTCTGATGATCTTGAGGCAATAATTAGTGATGTTTTCTAAATGAGTTTTGAAATTAATAAAAGCATCAAAAACATACAACTTCTTCTTTAGAACAAAAATCTCCCCATAAGTTGAGAAGGATTCTCTGAAAGTAGACACATAGACCTTGCCCTTATCTGTGACATCAACCATGGGCCCTACTAATTCAGGAACCACAAGATCCATGAGCTCATGGTGACATTTAGATGCCATGCACATATTTCTTCTCTTGCTTTTTTACACAGCACAAATATCACAGTGTAATCTGCATGAAGGAACATAAGATGGGGAATTTATGCAAAGACCTTTTTGGGAAATCCTTCATAGAACTCTGGTGCTTGTGCATCAAAGACAGTGATGCCAATCCATGATTGAGTCAGGAACTGCAGTTAGATAAGGAATTGTTGAAGGGGGTGAGGGAAAAAAAGGGGCAGGAAGGGTAGCAGATGATAAAGAGTTAAAATAATTCATTTCAAAAACATTGGTTACTAGATCACATGGATAAACTAGATCAACTGTCCATTTTTTACCAGAGGACAATTTAAGATCAAGAAAAAATATTTTTTTGTTTTTTGAAACAATATAATCATGGTTATCATTAAAGGAAAGAGAAATGCCATTGTCTAGCAGATCAAAAGGAGAAATAAGAGTAGATTTTTCCCTATCACAATAAAAAACACCTTTGATAGTAACTAAAACTCCTCCATATCCTTTAATGAAAATGTTTCCATAGCCTATAATGAAAGCAGCACCAGAACCTGTTGCTTTTTTGACTGGAATAGGAGTTTTCAAACTGATGAAGTCAGAGAGAAGACATACATCACCAGTGACATGATGGGTGGATCCAGAATCAAAAACACCTTGACAATCTTTATTATATTGCTCCTCTGTCCAGCTATCAGTACCAAAATCCATTTCTTTTAAAGAAGTAGTGAGAACATCTAGCACTTTATAACTGATTTTGTTTAATCAGGGTTTTGAAGAATTTTGGACTGGCTGTTTTCCTTTTCTTCTGTTCAGTGATTTTTGGGTAGTGTTAATAGAATCTTTATTATCACGAGAAAAAGCTTCCCATTGACCCCAAACTGCAACATTAAAAATTTCACTGTTTGGATCATATGGACAGGTCTGCTGAAAGTATTTGGAATATTTGAAGTAAAAACATGAATAATCAGGTTTTTGTTTCCTGGAAGGCAACTGTCCATTTGGCCATTTTTGAAAGCCAAAGATGAAACAGAATCAGGATTGGTGGTCATTTCAAAAGCTGTAAAAATGGTTGGAGCAGTGGAGGAAGTAGAGTTCAACAAGTTGATTGAACAATTTTGGAAAACATTCAACATTTCATCAAAAGAGGGTTGAGAGATGTCTTTTTGTAATTTGAAATGAAAATTTGCCTCAGTGGAAAGGTTGTTGACTGATGATGGTAATAGGAGTTGGATGAACATTGCTGCCATTTTGTCAAAACCAAAAACAAAACCTGAATGTTGAACCACTTCTCAAAATGACTTAACTTTTTCTCCATGTTCCATGAAATTTGTGAAAGGTGATGTTTTAATATTTAAAATATCATTAAACGGAGCCATTTGAGCAGTGTGAGATGCTTTGTCAAATTTGAATCTGAGCATAGAAAATTCCTTATAGCTTGTAATACCAAAGTTGACAAAAGCCTGAAGTTTTTCATCAATGGTGTTGTAGATTGAATTACAGCTCATTTCATCTTCAAATTTTGATATATCATCTTTAACAGAATCAGCCTCTAATATATATAGTGGAATGCACACTGCATGTCAAAAAGATGTTAATATTCTTCACCCACATTTGTCAGTTAGTCGCATCAGCTTTCAGTTTAGACATTTTATTTGTCCTTTGAATTACTTCATCAATTAAATCAGCACAGTCTTTACCCTTGTAAGTTACAAAAGTGGTGTGTTCAGTGTCTGATACAAAAGAGTTTATGCTAAAAGATGAATCAGATATTGAATGGTGCACATGGCTAGTTCTTGCATGACACAATAATGAGGCACCTTTGTGTCACAGTTGTTGCAAATGCAAACTCTCTTTGCTTTGAAATGCAATTAGATGAGATGTAGGGTGGTGAGGATGAGGGGGAGGGTTGGGAGGGAGAGGGGAAAGGTTGCAACATTGAGGGGGAGGGTGGCGCAGTGTCTTTCTAAGGTCTGAAGGGGGAGGTACTAGGAGGAGGAATAGGAGAGGGGGAAGGAGTCAGTGGGGAAGAATTAGGTAAGCAAGCAGTTTTTGCACTGTTGCTAGAGGAGCTAAGTGAGTTAGAGGTACCTGAGAACAAGTGCTATTGTCACCTTGTATGGGTATTCAGAGAGGGATGTGGATTTAAAGCCTTTAGTTCACGGCTAAGAGGCTGTTGACGTTTACAAGCTAAGCAAGGACAAGATTGGAATGGTCTTGGAGTATTGAGAGAGTTCAGCATGAATTAAATCATGAATGAAATGTTGGAGTAATCTCTACACCAGGCAAAAGACAGGTTTAGAGTGAGGCAAGCACTGGGAACACTAATGTTTCCAGGAATATACAAAATTTATTACTGCTAGTAAAAATTAGGGACAGCCCATAAACTATGGTAGAAGTGTCAGCGCTTCTTCCGGAGTGAACCAGAAATTATTTCATAAGTCACCTATGTTAGCAGTGTCAGAACTTTGTCCGGAGTGAACCGGAGTTAGACATATCAGCTTCACCACAGCCTATATACACATTATATACTTAACAATCACTAAGCTACCATTATACTACACATAACAGAGTGAGCCTGCTAATTCACTAGGACTATGTACTTATTTATGTGTGTGAATTTATATAGTCTGTAGTGGTGGCTTCCCCTGCTCTTTGGCTCTTTCCAGATTTCTACAGGTAAAGTAATGAAGTTATAGGTTATTTCTAGAGTTCTACAAGCTGACACTATTCTAAAGGTTATGGTCTGTACCCGCAGGCATTGAAACATTATCCATACAAAACTCCACTGCATTAGAAACACTAGGAGTGTTAGTATCTGAAATACCCCCAGCGCATGTCTGAAAAAGACTTACCTATCTCATCCCACACTGGTTAAGAACTTACCTGATCCATCTCCAACAGAGAGCTACAGAGAATCAGTATAGACCCTATCCCTATTAATCAATCATCCAATACCTCCATCTCAGGTGCAACATGTGCATATACCAAAAATTTATCCCCCACACCTGCCCCTACCCTTACACCTATACCAGGAACCTCTCTTAAGTAAAACACACCAGTTTCCCCTTGCACCTCGCTAGCAAGGTGACTTCCCAAATCCTCCCTTACCCCTCCACGTCTGATAGACATAGTACAACTGGGCATAATTTGACACACTTGGCTCACACCATGAAAGCCCCCCCTCTTACCCCTGAACCTACCCCGATCAACAATATTACTTGTGCAATTGGGGAGCTGTCTCTTAACCCCGGTGCAATGTCAAACACCAATACAACACCAGAAACAATGCAACTGCGCTCAGTTTCTCCTTTCCATAGGAGTGTTCCACCTCACCTTACACAACCTCCACAATTAATTATCATGAGTGAGAGGCAAAGAACAATAAGAAATATAATAGAATTCACCAAATCCATCCCAAACCTTGAGAAATCTGGCACCAATTTCTCTGTCTGGCACAGCAATGTGATGGCTTTGATCAAAGACTTTGTTGGCACAAGAGCATATGCAATGAATGATGGCACTGGTCCTGATGATTTTGAAGACAGATTACCTCACATAATTATTCTGCACTCCATTTTTCCTAACTTGTGCCATGGGATATCGACAGACTGGAAAGCACGCCAAACATATATTCATGTTAGCAACAAATTCACTAGGTTTAATCATACCTCTAAAATGATGGCCATTAGCAATTTCATCAATCTGAAACAAACTCAGTTTACGTCCCACAGTGAGTATCTGGAAGCATTCAACAAATATTTTGAAGCAATTGAAAGTCAAGGAACTATCTTTTATCATAAAATTTTCAAAGCACTAATGTCCCATGCTCTACTACCATTATCTCTGAAAGACCTTTACATTGATCTGTGTGTTGCCCTGACTCAAAATCTGTCACCTTTGAAGATTTCTGTCAGCTCATGCCTTCATTAGTCCAAAACAGGGCAGATAGAGAACTAGTTTCAACATCTCCTAATGCATCTTTGTCAACAGAACCCATATTTAATGCAGCAGTTCATCCTCAATGTCAAACTGACTCTTACAGACCCCCTGGTGCTCAAAGACAAGGTCATGAATGCAAATCAACTGCTCACGTTGTGGTCTTCCAACATTTGCAAGGGTCTTTGTTGTGTTGTTTGGCGCTGTTTGTGCATGTCTTAATTGAAATCTGTTAAAGAATTGGGTATTTTTCTGGTTTTATTCCGTGAATATTGGGACTGCAAGTATGTGGGTACTATCATTGGATAGCCCCGGTTTTTTTATATATTTCATGTCTTGATAATATTTTTCATATTCTAAGTTTTAAGGGGTCATTTCCTCATTCTTCAGTTACAAAAGATAGCTGTTTAATTTTGTTTTTTGTGTTTTACAGGCTAACCTTAAGTCTTAGGGTTAAGTGCTTAGTACCATTAGATAGGGCTAATTTAGCTCTATATTTCATGTCTCAATGTTGTTATAGCGTAATTCTGTGTTTTAAGGGTTTTAGTAGTTGTAGTAAATTTTTCTAAGTAGATTAGGTGTTTTTATTGGTTTTCTGGCTTCAGGGAGGCTGGGCCGCTTCAGGCGGCACCTCTGACGTCGGGCAGCCCGCCCGCCTCTGTTTTAGAAGGTTGGGGAGCACTTCTGGAGGGTTTTTATTCAATTTGGCTGGTACAGGCGCCAAATTGGTTGGTGTGCATGGGCCCTTAGATAGTGGTCTGTGTGTACATAGTGAATAAGACAGTTTGGGGCAACTTTAATTATCATACAACCATCCGGAGGTGATATCCTTGTTCCTCACTCAGTTTTCACTGTTTTTTTGGCCACAATTGGCTGTGTTTGTTGCAAGGTTAGTTTTTCATTTAACTCAACTTTGGCAACAGGTTCTCTGGTATAGTCTTGCAAGCTATATCAAGTATTATTGCTGTCTCTGGTGTGGATTTGCAGCCTACATCAAGTATCTTTGCTTTCTCTGGTGTGGACATTGGTCTACATTTCAGTTCTTTGGTCTGGTAGTCTGTCTGGGGACTACTTTCTTTGCTCATCAAGCAGTCAAGTGTGTTGAAAAAGGGGCTTTAGCAAACAAGAACCAACTTACTTTAGAAAGTAAATCTCACTCTATTTTTATAAAGGGACAGGGGATTTTCTCTCTGGTTTTTCTCCAACTCCCTTGGTCAAGGCCTATAGCTAGTACTATAGGATTGTCTACATTTCTGGCGCCCAATGTGGGGGTGAACTTGCTAGTTCTTTGGAATCTCTGTTTTCTTTGGTTGGCTCTTTTTGGTGTTTTGGTCTGGAGGAATGGCTTCTGGTTCCTCTATTCCTGTGGGGACTGTCAGTGGGGGAGATGGTCCTCCTGCTGTGATGGTCAAGGAGTGTGTCAGGATTAACAACTTGGGATGGTACCAAGTTTAATGGGGAGGATGTCAAGTGGTTTCTGGAGAAGTATGAAACTGCTGCTGGAGTGGATGGTGTTTCTTACCTGGACATGGTGAAGCAGATTATCTTTTTCATTGGTGATATGGCAGTGGAGAAGGAGATTGTGGCCATGTCTGGCTACAAGAAGAGGGATTGGAAGTTATTGTGTGGGGAGATGGTAGATAGATGGGGTGTCAGGTTCACTATGGTGGATCTGAACAAGGTTGTCAGTGAATGAAAATCTTATGGTGGTGTTGGTAACTTGCATAGTTACAGAAAGTTTCTGCTACAGTTTGATCCTGTGGTGGAATACTTGGTGGAAGTGGAGGAGCTGGCACATGAAAATGCTGCCAAGGATGTTTTTTGGTCTGACCTGGCTAGAGATGTCAGGATGAATGTGTTGAAGAAGCTGTCAAGGAAGGACTTGATGAAAACTCTTTCTAATGGGGACCAGAAGTTGCCTGCCTTGGATAAGGTGAAGGAGGCTGTTGAGGCCCATTTGAAGTTATTGGCTGTGGACACCTATCAGGAGGGGTGTTCCAAATATGTCAGCAAAGTCAGTGAGGCTTTGGCTGAAGAGGAAGTTAGGGTGAAGAAGGAGGAAAAGAATATGGTGCAGGTTCCCAAACAGGAGAGGGACCCAGTGGTGGAGCAGTTGGCTGATCTCACAAAGCAGCTGCATATTTTTGTTCAGGAGGCTAAGAAGGTCAATAAGGCACCTTCTCAGCCTAGAGATTTTGATAGGAGGGCTGGTAGAAGTGATCCTTGGGTCTGCTCTTATTGCAGCAGGAGGGGGCACAGGTCCAATGATTGTTGGGCATTGAACAGGGATGTGTCTGAAGGAAAGGTGGAATTTGATGGCAGGGTTTTCAAGTTCCCTGACTGTTCATTTGTGAAGCCCAGTTAGGGGCAGGCTCCTGTTGATTTGGTCAGGAGAAGGGGTGGTCTCAATCAAAGGAGGCCAAGGTTTGAGGAGATTCCTGAGCAGGGGAACTCTTCTGGTAAAGAGGATGATGATGTCAATGGAAAGGGGATGGAGGTCAATAAGGTCTCTTTTTCTACTTCCTTTGGTGGTTTGGAGTTGTATTCCTGTGGTGGACAGTCAAGTGGAGAATGCTTGGCTGGTGTTTATGATGTGGAAGCAGGGAAGGTGGGGAGGCCTAAGAGCAGTTCCTTAGGATCCAACCAAAGCCAAATGCTTCAAAGTTGGATCCTAAGCTGAGTGCAGCTAGGAAGAGGTACAGCAAAGAGGAGCTGTACAAAATGCAGAAGGGTATGTCTGACATGGGCCCCCCTAGGTTTGGGGCATTGGACATGAATGGTGAGCCAATGCCAATGGAGGTTGATTCTGACTCTGAGGAGGATGTCCCTTTGGCTTCATTGCCAAAGCCTGCTGGAGTTAGAGGTTCTGGTGAGGGATCTGGTTTGGTTCCTGTTAATGGTAAATCTGTTGGTGGTGCTGGTCCTCAAGAAGCTTCCAGGACCAAGGCAGTGAAGCAAAGAGCTCACTTTGAGAGGCCAGTAGTTTCTGGTCAAGTTAATGTTATGGACTCTGTCCTGGAAAGGATGAATCAGGGTCAGGTTTCCCTTTCTTATGGGGAATGGTATGCTATCAGTCCAGGGTTGGCTGATAGGCTGAAAAAGTTTTTGACCAGGAGAAGGGTTTCTTCTGGGGAGATAGAATACATTTGTGATTCTGCAGAAAAATTTGGTGAGGGGTTGGAAACTCATTTTTCCGCTCCTCTGGGTTATGTCAATGTCACTCTGAATGGCAGGGAGGCTAGGGCATTGGTGGATTCATGTTCTCAGATTAACCTTATTTCTTTTTTTGAGGCAACTCATTTGGGCCTCCCCATCAAAACTGGTATTGGTGAGAATTTGAGAGGGATTGGTGGCCATGTCACTTAATTGGTTGGAACTTCTGAGTTTGTAAAGTTAGATGTTGGTGGAGCCTCAGGAAAGGTTCATTTTTATATTGCTAAGGGAACAGTTAAAGCTGTTTTGGGTGGTCCATTCTTGATGGATTTTCAGGCAAGAACTGGTTATCAATTTTATTTTGGAATCAGTTTGGAGTTGACTGGTGAAGATGAAAGGAGACTTCACATGAGGTTATCATCCCCTGGAGAGGATGGTTGGGAGACCAGGCCTGGTTTATCTTCAATGTGCCAGTGCAGGGATTGTAGCAGGAGAAGGAAAGAAGTGGGTGCCGCCTCTGGTTTTTTGGAGTGTGGCTCAGGCTCTATTGAGAGTCTGTATTTTTTAGAGTAATGAGGGCTGATCACCCTAGTGCTACAACCTCTCCCCAAGATGAGGAAATCCCAGGTTGTAGTAGGTCAGCTCCCTTATAGATATACCAAGTGGATTTTCAACTTTCTCTTTTTAATGTTTCTCTTCTCTGCAAGTATTCATCAAGTTTTTTATCAAGTCTCTGTTCTCTCTCAAGATTCTCAATTATTTTTAATTCAAGCTCAAGGAATAAGATTGGTTATATATCTTTATTGAAAGATATGCGGAAAAGTTTTGGGGTGGTAAGATTGGGGTCTAAAACACCACAGAAAAAATGGGGGGGTATTGCTAGCAATACCCCTTGCTTGAGCTCCGTTGAGCCACAAATCTATGCTTGAATTATGCACACATCATCACCATGTAGGAAATTGTTTGGCCTTACATTTAGTCAGAGATTTGTCACAGATTGAGCTCAAGATGAACCTACATTGATCACCGTTTGATCTTGTAAAATCCTAATTTGATCATCAGTTAAGCTCCCTTTGATCTCACTTTGATCTAACATAAGCTTTTGCATATCCAATATGTCAACTATTCACTTTCAAAAAGATTCATAATGAATTTCACATGGAATATTAGAAATGAAACCAGTAATTTTGAGTAAATGTCTCATCAAAATGATTAATCTACAACAAAATACCATCAAAATTCAATCTGATTACTGAAAACTTTTGTTAAAATGACTAATAGATATTTAAATTGGAAAATAATATTCCATTTCTCAATTTCAAATTCAAAATATAAATCCTCGTTTGAAATGTGAATTTTGTAGATTCCTTGCCTTCCTATATTATGAGTAATATTTGAGGTATTTTACACCTTTGTAAATATGGTGTTGTGCTCCTAGAAATTATCTCTGTTTCAATTCAACTTTATTGAAGCTTGAGTCCAGAATGATATATATTTTATAACTATTTTGAGAAAAAAGTCACTAGTAATGAATTTAGCCTTTTATCTGTCCTTTATTAAACCTCACTTAATCCTACTTAAATCCAAATTGACCCACAAAAACCTTATTTGGGATATTTTTTAGCCCAGGATGATTCAAGATTGGAGCAAAATATTATTTTAAATATCCAATATGCCTATTGATTAAATTTCTTCAAGCTTACTTTAAATTCACATTAACATTAACTTTCACAGGAAATATTAAACACAAATCTTGAAAATATAGTATTTAAAATCATAATAAATATAATATAATATGCTTACAACAAAATTTTCTTTCTGGATTAATTGAAACGAAAAATTGTTCATTTGTGAAAATAGAAAAAATACTATCCATCCTGAATTTAGAATTCATTTTTAAAAATTTAATGCCCCCTCACTTTCAAGTTTATCATGTATTTCGAAAATTATATTTTTAATAATTTTGTGAATAGTACACCTGAGATATAAACTTGGGGATATCAAAAACTAAAACATCAGCAAATTGAAATGTTTTTTATTGTTATGAATGGAAATAATGATTGAAAAACACCATTAGAGCAAGTTTGATTTTGAATAATAGGCATACTTTCTCATGTAAATTTCAATAAAAATAATTTTTATTCTTACTTAAGTTGCGGTGGATACATTTGAGCTCAAAAAGAATTAAAATTGATAAAATAAGACTTCTATAGTTCATATTCAAAAATGAAATCACCCTTCATTATCTACCTGTAAACTATTTTAAATTGAATAATTTCAAAGTCAGTATATACTGATGTTATTTTTTCTTCTAAAAAATTTATTATATAGATTAATAGTCATAAACAGTTGACATAGATGTTAAATTTATATAAGCAATCTTTAATTCATAAAATGATAAAACTATCTTTTATGTAAAAAGTGATGAAGGAAAAAAATATTATTAAATTTTTGATGCACTATCAATAAAATTGAAGATAGAGCATATCAAAAGTTTAAACTTAATTTCAATTTTGATATCATCATTTTATTTTATTTTACTTGAGTAGAAAACAGATTTTAAATCTCAATATAATTTTAAATCCCATTAGTTTGTAGATTTCAACATTTGAAACTATGAAATAAATATTTATGAAAGAATTTTACAATATTTGCCCTTCTAAAAACTCATAAATCCAACTTCAAATCTTCTAACCTTCACAAGTAACCACAATGCATTCTGAAAATACTCTATATTTAAATAATTAAAGGTAAATAAAATTATGTTTTTATTCTTTATTTCAATTTTTGATAAATAATATATATATATACATATATATATATATATAATTTCTTAAAAAGTCTAAGAGGGAACTTAATAGTGGTTTTGGCATTAGATATATAGATTCAACTTTCAAAAAATTTGTTTGGAATAAATTACAAAGACAAAAAGGATATATTTTGATGAAAGAATACTGATTTAGGTTCTCTTAAAATATTATTAACCATTTTTATGGAATATTAATCCATGGTTATCATTCTTTATGATATTATCATAGAATTTTTTCCTTTTTTAATATAATGATTTTCTATTGTGTGGTATGTAGGCTAAGATAAGTTTAAAAGATTTATTGAAGATATATATACCAGAAACAGTATAATCTGTAGATTTATAACTATAACTTACTTTTCTGATGTTTTACATCATTGATAAGTAGCTCATGCATTACACAAGTAAATAATTATAGTCTCTGGAAATAATTCCTTGTGAATTTCAATTTTTTTGTTATTCTTAAAATCATTACTCAAATAAACTAAAATTTCTTCAAATATTGATTGAAAGAAGGAGTTACAAAATCTTATTTTGTAGTTATAAAAGTTTGAGTTATTTTTCATATTATCAAGTATAATGAACATTTGTAAATTTTAACTTGAAAACTAGTGATCATAGCAAAGTAATACTGGAAGAATCAGATAAAAAGGGTGGAATAAAGTCATAGCACAACAGGAAATGATACAAAATTGTTGATTTTTATCTCATAAAATTCAACTTATTTTTAACATATTTTACCACCTTTAGATAATGTTTAGTGGATTTTAACATTATTATAACAAGCAAACTTAACAATGTTTTGATTTTTTTAACAAAAATAAATATTGTTAGATCATTTTTTTAAAAAATATGACTTATTTTTATGCTTTATCTACAATAGTTAGTAGTTTTTTTTGCAGAAATTACTTGTTTTGATATTCTATTTTTGAATTTTTTAAGAGACTTCATTGCATTAAAGTTTTGTAATAATTTTTCATTAAAGCATCATATTTTAAATCTAGAGAATTGGTTTTGAAATAATATATATTTTCATGTTAATTGACTCATTATTTTTGGATTGATAAATTATGTTAAAATTGGGATTGCTTATTTCTAGTGAGTGTACATCATAGTTTGTTTTCAAATCAAAGATTAATAAATGGTGAAATTTGGTAAAACTCTAAATATCTTTTAAACCTTTTTGATTTAAATAATGTTTAATGTTATGTAATCATTCTATAAGTAGAACACAGTTAAAATCTGATAATGGTACATTGCTTTCAATTTCTAATACTAAAATTCTATTCTACTTGAAACAATGTAAACTAAAGCTTGGTATCTCATAAGAAACTCACAATTTTCAAAAATCATATTTCCAACTTTTTAAACATGATACACATTAAAATATATTTTTAGAATAATTTCCTAATTAGTTTCAAATACTAGAAAATAATGACCTCAATTTATTTTAATACTTAAACCATTCTGATGAGTGAATTTCACAATCCTCTAAGTAACATATGGTTACCATTTATACACATATGCATGATTTCTCCTTTTGTTTAATTTTAGCTGAATCTAAAAAGTAAAATCACATGTTGAATATCATCTATAGATAAACTTCTTATATTAGAAGCTAATATTTCATATGAGAAATTTGTTATTGAGTTTGGGAAACATTAATAAGTGTTGGGTATTATAATTGAGCCATTTATTCAAGTAAATAAAAAAGGATGACGTTCTAAATATTTCATATATATATATATATATATATATATATATAATAAAAATTAATTATATAGTAGCATTTAACCATGTTTTTATACTAATGTCATATAAAAAAAGGGATTGAACTAAAACTTTCAGTAAAGAAAATAAAAATAAGATAAGTTAATATTCTTGTTTATATTCTCATATTTTTGAAATGGCTTACTTAAGGGAGAAAATTATTTGGTTTTAGAGTACAAGAATTTCTAGATAAAAATCTTCACAATATAGTTTGACCCTCTAAAAAAGAAAATTCCTTAAATTTTACTATCACATTTTATATATTTGTTAAGTAATAGAAAATGGAGTTGTGTCTTTGACAATGAAGCTTTAGAAAAGGAAATAAATGATTTAAATTTATAATATAATTTTTGAAACAATAAATCATGTATTCAAAAAAAATTATATATCTTACAATCAAGATAACAGTATTAATTAAGCAACTCTAACAACTTTGGAAAGAAACAAGAAAAAAATAATTAGTAAAATGCATAAGTTATTTTTAGAATTTAAGGAAACTTAATAGCTCTACCTGTAAACTAGCCTTAAAGCAGGTTTGGATTTAACATGTGGAAATTCATACATAGTACCCTTCCATCATTAGAGCAGAATAAAATTTATGTAGTTTTATTTTTTTAATTTATAATAGTATTTTTATTTTTGGCTTTTTCATTAGTATAACTATATATTTTTTAACTTTTTTGTTTTTCATAACATAAGTTCAAAGCTGCACATCACTACTTCAAGATGAAACTCCATATAATGTAATCAATGAATGATATATTATAATGAATTTTACTAGAGACTTTTCAAAAATGGTGATTAAGAATACTTATTATAATTTTTTAAATTTTTATTATTATTCTATCTCTTGAAAGGAGATGGCCATATCTCAATTTAATTAGTTTTTCCTCAGAAAAATTTATTCTTGATCTAAATAAAATTGCATCACTATTAACTAGATGTTATTATACAATTTTAACAATTTTTTTATCTGAACATAGTTGAAAGTATGTATAAATTAAAGTGTTTCCACATAGTCTTACTATTATCCCACCATTATTTTCACATTTAGATTTCATTATAACTGTAAAATAAGTTTTTCAATAATTTTAATAATACCTTAATATTTAATAATTTAGTTACATAGTAGATTTTTTATCCTTTTTTTTTATGAGGCTTATTATATAAACACTACTTTTAGATTTTATCCATTTTGATGTCTGATAATTTAAATTTTCATTTAACTACCCAAATTATATCAAAAAAAATTCAAAAGTATATTTTTTTAATGTACTCTTTTTGATAAACTTATCATTTCTTATAGGTTATTCTTCAACTATTTATTGTAATTAACTACCCACTCATTTATGGTCTGTTATTGTTGTTCATTACATACAGACAAAATAAGGATACTCTCATATTATATTGGAGTTTTAAATTAAAAAGTAAATACTAGTGGCTGGTATTAAATATGAAGTTGTTATAACTAAGTTGAACATTAATTAATTATTAAATGGCATTTTATATTACAAATTTTATTGAATGTATATAAAAATAACACTCAAGAAATATATATAAGATATATATATAACCATTGTATATCAAAAATGAAGTACTTATCAACATGGTCTTTTTAAATGATTTTCAAATTTACTTAAAGAGACATTAATATTACCAATTCAAATTTTATATCAAATACAACAATATTATTATTTCATTTTTAATTATTTTACAAAAAATTTGAGTTTCAAAGTAATTTAATTCAGTATTTAATGAATGTTTTTGAAAAATATTTTTAAAAATAGAAATAACCCCTCACAAAAAAAAATATAATTTTTTTTACTTACAATTTGCACCATATTTCTACCCTTAAAATATTTGTATTCTTCTAACAAAAATATTTTTTAAATAAATTTAAAATTTTTTTCATTATTCAATTACAAAATGTCAAATTTATAATTTATTTTACCTTACTAAAAAATTTAGCTGAAAATTTAATTTTGTATTTCCAAAAAATAAACTTAAATGTCAAAAATTAAAAAAACAAAATTATAAATATAATTATGAGAAAGAGGTAGATTAAATTTATAATATTCATATAAAAAAAATTCATATATTTTATGGTGTTTGAATTTTAAATTTAATGTATTAAAAATTAATTATTAAATAACCAAGCCAAATGAAATTGGCTTGGATTTTTGGTATCACTAGAACTTATTTTTTTTCTTTTACTCACATTTTAATTTTTAATTTTTTTTTTTTCTACATTTCTCATTTTTTTTTTTATGATTTTTAATGTTTTTAAGACCGAAGTTGCTTTCAAACAACTTCGGTCTAACGTTTCTCTCACTTTCCCACCAGATTGCACCTGGTAGGGAAAGTCGCTTCCATTTTAGAGACCAAAGTCCCTTGCAGGGACTTTGGTTTCTCTGTGTGCATTGCACAGCCAGAAAAAAACTGGCTGTGCAATGCACTGCATGCAGCACATGCAACACGCATTGCTGCTGCAAGTAATGCGCATTGCATGCAGCAGAAATGCGCGTTGCATGCAGCGCGCATTGCACATGCTGCGCATATCTCATGCAGCTGACTTGATATCAGCTGCATGAAATATGGTAGCGATTGTGCAACGCGCGTAACTTGCAGCAGCAACGCGCGTTGCACACTGCTTTGGCCACCTCCCAGCCTAGTAAATTAGCTGGGAGGGTGGCAAACATTACAGCAAGCAATAAGACATTGCTACTGGAATGAAACTTGTAAACGCTCTTGGAATGGATACAAACGGGAAGAAGCCACATTTCTATGCACGATCTTATGCAAATAATATGACAGATTGCAATAATTATTACAATTTTTTTCCTGGATGTAGTATTTATAAACCAAAAGGTGTCTTAATACCTAATGTTCTTGTGCAGACTTTTGAAATTCATGAGCTCAAAGAACTAGATATGTTAGAAGCTACGGTGCGATGCATTAAGGATCTTTCTTACTGCGAACATGAAATTAAAAATAATGGTTATCATCAAAGAGCTGGTGGTTTTGGAAAAATGTTTGGTGGTGGCTTTATTTTAGATAGAAAGAAATCTTTACATATTCGTAAGTATCACTTTTTTTAATTTAAATACTGAATTTTTGAATGCTTTTCCTTGCAGATGAATACACTGATGATATTGTAAAAACGGATGAATATAAAAAACGAATGAAGAGGATTGCAATGTACTTTGAATATTTTTTTAAAAAAATATCATATGTAAAGTACAATGAGGCAACTAATCTTTGCGCAAAACTTGGTATTCCTGGATTTTCAAAAGTTTCTAGTGAAGAAGACGGTGTACCGTTTGCTAGTAATTTAACTTGGACATCTGGAGGGAATGGTAATGGGTTCTCTAATGAGGTTCATCTCGATAAGGATGCAAGTGAGTATACTTTAGGAATATTTTTTCCTAAAGATACAGAAAAAAACACCATTCATATGAAGTATGATAAGACCCAACCACGACAAATAGGTGGAGAACTTATGTTTCCCGAAATTCGAAGTAAAATCAACTTTGAAGCAACTAATGGAATAACAGTGACATTATGGCCTGCCAATCAACTAAGGCATTTTACCTCAAGATGTCATGAAATTCCTGGCTTCACTAGGATAGGTTCTTCTATTCAAATCAGCACTAGACTTTTTCATGCTATAGAAAAGCTTAATGTTTTTGATATTGATATTTCAGAATACTTAGAAATTAAAACAGAAAAATTTAGGTTAGAATATTTGATTAGTGCTTTGAGAGTTTTTTTGAAAAGAGATGACTTAATAGAGGAAGAAATAGAATCAGCAAAGTATTATTTATCTAATGTTAAGACAAATCTAAAAAATCTAGATATATAAATATTAAAAATTTATATTATATATACACAACTTAATGCAAATTTAAACATGATAAATACTGGGAGTAGCTGTAACATTTTCAGTTTTGATAATTATAGTATTATCTATTTCTTTTATTTGTGAAATAAAATAATTTTTTTTCATAATATTATAAGAAAATTTGATTTACTTTTGAGGAAATATATAAGTTGTGAAATCTTTAAATGTCATTTTTATTAAATTGGTAGCAAAGGTTCTAAAATAAAAAAAACTATAATAAAGAATTTGAAATATATTAGCCATAAAAATGTGCTTTTAATGCTACCAAATTAACTGTATAGTATTTTAGGTCAAACAGGCTTATTAATAAAAAAGGTAATAATAAAGAGTTGAAGAAAGAATTTTGAATCAATGATAGATTAAATTGTATTTTTTTAAGAATGTACTCATTTAATTATTTAAATTGTTCTACTTCTGATTAAAAATGTTACAATCAACGAAAATATTTGTAATAAATAATAGATTATATAATATTAAAGGTAAAGTAACAAAACTAGAGCAGTTATCATATTTTTATATAAACAATAAAATATTTAAGAATTTAATACAAGTATTTGAAATCATATAAGTAGATTTTAAAATCTTTGTTATTGCTGGACTTACAATAATTTTTTTTAATAATTAATTTAGAAAATCATGTCAAAGGTTACTTAATAAATTTCAAAGATGGTCACATTTTTGACGTATTTGAAGGAAAATAACTTGAATTATACAAGATATATCATATAGAAAGAACTTTATCTATTTACATGTTGGAATATTAATTTATTGAAAGGCTATGTTTAGCAAAAAAAGGTGATACTGGCTGAATGGAGCTCCAGTGATTAAGAAAATCTGCAGAAATAGCCCTAGCAATTCCCGGAGGACTTGGGGTATCAAATTTTAAAGGAAATGGATCACACTTGCCTATAAAAGGTTTTATTAATGTTAAAATATAGTTATTTAAATTTTTCCAAATTATTTCTTCCATCAAATGATTTTTTTTTTCATGTAAATTAAGAAACTTAACTTCTGATATTACCTCCAAGCAATCAGCTGCTGAAGCCAATCTATGATCTTGAGAGCTCAGAAATAAACCACGGACACCATCAATTATATAGAATGTGAAAGATTGATATCGGTGGTGGGAGTATTCAGAATTTATTTTGTTTAGTGCAGCCTTTTGTTTCTCTCTCCTTATAGTCAGTTCAGTATTTTCGTTGTGGTAGCCTAAAGTTTAGTACGGCACCTAAGTATGTAAATGGAGTTATCATGGCATGCAAGATTGGTGTTATTATTTTTTATAAAAGGGTTTTATTTAATTTATTTGAGTTTTAAATATGAAGAAATTGGTCACGAGCGAATGCCTACACGAAAACAATTTATTTTACGGAGAAAACTT
This sequence comes from Hemileia vastatrix, assembly GCA_030280995.1. Taxonomy (NCBI): domain Eukaryota; kingdom Fungi; phylum Basidiomycota; class Pucciniomycetes; order Pucciniales; family Zaghouaniaceae; genus Hemileia; species Hemileia vastatrix. Next base: position 20,401,232 of record JASXTE010000011.1, read on the forward strand.
ATTTTTACGGTCTGAAAATTTATAAGTATCAAGTCGAGTTACTCAAGAACCTTGGGAAATTTTCCCAGAATTTTTACTATTTTTCTTAAATTTTTAAATGAATTTTAAAGTTTTATAGAAATATTTACGTTTTCAAAAATTACTTAACTTTGATGAATTTTCACGGGGTAATTAGAGCTGCGCAGACTACGAAAATTAGTTTGGTATGTAAAGGGGAAGTAGCTCTATTATGTGTAATTTTTCTAGATTTTTCATTATAGTTTTAAGGTTCTAAATTGAGTCCGGAAGTCCGGACGGACTCCGTTTCGACTCCGTACGGACTCCGTTCGGACTCCGCTTCGACTCCGTACGGACTCCGTTCGGACTCCGTTCGGACTCCGCTTCGACTCCGCTTCGACTCCGTACGGACTCCGTTCGGACTCCGTTCGGACTCCGTTCCGGCTCCGTACGGACTCCGGATTGACTCTGGAAGAGCTCTGGAGGGGAAAACTTAGGCACGTGACTAGGAATACTTAAGCGCTTCTCAAACTCGAAATTGAGAGGGGGGGGACACATCATACAGCTTAATCATTGACCACCACGGTCTCATTTTTTTTATTACTCAACAAATTAAAATAACTTGTAATACCCTTATAACATTATTATTTTACATAACATTTTAGAAATACAATTCAACAGTTTAAATAACACTTCATACAGGGTATCTTTAGAAAGGTCTTCATCACTGGGACTTGATTATTGCTGTCTCATAAAAATTTAAATTATTATAAAAACATAAAAGTCAATCTTTTCAGATCTTTCACTGGTACACCTTAATTGTTGTTATCAGTATTTCTTTATCAACAGCCACGATCATTTAATCTCAATAAGCGTTAATTATTTTAGAGTTTAATTATTTTTTATCAATCAGATCCAAGTAGATTGGTTAGCTTAGTGATTTAGAATTCCCATTTTGTTATTTTTATTGGAAGGACGGGGTTTTCAGCTAAATCCACATATCTCCTCCGGATTCTGCTTACAGCAAGGCGACTGTAAGAGTTTACCTTACCATAGTTGGCGCCCAACGTGGGGTTCGATTTCTCTAGCTTTCTTTAAAGACTTACTTGGATCAAGAACGTTATTAGCCTGCAAGAGGCTTATTTTCTGGAACTCTAATTGGATTTTTGTTATTGGCCTGCAAGAGGCTTGTTATTTTATCGATTGTTAACGCTTTTCATTACTTATTGGGATGTCTTCTTCTGCTGTTGCTTCTGGATCTTCTAACCCTCTTACTCCCTCTGTTAGAATTGTTTCTTGGGATGGCCCAAAGTTTGATGGGGAGGAGGTTAAATGGTTCATTAGCAGGTATGAAGCTGCTGCTGCTGTTGATGGTGCTTCCCATGTGGATATGGTGAAGCAAGTTAGATTTTTTATTGCCGATAGGGAGGTGGAAAAAGAGGTTATTGCTATGCAGGCATTTAAGGACAAGGATTGGGTTAAGCTTTCTAAAGCTATGGTCGATAGATGGGGTGTTAGGTTTACTATGATGGACCTCAATAAAATTGTTGGAGACTGGCAAGCTAAAGGTGGTGTTTCTTCAATGGTGGACTTCAAAAAACTTTGTGTTCAGTTTGATGAAGTGGTAGAATATCTTATTTTGGTGGATGAATTAGTGCATGAAAATCAAGCAAAAGATTTGTTTTGGTCAGCATGCAGTAGGGATATTCGAATGGACGTCTTGAAGGATCTCTCAAGAAAGAATTTAATGAAGGAACTGCCAAACGGTGAGCAGAAGTTACCGGCTCTGGAGGTTATTAAAGAGAACATCCAAGCCCATCTAAAGTTATTAGCGTTGGACAAGTATCAAGAGTCTTGCACTCAATATGTCAGTAAGGTTAGCGAAGTTTTGGCCGAGAACAACGATATTATGGTCAAAGCCCAGGAGGCCAAGAAGGCACAAATGGGTGTTCCTGCTGCAAAAGTTGAGGGCAATGTAGACAACAAGATGGTCGATCACTTGGCCGATTTAACGAAACAATTAAAAATATTTGTTCAAGAGACTCAGAAGGCCAACAAGGCCCCAATCGCTTCTTCGTCGACGTCGACTTCTTATCAGTCTAGAGGTTATGAACGTCGAAATTATAATGGCAGTAACAGCGGTAACCGCTTCCTAGGCAATGGGAGAAATGGTGGCAATGGTGGTAATGGTTATAGAGGTGGCTATGATGAGCCAAAGGTGTGCTCCTATTGTAATAGGAGGGGTCATAGAGCAACAGTTTGTTTTGCTCTTGATAAGGATATGGATGCTGGGCGAGTTTTATTTGATGGTAAAGTTTATAAATTTCCTGATGGTTCGTTCATCAAGCCCAGTGATGGACAGTCTCCTTCTGATTTGGTCAGAAGAAGTTTAACGGCTGAAAGGAGAGCCAGATTTGAAGAGGTGACGGATGAAGATGTTAATGCCAAGGGTGGCAAAAATGGTAATGGTAATGGTGGTAAAGCTGACAAGGGCAAGGAGAAAGAGGTCAGTAAAGCCACATTTTCTACTTCTTTTGGTGGTTTAGAGCTGGCGACGGTTGCCCAGGTGGAGGGTAGCTGTATGGCTGGCGAATACGATGTTAATGCTGCTAGAAGAGCAGCTGCTACTAAGGCGAAAAGTAGCATTCAGAGCCAATTGAGGGCTAATCCTGGCAAGGCCAATAACAAAGTGAACCCTTACTCTAAGGACAAGATTTCTAGTGCTCAAACTGCCGCCAACAAATTGAACCCTTACTCTAAGGACGAATTATATAAAATGCAGAAGGGGATTGCTGATATGGGGCCCCCTAGTTATGGCAAGTTTGATTTAAATGGTGAGCCTATGCCAGAGGATGTTTCGGATTCTGAGGAGGACGTACCGTTGGCGTCTCTACCCAGACCAAGTTTTAGCGGTCCCATCCCAATGGAGGGAGTAAGAAGGACTAGCGATGGATCAGGATTAGTGCAAGAAGCTGGTGACGGAGTTAGGGTTATAGAAAGTGAAGATGTTATAATGGGGGGTGAAGATGGCTCGGTTGGACCTCAAGAGGTACCCAGGGCCAAGGTTGTTAAATCAAAGGTCCAGTATGAGCGGCCAGTAGTTTCTGGTCAAGCTAATGCAATGGACGCAGTTTTGAATAGGGTGAATCAACTGCAGATTCCCTTATCTTTGGGGGAGTTATTTACGATTAGTCCGGCGCTTGCTGAAAAGCAAAAGAAGCATTTGACGAGGCGTCGTGTTTCCACTGGAGAGGTGGAATATATTTGTGAAAATGCTGAAAAGTTTGGGGAAGATGTAGATACACATTTTTCCGCTCCCCTGGGTTACCTGGTGGTAACTCTTAATGGTAAAGAAGTAAAGGCCTTGGTCGATTCCGGGTCTCAAATTAATTTAATTTCATTGGAGCAAGCGACGAGTATAGGCTTGCCAATTAAAAGTGGAACTGGGGGAAACCTCAGAGGTATTGGAGGGCATGCAACAGAGCTAATGGGTACAGCTGAGCATGTCAGGTTAGGCATTGGTGGATCTGTTGGTAAGGTTCACTTTTATGTGGCCAGAGGAGCAGTCAAAACTGTTCTTGGTGGTCCTTTTTTGATGGATTTTGAGGCCAGGATAGGGTATCAAGCTGGCATGGGGATTAGTTTGGAGATCACTGGTGAAGATATGCGGAGGTTACATATGCGGTTAGCACCTCCTGGAGATGAAGGTTGGGAAACACGGCCAGGGATTACTACTCTGTGCCAGTGTTGTGTTTGCACCAAGAAGCGGCATATAAAACGGACGGCTTCTGGTGAATTATGTTTGTTGGAAAGGGATGAATGCCCTCATTTTTTGGGGTAGCAGGGGCTGATCGCTCAAATGTTGTAATCTCTCCTCAGGATGAGATCCCGGATTGCAATAGGTCAGCTCACTTGGAGATAATTCAAGTGGATTCTCAAATATTTTCTGTTAATATTTCTTTGGAGTGCAAATATGTTATGGACTTTTCTATATGTTTATTGGATTTACCCTGTTTTTCTATTAAATTTAAAAATGGTAAAAAAGGCAAAATGGGCCAAATTAGGTTGGATAAAAATTGGAAGGGTATGTTTTATGACCTCCAGCAAGAGGTTAAACTGCAATTATCTCCTTCTATTTTGGACCTCCAGCAAGAGGGTAAACTGCGAAAATCTTATCAAAATACGATTAAAAATCTTAGTATAAGTAAAACACAAAAAAATAATTTATGTGAAAATGTTAATCGGGACCTCCAGCAAGAGGGTAAACTGCGAAAATCTTATCTAAATCCGATAAAAAATCTCAGTATAATTAAAACTCAAAAAAATAATTTTTGTGAAAATTCAATTCCGGTCCTCCAGCAAGAGGTTAAACTGCCGACTTTCTTTACAGGTGATTTACTGTTGGATAAGGGAAGCAAAGGTGTTGGAAAATCTGTTTATAAATTAGACGAGGGAAAGGAGAAAAGGGTAAAATTTAAAAATGAAATAAAATATTTTTCTAATTTTTCTTATTCTGATTCTGGCGATGAAGATGATTCATTTGATGAAAGTTTTAATGGCGATGTTTTACCTCAAGTTTATTTAGATGTGGACGCAGCCAAATATAAGAAAGTAGCAAATAAAGTTCGACCTATTAATGAACCGCTACCTGCTGAATTAAATCCACCTTTGAGAAGACCAAGGTTATCAAGAGATCCTTATGAAAGTCCCTTGGTAAAGAATCCGCCTGAATTTTCTGAGACGTCAAGAATCACTTTTGAGAGACTGGGTGTTGTTAATTTTGGACCTGATGGTTGGTTGTCTGGAGAAGAGAAGAAGTTGTTGTTGGATGTGATGGTCAAGCGAGAGAAGGCCATTGCTTTTGTAGAAGAGGAGAGGGGTGTGTTGAAGCATTCCTATGGGGAGCCTTACAAGATTCCTGTGGTATGTCATGAACCGTGGCAGCAGAAACCGATTCCTATTCCGGCTGCATTGAAAGAAGCTTATATCGAAGTTGTCAGAGAACGGATACGCACTGGACTGTATGAGCAATCAACGTCAAGTTATTCTAGTCCGGTATTTTGTATCAAGAAACCGAATGGCAAGCTTAGAGTTGTTCATGATCTTAGGGAATTAAATAGGGTTACAATAAAGGATGCTGGGATACCACCTAGTGCTGAGGAGTTTGTTGAAGCGTTTGCAGGGAGAGTGTGTTATGGTTTGGGAGATATTATGGGTGGATATGATGAGAGAGAGTTACATCCGGACTCAAGGCCTCTCACTACATTCGATACGCCACTTGGACGTTTACAGTTAACAAGATTACCTCAAGGAGCAACAAATTCGGTTGCAGTTTATCAAGCTCAGATGGCTTGGATCCTTCAAGATGAAATTCCACAATATGCTGGAATCTTTATAGATGATGGAGGAATTAAGGGACCAACAACCGACTATGATAACCAGGTGTTGGAAGAGAATCCCGGGATACGCAAATTCATTTGGGAGTTTGCAATTACTTTAGAAAGAATCTTGTTTCGAATTGAAGAGGCTGGCTTAACTATTTCAGGTTCAAAATTTTCATGTTGTGTGCCAGCTTTAGAAATATTAGGCCATGTGGTATGTAGAGAGGGTAGGATTATGTCCAAGAAGAAAGTTAACAAAATTCAGTCCTGGCCAAGACCCAAGAATACGACCGAAGTTAGAGGGTTTTTAGGCGTTTGCGTATATGTTAGAATGTTTATCAAGGACTTTTCTTCATTGGCAGCTCCATTGAGACGGTTAACGAGAAAGGATGCAGACTGGGAGTGGGATGAAGAGTGTGAGAAGGCGTTTGTGAAGTTGAAGGAGGTTGTAGGGAAGGATTTAGTCCTGCACAAGTTGGATTATGGAAAAGAAGCTGGCAGAATTTATTTAGCAGTCGATTCAAGTCAGGTTGCAGCTGGGGCGGTTTTGTCTCAGATGGATAAAGCTGGTTACATCAGGCCAGTTAGGTATGAATCTGTAGTATTTACTGAGGTCGAATCAAGATATTCTCAACCAAAATTGGAATTATGTGGTGTGGCGAAAATACTGAAGAAACTTCAGCATATTTTGTGGGGGCAACATTTTGAGTTGCAAGTGGATGCGAAATCGTTAATCCAGATGATTAATTCCCCAAGTTTACCGAACGCACCCATGACGAGATGGGTAGCTTTTATTCAACATTTTTCATTTGATTTAGTTCATAAGCCTGGCAAGACTTTTACTATGCCAGATGGTTTATCAAGGAGACCACCCACTGAAGAAGATTCAGACTCAGAAGAGTTCGATGAAGATATACCTACTATCAAAGCCAGCACTAAAGGAGCTGAAGACTTTCCATACCTCCCCCATGAGGTTAAACTGGCAGGACTATTGTGTTTAGATTATGATGATGATGACCTCCACCAAGAGGATAAACTGGAAAATAGTTTTTATGTTAAAAAAGGTGTTGAAAAAGGTGTAGATAAATTCGGCAGAGAGGAGGTAGAAGAAGATGTGGTGTATGTAGAGGAAAATGGATTGGTAGTGTGGGATAGTAGTAAATTAAGGAATGGTGTATATGTTGGAGAATTAGAGAATTTAAATAAAAAGGTGGATAAAGAGAAAGAGGTATTTTCAAATACGGTTTTCGAAGGATCCAAAGGTTCAGAAGAAAAACAACGACATAGCTCGATTAAAGATTTATTTAGGGGTCAACGATTATTGGCTCATTCATGTGCAGGTGATATTGGTGATAGAGAAGTCCCTATTGATGTTATATTAATCGATTTTCAAGATGAAGTCTGGGGTCAGACTGGTTTTTATTTTTTGTTAGTCAAATATTTGTTGACTTTAGAGAGGCCAGAAGATTGTGAAGACGATGAATGGGTGGCTATCAAGAGGAAGTCATCTACGTTTTACCTATCTGGTCGACGTTTAATGAGGAGGAGGTATCCAAATCCTCAAGTAGTTATAACTCAACAGAAGGGGCAAGAATTAGTTTTGAAATCACTGCATGAAGATCTTGGGCATAGAGGCGTTGGAGAAACGTTTAGAAGAATTTCTGATCGATTTTGGTGGCCTGGCATGAAGATGGCTGTTAAACAGTGGGTTCAGTCATGCGAAGAATGTCAAAGACGAAGTTATTTAAGGCCAAAAGAACCTGGACGCGCGACCGGTGAATATACGCTCTTTGGAAGAGTTAGTTTAGATGCCGTTCATATAAAAGAGGGACGGTATAAATATTTAATTGTGGCCAGAGATGATTTATCTGGTTGGGTAGAGGCAGCGCCTCTTATTAATTTAACTGCCAAAAATGTGGCAGAATTTTTTTTGAATAATTGGGTATATAGGTATGGGGTGATGAAGTTGGTAACGGTAGATGGAGGTCCTGAATTTGGGACAGAGTTTAAAGAGGCCGTATTGAAAGTTGGATCAAAGGTTAGGGTAGCAACCCCATATTATCCTGAAGCTGAAGGCATGGTTGAAAGAGGGCATCAAGTTATTAAGGATGCTTTAGTTAAAATGTGTGGGACAAGTGCTGAAAAGTGGAGGCACTATTTACCTTTAGTTTTATTTGCTGATCGAATCACTGCCAAAAGGACGACCGGATTTTCACCTTATGAACTTGTTTTTGGACAGAAAGCAGTTTTACCGGTTGATTTAGAAGCTGAATCATATCTTGGAGTTGACTGGGACACGGTCAAAACTACTGAAGAATTATTGTGTGCAAGAATGATGCAGCTAGAAAAGAAAGAAGAATATTTAGAAAAGGCATATTCGCGGATGATGAAGATCCGAAATCAATCAGTTAGATATTGGGATGAGCGGTTGGCACATCGATTAAGGAAACCTTTGAACCCGGGAGATATGGTCCTGGTGTATAATAGGAGTTTGGAAAGTCAGTGGGGAAAAATGTTTGCAGATAGGTGGAATGGACCGTATAAAATCAAGGAGCAAGTTTCCGGCGGTTCATATGTGCTAGAAGAGTTAGATGGAGTAGTATTAAAGAAGAGGGTAGCGGCCGATCAAGTGAAACGGTTCTATCCTAGAGGCACCAGGAGTGCCGAAGTCTTCCTCCGCAATGAGGATAAACTATGATGTTTATAAAAATTTTATGAAGACCTCCGCAATGAGGATAAACTACGAAATTTCTTAAATTTTATCAACTCCGAAATGAGGATAAACTACAATTTTAATGAAATTTCTTAAATTTTATCACCTCCGCAATGAGGATAAACTATGACATTTATGAAAATTATACGGATTCCTCCGCAACGAGGATAAACTATCTTCTTATTTTTATCAAAAATACTTTACTATTTCACTTCCTATGGGCGACAAAACTATGATGAAACTTAACGAAATTCAAGAAGACCATCTTTGAAATTTTCAAAAACTTAAAATTCTTTAAATATGGGTGAAGGCACAGTATTTGCAAGATTGATCAGCTGAAGCAATGAAGTCAGAAGGTTTCATCTTGTTAGGAGATATTTTTTTTTTTGAAGAAGAAAACTTGAAACTAGGATGAAGAAAGCTGGTGGCAAAATCTGGGTTCAAGGATAGAGAATTTGTTAGGTCCACCAAGACCTTAAACTGGATTGTTATCAAGCTGTTGGGTCCACCATGACCTTAAACTGGATTTCTTATCGATTAAATGTTTGGTCCACCATGACTTTAAACTGGTAGTTCATTCATTGTTTAGTCCACTATGACTTTAAACTGGAAAATTAATATCTGCAGGATAATTCAACATTCATTGGACCACTATGGCCTTATACTGGATTACTTGTCGATCAAATGTTTGGTCCACTATGACATTAAACTGGATTATCAAATTTATTCAATCTTTGGTCAAGCCTAGGCCTTACTTAGGAATATTTCAAGTTATTTATGCACCTAAACGATCTTTGGTCCACCAAGACCATAAACTGGCAATCGATTATATGTTTGGTCCACCAAGACTTTAAACTGGAATGTCAATCTTGTTTGGATAACTCAATTCAATCTTTTAATTTATCACTGTCCACTAAGACTTTAAACTGGTTATTCAATTATTTCTGGAATTGGGTGCTGATAAGCTTTAGGAGGTTAAAATTTTAGGTGGTAATGATGCTATGGAAAGCATAATGTTTAATTAGGTGAAATTTGTGGCGCTTTAACATGGTCTAAAGTTAAAATTATTATTGGAAGCCTGGCAAAAGTATTTTATGGGTTTGCTGTATAGCAAAGTTTGAAAATTGTGATGAAGGAATCAGAAGTTAGGATGGTAGTTGGATTTTAGGGAATGATTTTTTTTAGTGCCTCATAGTTAGGCCATTTTTTTTTTTTTTTTTTTTTGGTGTGAAGCTTGGAGGACCTTATGGCGAGATTGGAATCATAGAATTCGGCTCAGTGGGGGGCCCTATGAGGTTGGAATCAGGAGTATTCGGCTCATAGGAAGATCCACTCTCTCAATGCTGTGACAAGAAGGAAGACTGGTATATGGGAGTCTGAAGGGATTCAAACCTTGCTCTCAGTAGTGGAATCATCACAAGATTTATATTATTTTATTTTATGTTATATCAAGCCAGAGAAGAAGAAAGAACGTTTTTTTTTTATTATAAAGATTTATAAGAAGACCAGCTAAAACAAATTTATCAAATTATTTTATTAGACAAGATAATTCTTTTGGAATTTCTCAACCACTTATGCAAAGTTATAAGAATGGGGACATTCTCGATTGGAGGGAGGATGTGGTAGCCTAAAGTTTAGTACGGCACCTAAGTATGTAAATGGAGTTATCATGGCATGCAAGATTGGTGTTATTATTTTTTATAAAAGGGTTTTATTTAATTTATTTGAGTTTTAAATATGAAGAAATTGGTCACGAGCGAATGCCTACACGAAAACAATTTATTTTACGGAGAAAACTTATTTTTACGGTCTGAAAATTTATAAGTATCAAGTCGAGTTACTCAAGAACCTTGGGAAATTTTCCCAGAATTTTTACTATTTTTCTTAAATTTTTAAATGAATTTTAAAGTTTTATAGAAATATTTACGTTTTCAAAAATTACTTAACTTTGATGAATTTTCACGGGGTAATTAGAGCTGCGCAGACTACGAAAATTAGTTTGGTATGTAAAGGGGAAGTAGCTCTATTATGTGTAATTTTTCTAGATTTTTCATTATAGTTTTAAGGTTCTAAATTGAGTCCGGAAGTCCGGACGGACTCCGTTTCGACTCCGTACGGACTCCGTTCGGACTCCGCTTCGACTCCGTACGGACTCCGTTCGGACTCCGTTCGGACTCCGCTTCGACTCCGCTTCGACTCCGTACGGACTCCGTTCGGACTCCGTTCGGACTCCGTTCCGGCTCCGTACGGACTCCGGATTGACTCTGGAAGAGCTCTGGAGGGGAAAACTTAGGCACGTGACTAGGAATACTTAAGCGCTTCTCAAACTCGAAATTGAGAGGGGGGGGACACATCATACAGCTTAATCATTGACCACCACGGTCTCATTTTTTTTATTACTCAACAAATTAAAATAACTTGTAATACCCTTATAACATTATTATTTTACATAACATTTTAGAAATACAATTCAACAGTTTAAATAACACTTCATACAGGGTATCTTTAGAAAGGTCTTCATCACTGGGACTTGATTATTGCTGTCTCATAAAAATTTAAATTATTATAAAAACATAAAAGTCAATCTTTTCAGATCTTTCACTGGTACACCTTAATTGTTGTTATCAGTATTTCTTTATCAACAGCCACGATCATTTAATCTCAATAAGCGTTAATTATTTTAGAGTTTAATTATTTTTTATCAATCAGATCCAAGTAGATTGGTTAGCTTAGTGATTTAGAATTCCCATTTTGTTATTTTTATTGGAAGGACGGGGTTTTCAGCTAAATCCACATATCTCCTCCGGATTCTGCTTACAGCAAGGCGACTGTAAGAGTTTACCTTACCATATCGTTTTTCTCACTTGATTGTTGAGCTTCACTAGTCTTGCCACTTGATATTGTTGCAGCACAATATTTTGATTTAAGAATGATAATTGACATAATTATATCAATGATAATATTGCTGATTTGAAGAAGAGTTGACATTGATATATCACGGGTTTGAAGTGCAGTGGGACCAACTTCTAAGCCATCAGAAATCGGACTCTTCAGATTTGAAAGGTGAGCTAGAAGCTGAAGACCACGTTCAATTGGACAATCTGAGTTAATGTTTTGATGTGATGGAAGCTGGCTGAATTCATGTGCGGTCAGATAAAGTGAAGATGATATAAGAGATACCCATGAAGAACGGCAGTGGTCACTTGGGATCATTAATCTCATGAGCATTCGGATAAGATTGGATTCAGGGTGATCCGTTTTCTTTGTTGAGGAAAGAATTTCAGTATTTAAACCATCAGGATCACATAAATCTTCCATTTTTTTGAAATCAATATTATCGAGTACCCATAGCTGTGAGCTATCAATCTCTAAAAAAATATTTGCTACAAAAGGAAAAAAAAATAAGTAAAAGAACAAAAGTCAAGACTAAAAATTATGGTAACTTACATAACTCAGTAAGTTTTGAAAGCCAATCTTCTCCACAAGATTTTTCCCAATGAAAAGTAAACATTGGAATATTTGACATGGGTTCTTGGGAATAAGTAGAAGAGCGTAATTCGAGGAGAGTAACAATTTCCAACCACGACCTTAGGACCTTTGCCGTGCTGATTCTACCTTTATAAAAATTATGAATTTTACAGAATTCCTCCTGCAAATCAGATTCTTTTAGAACTGAGGGTGAATAAGTTAGAGGTTTTTTCGATATCTTGATTGGAGTTGATTTCATTGGTAGAGAAGCTTTCAAAGAGGTCAAAGTAGGTAATTTAGGAGGTGATGGGTATTGCTTCTTAGAAATGAAGGAATTCGGTGATGAGCTGTTTGAATCATCATCTTTATCAAACATATCAACATGTCTTGAAGAAGATTTTAAACTTTGCTTTTTTTGATGAACAAGCATAGCTTCATATTCTGATAGTTGATCATCGCTATTTTCATTGCTCTTTTCATCATCTTCATCAGGGAGAGGGCGTTTATGGATGGAACAATCTACAGCAGGTGAGTTTCTGGTACAAAATATCAAAAGAAAGATAAAAAGTACAATATGTAAGCAATAAAAGAGATATATGATTGAATTTTAAAGATAAAAGAATAACAATAAAAAAAAAAGGAAACAAGAATATACTCATTATCAAAACCTTTGCTTTTTTTTTGAGATTTATTATTTGATACATCAGAAAATTCATTAGCAGAAGCCGGTTTAATACGTCGAACAAAAGAGGAGCCTTGGGATAATCTCTTTTTCTTGGAGCGGATAACAGGTGTTTCAAGATTTTCCTTAGAAGTTGAAGCATGAGTTGAAGCTGATGGTTCATCTGTCTCATCATCATCCCTAATGACAATGACTTCATCAGGAGGAATCATACCCTCCTCATAAGCTACAAATATATATGAAGAAAAAAAAATATTAATAATCTTATCTACTAATTTAAAAGGAGACAAAAAAGGTGATGAACATACATTTTTCAAGGCTTTTCACATATTGGAGTAATTCATTACAAGGGTTAGATAAATATGAAGGAGAAGGATTATTGTTAAGGATCTTGACAAGCTCTTCTGTTTTATCTCTAGCCAATTCAAGTAAATTGCGATACTGAACTCTCGTTATTTCCTGCCTCTCATTGCTAAGTACAGGAGGGTTAGGTGCCATGCCATGTGGCAGACATGGTGCAAGCTCAAAAGCTTCAAAGCGAGTATCAATCAGAGAGTGGGATGAAACACATTTGGGTGCTGGAAAATCAAATTTTTGAAAAAAAAAAGATATAGAACATAAGTGAAATATATAAATTAAGAGAGAGGAACATGATATACATACAAAGTGGAGGTGTAGGATTTTGTATACTAGACATATTGATTAATGAATATTAAAAAAAAGTATTCGATATCAAAAAATTATGATGTAATATGATGAATAATTATAAGAAACTCTATTCTAGAAAATTGAAGTTGATATTTTAATAGGATAAAAAATTGAATAAGATTAAAATTAAAGTGAGGATGAAAGAAACAGAAAACATAAAGAGGGGGATTTTATATTATTTGAGCTTTTTTTAACATGTATTATTCATAGTGGGGTAAACTGAGTAACATGGTAAATCACAATCTGTTTATATTGAAGCGAAATTTGATGTAGCTAACAGAAAATACTAGTAATTCTTTGGGGACTTTTAGTGTGAAAAACAAATAATAACAAATTTATATCCCATATTCAAATTGCCACGGGTAAATACAAAATTTTTTAAATTAGAATTTACTCCTAAACAATGGAGATACACTTAATTAGTATATTATATGAAAAAAAAGGATAATCCTTTATGAATATTTGTTAAATTTAATTTCAGATGACAATGCGAGATTCACATATATACTGATATGCCTCATCAAACAAGAAATGAATTATAAATATAAAATTGGTAACATTAGAATTTAAGATAAGAATTTGTTTTTTAAGTGACAGGAGGAGTGTCAGGCTAGGGTGTGGGCACCGTGACCAAACCTTTGATAAACTTGGATACAACTAAGGGAAAAAAAAAATTGAATAGTTTTATTTTGCAATATATCTTAGTCTGCACAAGATATTGCATTGTTGTCCCTAACTATACCAAAATTGTTACTTTTCAAAAGTTATAGGACTACTAAGTTGATAAAATATTATTATGAATCACCCAATGAAATACCTTAAGCAACATTCAAAATTATTAAAATATTAATATTCAATTTGAGATTTGGATTAGCTAATTTTTCACAACTTACCACAGTTTTGATTAATATAATAAAACTTGAAAAAAATTGTTGAGATAACCTAGAAATGGGTGCAAGAAAATGATGAAACATATGACTTGAAACTTAACTCATACACTATTGATAAACTTCATGGATCCTGATTAATTTCTATCGAAATTAATTTTGAGACTAGCATATTGAATTTTAGCTATGACCAAGTACTGTAAGTGCCATGGTTTGTATTCAATATATTGGTGTTGAAATTAATTTTGATAGGAATCAACAAGTATCAGATGGCACCATGCATGAAACACTGACAGAAACCATCAAATTTATGAGGCAATGAACCTCATAATTTCGATCGAAATTAATATAGACCCCTGCATATTGAATACAAGCCATTTCACATGGACTACACAGACATAGATAAAATTCAACATGCATGGCTTAATATTAATTTTGATCGAAATTAACCAAGGCATTAAAACATCAATTTTTATATGGTGTACTTGATCAAACCAGTTTATCTAACTGCTTAGCTTACCTATACTTATAGGAATTTTATGCATAGTCCATGTCCATATTAATTTCGATCGAAATTAATGTTGACTAATACATAATGAATACATGCTATGCCACTTACACTTTCCAGGCATAGCTACCATTAAATATGCCAGTATCAAAAATTAATTTCGATCGAAATTAATGAGCATGATAATCATGAATTTCTGGAGTCAACTGCTTATTTTTATGCATGGTGCCTTGCCAACATTAATTTCGATCGAAATTACTTTTGATACTGGCATATTGCATGTATATATGCCTGGAAAGTGTAAGTGGCATAGTGTGTATTCATTATGTATTGGTCAACATTAATTTCAATAGAATTTAATATTGACATTTTCATATTGAACCCAAACCAGCAAACGACCCAAAAAATTCTTCATAAAACTGCTCATTAATTTCGATCGAAATTAGTGAGCACCATATACATATTGAATGGTAGTTATATCTGGTGTGTGTAAGTTGTAAAGCTTGTGTTCAATGTTTATTGGTCAACATTAATTTTGATCAAAATTAATGAGCATTTTGATCATGAACTTTTTCAGTCAGTTAGTTGTTTCAATGCATAATGGCATTCCAACATTAATTTTGATCAAAATTAATGTTGAAATGATATAATGCTTTTTTGCATGACATGTAAAGGACGGCAAGTATTTTTAAGTATTGAAATTTACTATACATGTTGAGGGTAAATATAAAATTTACATATCCATATTAATTTCTATAAAAATTAATGTTGACCAATACATAATAAATAGTAAATATGCCTGGCTAGTGTAAGTGGCATAGCTTTTTTTCAATCTGCACTTGGCAACATTAATTTCGATCGAAATTAAGGTTCATGATTATCATCAATTTATTCAGTCAGTTGCTTACTGTTATGCATGGTAACATGTCAACATTAATTTTAATAAAAATTGAATTTGACATGCTACCAAGCATTTTTATGTAAGATGAAAAGTAGGGCACTCTATTGTTAAGTAAACACATTACAATGCATATTGAGCATGTAAATATCATTTACACATTAATATTAATTTCAATCAAAATTAATGTTGACCAATAAACATTGAACACAAGCTTTACAACTTACACACACCAGATATAACTACCATTCAATATGTATATGGTGCTCACTAATTTCGATCGAAATTAATGAGCAGTTTTATGAAGAATTTTTTGGGTCGTTTGCTGGTTTGGGTTCAATATGAAAATGTCAATATTAAATTCTATTGAAATTAATGTTGACCAATACGTAATGAATACACACTATGCCACTTACACTTTCCAGGAATAGACACCATGCAATATGCCAGTATCAAAAGTAATTTCGATCGAAATTAATGTTGGCAAGGCACCATGCATAAAAATAAGCAGTTGACTCCAGAAATTCATGATTATCATGCTCATTAATTTCGATCGAAATTAATTTTTGATACTGGCATATTTAATGGTAGCAATGCCTGGCAAGTATAAGTGGCATAGCGTGTATTCACTATGTATTGGTCAACATTAAATTCGATTGAAATTAATATGGATACATAAATGTGACATAAAGAGGTATGGACCATCAATTTGTTGAAAATACATTTTTATATCTCATACATTATTTGTTTTTCTTAAATAAAATGTTACTCTCTCTCAATATCACTTTATAACATTTACCAAGCTGCTTTGAAAAAAAACAGAATACATAAAATTCAATATAAGATAGCTATATTACACAGAAGATCACCGTTATACCTAAGTTATGATGATGTTGATGCTCTATTAATTGATTCCCGAATCTTTACCAGATCAATATCAGCTCCAACCCCAAGTGACTCACGTTCATTCACAGATAATCCTTGCAAAAATGTTGCTGAATAGCAATTCTTGGGGAGGTATTTGGGAACATTGAATATACCATTTTGTGCAACTGTCCTTTCTGATGACCGTGAATATGTTTTTAATGTTGATTTTTTTTGAGCTGGTGTATGGGCTAAGTCCTTTGTCATCTTATCCATTTTTTTAAACAAATCATTGAGTTCAGGATTTCGCCATCCAGGAATAGCTCGGATAGGTGCAGTTGGGGCTGGTGCTGGGCCTTCCTCGATATCAGAGATGCACCTAGTATCATGAAAAAGCACAACAAAACCTGGCACATCACTGCAGAGATCTCTTGCTAACTTGTAGCGTGCACTAGCAATCTGAATTCAAACTAAATCAGCTTCATAATAACAAAAAGCAAAGTAAAATTAAAAACTTACCTTGGTCCGATAACGTTTTACTTGTGCCCTTGCCCTCTTTTCAATCTTTTCTCTTGCTACCCTTTCCTCTTCTTGCCCAAACAACCTTATCATCTCCTTCCCCTTATTAACTACCCATTTCTCAATAACACATTGAGTGAACTGAAGCTTTGACTGATCGATTGTATTCAAGGTGGTGAGCCATCTGGTACAGTGGTCGCATACTATGCTTCCCATGACTTGATTCCAAGTTGATTCTGAAAAATCACGGCAAGTCCAATCAAACGTGAATTTCCGAAAACCTTTTTCTTGCAATTCACGCTCTAAGTTTCTTTTGACAGAAAGTGGGATCGGTGCTCCTCCTTTTAGTCCTCGAGGCTCAGGTGCTGGAAAAAATTTGGGTAGTCGAATTTTGGATCGCAAGAAGGCTATAGAATTGGTTATCAGAAATTGTCGATCAGCTGCAGAATTGGCACGGTTAGAAGATTGGACTTGGGTTAGGACAGTTTGAATGGTTTTTAGTTTGAATTGGCTCCAATCTTTCCAATTTTCAATCTCCAAAGGTGTTGGGCTCGCAGGATATTTTGATATTTGTGTTGGTCCCCCAAGACAATACTTCAGAAAGTGGTAAATATTTCTATTTAGACTGTCCGAGCTCCTGGGAACATCATTCCTTCTAACTAAGCCTCTTACAGCCCTTAACCCCCGTTCTCGCTCATGAGACTCTGCTGAATTGAGTCTGTGGTAATCACTGATACCCATAATGATTGAGGGATTCACTAACAATTCAAATAAGTTAATTAAATTGGTTATTTTTCAATAAAAGAATACACTACAAATTTTACTTACCTGCTCCACTTGTGCTTGCTCCTTGGTTAGGCTGAGCAGATGATGATTGGTCTCCGAAAAATTCCCTCAATACTTCACTAGCCCAATCTCTTCCTAGCTGATCAGCTTGCTGATCAGCACTTTCAGAAGCAGAAGGATGATTGGGATTAAAATTTCTCGGTTCTGAATGAGACTCTTGGCCTGGATTGGGATTAGGTGGTGGGTTAGGATTAGGTGGTACAGATTGAGATGCATCTGGAGGTGGATCAGCAGAGGGTGGTGGAGGAGTATTTCCAGTATTAGTATGTTGAGGCGGAAAACAATCAGAATCGGTTGGGTCAACAGACATCCCTTCAAAATTATCATCCATAATGAACTGTAATAAAATAAAATAAAATAAAAATAATCAGTTTTTAAAATTTATACCTATCAAAGCTAAAGTAAAAAAAGATACTATGTATATAGTCTTGTAAACGTGTATGTTCTCTTGTCGAAAAATAAAGTGAATAATATATAGCTATCAGCTAAAGTTGGAAGGTCAAACTATTTATAGTAGATGAATGAGCAAGAAGATCATTCATTAAGTAAAAATTTTATCATATTTCTCATTATCATGATTTTATTTCTTTCATTCTTACATTTAAGATAAAAATGACTCATTGAAAGCATGGGTTCTCTCGCAATAAAAGCAACCAAAGTAATTGTTCACTGGTTTATGATAAGGTAAGTTGGATGCATTGCATTTTTTAATCGAGCATTGAATTATTTCTTTCACCATTTACAAATATCACCAATCCTACAAATTTCCCGAATCCC
The DNA here is from genome assembly GCA_030280995.1 of Hemileia vastatrix. Taxonomy (NCBI): domain Eukaryota; kingdom Fungi; phylum Basidiomycota; class Pucciniomycetes; order Pucciniales; family Zaghouaniaceae; genus Hemileia; species Hemileia vastatrix. Next base: position 20,419,480 of record JASXTE010000011.1, read on the forward strand.
AAATTAACACAAAGATGTTAGTCAACAGAAAATAAATTTGATTAATTTTTTCACTCACTACTGTCTGCAGTCCAATGGCAGTGACAACCTTGTCTTTGATTCCAAACATTCCTTTTTTGTGCTCGACAGTAGCTGCATGTCCAATTATTGCATCTTTCTTAATCACAATTTGAGTTGCTTTGGCTACTCTTACTAACCGACAATGCACTTGTGGGAAAAGCTCATAGGGATCCTTTGATGTTTCTTCTGGACGGAGCTCTTTGAAAGGACTTACTATTAAATATATTTGATCAATCTCTTCCTTTGATCTGAAAAGATCATCAATTTGCCCAAACTGGCTATCTTTTCCATAGTAGAATTCAATTGTTGAATTAGCAATGTGTCGATGGTAACTAGTAAACCTCTTTCCATGTATCAATATGCTTGCTACATTTTCAACTACCCGATCCCCACTTTTCTCCGATGGTGTCAAAGCCCGTCTTGAAGTTTCTTTTCCCATTCGTGCCCTTACCCATTTAGTAAATAATGCCATACTTAGATGGATCCATTTGTTTTGTTTATCGAGATCAATATGGATTTTTTTAGTCTCACATTGATCATTATCTTCAGCTTCACCAAGATCTAATACCCTAGACTTCCGATACCAATGTTTGAGCATTGTTAGCGGTATCTCTCCTGTGGTAAATATTAATAAATTAGCACAGCTGAGTTTTTAAATCATTTCTTACAAACATTACATACGTGGATGGTGATTGTTTGGAATTTCAGATAATATATGATTCACCCGCTCTCCAGACCAAGTAGCTGTACCTGATGGTGGACCAAGACGCTTTATCATTTCAGGATAATGTTGAGTGATATGCAGATTTGGCTTTGCATTAATATTCTTCCAACCCTCTTCAAGGCACTCACGATACTCTAACAGAAATTGATCTAGATCTTTAAGCTCATTAGTCTGTATATTTTTTAATGTCAAAAAATTGGTGATCGAGCATAATGTTACAAGTGACTTGAGAAGATAATATTCTCTTGGTTTATCAGCTGAGGAAGCTGAAGATTCAGATTCTTTAAATTTTTCAAACCAAAGGGGTATAAGTGACAAAGGGAAGTAGAGAGTATACAGCATGTGCCATTCTGCTGCCTTGAGGGATCCTGCCTTTTTAGATCCTACTGATTTTGGAACTCGTGTTAGCCAGGAAGGTCTTCTTACTTGATCAATCATCTTCCATACAACCTGTAGCTCTGCTGCTGTGATTCGTGGATTACTACTACCTTCATTTTCTTTCTCCTTACCTTTCCTTTTATTTTCTTCATCTCTAGCTGTCTCATTTGATGAGTGAGATCCTTCACTCTGTGATATGCTAATGCTTCTTTGCCTTAAGTTATACAATGAATTCCTACTGTCACTGCTTTGAGACTGTACTGAGGCCACATCGCTATATGGAGGAATAAATTTGGAGCTGGATGACCTACTCTGGCTTCTTGATCGATTTGTTCCCAATCCTTCATTATCTAGTCCATGATGACTTGATGACTGTCTTGAACTCGTACGTCTTTGCCGCTTGTGCTGTCTCGTGTGTCCTGTATCATCATCATCATTATTCGTGGTGCTTAAGCTACTTCTACGTTTTTTCGAATGTTTGTGCAGTGAAGTATCAGAAAAGAAATCATCATCTTCTTCTCTTACATGCCAATTTTTATCCTTTTCCAGCTTTCTTTCTAGATCTTTTGCTGCATTTTGGATTTGAAAATAGCTTAGACTGTGATCTTTTAGGTTGCCAAGCATATGTGAATGCATAACATCAATTGAGCAATATTCAGTTGGACGCCAATATTCAAGGTTATTCAGCTCACTCCATCGTACCCCATGATTTTGAACAATTGATACACGCTCCCAATGTGACTTAGAATTTTTCCACTTTGTTGCCCAGCACATATGATCCTCATGATTCCGTAATGAAAAATTTCCCACATTCTTTTCACTAATTTCATCTTTAGAGATATTACAGAAAGAGCAGAACATTTTTGCAGAGTGACTCGAAAAGCCAGCCAATTTTCGTATTGCAGGAATGTCACCTATCAAAGAGAACAATGCAACTCTTAATTTCCGGCCTCGTGGATAAAGATGTGTCTTTTCAATCAATATACCATCCCATAGAGTTTGTAGATCATTAACCAGTGGTTTTAGAAGGTGATTAAGCTGTTCACTTGTGGGTTCTGTTGGTCCGGGTATAATAGAATACAAAAAAAGATTTTCCATTTTGTATCTATCTTCTTGAGGTAGGTTCATACACACCATCATAATATTGCCTACAGACTTCTGATGACCTCCAATCCTATTGCCACCAGGCCTAAACCAGTCGACATATAAAGTAAACATTAAGTTGCCTGAAGTTATCGTATATTCATCATCATTGCTATCCAGAGCTGGAGTGGTTATGGGAAAGTTTTTCCAAATTGAACCATCACAAACATCCTTCATCAAATCACACTCTACACGTTCTGCCACAGGGGTTTTCTTCTCAATCAGAAGCTCAAATTTGAACAGTTTGATCTTTTCCTTAAGCCAGTCGATAAAAGAATGGTGATGAAATGTTTTAAGAGATAAGTATTTTACATGTTCTTGATGTTCCTCCATCAAATACAGCCTTTCATCACATTTAACTGCAATTTGTCCTGCTCCAAACATTTTTAAATAGTGCTTTGATGATGAAAGAAACGGTTGATTGCAACATAGTATAGATGGTTGAGATTCAGAGTTATACTCATAAAGAGCAAAGCATTTAGGACAGCATGTTTTAGTGAAAAATGATTGATTGAGCTTTAATCGACTAAAAACTGTATCTATCGAGCGTGGGACCAGGCGGACAATGCTATCAGAATCCAGTATTCCACTATCACCTAGAAGTTTGAGCTTCTTAATTTCTTCATCCAAAAATTGAGTACAACCTTCTTTGCTCAAATGATGAATCAGAGAAAGCTTTGCTGCCTGCCACATAATTATTTGGCTATACCGTTCCCCGAGATTTGAGTTTCTAGAGACTGTTGAAGATACTTCTGCCCCCAATAGCAACTGCCCCTATGTAATAAATCATTGAAACATCATAAAGACTTTAATTCTCACATTGAACTATAGATATACAGCTTACTGTTTCTGTGGAGCGGGAACTTCCAATGTTAAGTGGATTGTTGGAAGAAATAACCATCTGGGCCTTCCTATTTCTTTCCTCTTGATGTTTTGCATAAGAATTAGAGCTTTTGAAAGCCATACCAACTTCAAAGGACCCAGAAGAAGTTTGATACTTTCTATTGACACATCCAAGATCTTGACATTGACATACATGAAAAAATGGAGGCATTGTAATTGTGATAATTGTAGGAATAAGTTAGCTATTCGAAGTTACCGATTGAAGGTATTCCTTTTTTTGAAAGGCACTAGCTAATATAAGCTACATTTTTTTATCAAAAGAATATGATGGAATATGTGTTGAAATTATTTAAGTTTAAATGTTTAATTTTTAATCGGATAAATTATATATTAATTTAAAGTTATGCAGTCTACTTTATTTGTATTCTGTATACTCTCTGCATTTGTACAACAATGCATGCATGTTTATCAGAATATTTTCTATCATAGAAAAAATTCTGTTGTACGCACAAGCATCTTAATTATTTTTCTATCAAATGCCTTCTGAGTTATATCTAACTACCCTATAATTATTTGATTTTGATAAAAATTCTTAGTTATGGACTATAAGAAAAGTAATCCATATTTTTAACATAATTATTTAAAAAATTACCCCAAAAATCAAAGTTAAACCCAAAAATAAGTTTAATATTTTGTAAAAAACAATCACAAACATATTTCTTTCAACTTGAAAATTGGTCTGTACTAGGTAGAATTTTCTATAAAGAAAAAATCAAAAATACTCAAATAATAGATGCTACAAAAGTGTAAACCTTAAAGAATTACATAAAAGCTGAAACCTTGTATAACTTTTCATACATAAATGCGATGAAGTGACACTCTAGTCTATTTATTCAGGTTGAAAAAAATTACTCAAAAGAATATGTATTACTATCATATTGGACCAAAAATAATTTTTTGGTAATCAAAAAATGAACATAGCCTCACATTTAACAAATTATTTTTGTGGAAGAATTTTTTGAAAAGAAAAAAAAATCCGTTTCTTAAATGAGTCTGCTTTTATCACATAATCATTCTCTTTATTTTATACCATTCCTTTTGAGTTCAAGTTGCATATAAAAATATAATTTATGCATATTATAATTCCATAAAGTCGAAATATTTCTTATTCTTAATTTTTGTGATATTTCTCCTTAAATCAACTTTGATCATAAAGTTTTGGAGCTCAACAATTTATCCTTCCTCTTTGTTTAATTTAATTGAACACTTTCTTAATCTTATTATTTATGAACCCTAGTAGCTCTTACTTTCCTCATGGAAACCTGCCCACAAACACAAGAACACTTAATAGAATTTTTAATGAGACTTTGCCTCCATTCAATTCTCACTTTTGTAGATCTATACACAATTTTTGTCGTTCACTTTTGGATATGTCACCAGAATCAAATGGATGGAAACAAAACCCTACTGAAGAGCAATTAGACAGATTTTCATCATTCGACATGAATTCTTGCAACATTGCCTTTGAACTACCTCATCCAGAATCAAATTCAGCGGTTTCAGAAAAGTTTCCACCAATTTTCCGTGAATCTTTTATTGAGCACCTTCGCATGTGTGGTTTCCCAGGATCAACTTTCGCTTGGAACCTAGATTGGTTTGACAAATGGAACCAGGTCTTGGCAAATATTCTCATTAAACACTGGGACAATGCCTTAAAAACCAATAATTTGATTGCATATCCAATTGACTCAACTCAAATTAGCTTCTCAAATCAAATAGGAGTTCTTCACCGTTGGTTTTTAGGTCATGCTGATAGATTAAGACTTGGGAAGGATTCTCATAGCTCTCAAGAAATAATCAAAGTGAGAAAGCATAAATATAGAATAAAAAAAAAAGTATGAAAATCCCTTTTTTTTCAACCGTTTTTATTTATGACCTTTATTTCAAATAACAAAGATTCTTAGAATTCAGTTAACCGAACTAAACTTCTTAAACAACTTCCACATTGTGAAACTTATCACAACCTTTTCACAAACATCAAATGTTGTTCAGACACTGAAATTGATAATGATGGATCGTTAAGACGTATCTTAATGCAATGGAGGTCTGAAGATTTTTCTAAAGTTGCACAATATCTTGACCAACAACACTTTGATATTCGAGATAATTCAACCTACTCTGGCAGTGTGCTAAAGGACTTGGCCTTGTACAAAAGAATCAGTTTGGTTTCAACATTATCCCCTAACCTTAATCCTTCTCATGTCCCCCGGGGTTTGCCGAATGACTGTTATTCTCCCTTATATCTTGCATCTCTAAATCCTCAACAACTCAGACTTTTAAATCCTCAAAATCCCATAAATTTACCTGCTCTCCTTGAAATTCTTTGTTCCTCTAATGTGAGTGATTGACAAACTCCCTTAATAATAGGTTTGCACACTCATACTCCTCATTTCCACTGTTTGGGACACTTAGCCTTGAAAACAAAAACATAATTTTAATGATTACTATTATCATTAAAATTTATAGAAATGAAATTTGGCTTACATTGTTAGCTCCATTTTTTTCCTTTGAATCTTATACATGCTGAATTCTATACTTCCTTGTACAAAATAATTCAAAACATTTACTTCATTTTGCTGCCCCATTCTATACAGCCGATCAACAGCCTGTTGCTCAACTGCTGGATTCCAATTTGGCTCCTATTTCAACATTGAACATATAAAAAATTTAATATTTTTGTTCTTAATATGAAATAAAAGACATTGAGCTCACCATTATATATACATTTTGAGCACACCTGAGATCTATACCCACTCCTGCAGCCTGAATCGTTCCAACCAAAACTTGGCAATTTTTATTAAAATGGAATTCATGCATATTTTTGTCTCGCTTTGTCCGGCTGAGTTCACCCGTAAGCTGGGTATACCTAATATTGTGGTCATCTAAAGCCATTTTTATTCTATTTTGAAATATTAGAAAATTGTTTTTAATAAGCCAACACAATTTTGTAAAACAATTCATTATAGAATCACTTACATCTGCAAAAAGTCTGCAAAGTTGGAGAATATAACAGCTTTTGGAAAATTTATATCCCTTTCACCAGACAAAAAGTTTTTTAAGTGGCCTATAAGATGACAAATCTTTGCGGAATGCTGCCAGGTGAAATCAAAAGTTGGAGTTTCATCCAGATTTTCGTAGATTGGATGGTTGCAGAATTTTCTTAAAATCATCAGCTCTCTTAGAAACTCAGATGAGTCCCAAGGGAAGTCAGTGCTTCTGGAGGGCCCATATCGCTCAGTGAATCCTTCTTGAAGCACATCAAGTTTAGACCTCCATGGATCTGCTAATTGAACCAATATCCCCCTTTGAATCTTTTTTGGAAGAGACAAAATTGCATCCTTTGTTCTACGTAGGCTTATGACTTTCATTAAGTGATTGATTGATTTAATAGAATTAGCCTTTCCTTTTTGCAAACCTGGAAAAAGGAAATTCTTCCATAACCAGTCTTCTTGCCACTTTTCGATTCTAAGAAAAAATATGAGACTTTGAAGGTCAGTGGGCCTGTTCTGAAGTGGAGTTCCAGTCAAGCATAGTCGGTGTTGGGATTCCAAGTCAAATATTGTTTGAGCCCTCTGCGAGTAAGGATTTTTAATGTAACTAAAAGAATATTTATAAAAATTGATAATAAAAATTAAGTTTTAAGTTTTAGATATAGAAATGGGCACTAACTGAGCTTCATCTAAAACAACTCTATACCAAAAGAGCATTTGAGTCACCGGTATCTTTTTTTGGCTTTGATTTTTTGACATCGTTGGGCTAGCTATTTCATAGGTCGTTAAAACAATAGCAGTGTCCTGTAGCTCATTGACATTAGTATTTTGACAATCCTTCCCATAAAGAACCTTGAAAGGAAGTGCATTATCTTCAAAGTGCACACTTATTTCATTGATCCAATTCGATAGTGTTGCCAGGGGGCATATAATCAGTGTGGCTGAACTCCGATTAATACCTTCTTGATTTTCTGATACCTGGAATTGTCTTGCTTCACCTTGAGTTGCACTTATAAGAGAAAGAGTTGAAAGTGTCTTTCCCAAACCCATATCATCAGCAAGTATTGACCCGTTTCCTTCAGGCGGCAATTGATTGTTAGGAAACTGATCTTTATAGTCATCGAATCCAGTTCTAAGCCAATGGTTGTCCTGGTGCCTCCACATGATATCCAACTTTTCCTTTAACATTCGTTCATTGTCAATCATAAAATTTATTGCTTGAAGTTGATGTGTTTTGAGAACTGTTTTGATTCCTCGGATAAGTTGATCAGCTTTCCAATCTTGAGTACTCTGAGATATTTGGAAAGAGCCTTCAAAAATTACATGCGGGATATTAAAAAAGATAGTGGAGTCGTAGTTCAGGATTGGACATAAATCGATTTGTGCAGAAGAAAATGCTTCTTTAGCAAGACTGATTAGTGTACTTGAAGAAAAGAGGCATCCCCAAAGTTGATACTGATTACCAAAAACTGGAACCAAGTAAGCATGAAAATAGAAAGGCTTCATAGGATTCAAGGCACTTCTTTGGTTTAAATGGTGAGATCCAGAGCCAATGTCACCCAATAGTGGTCCAATGTGCTGACTCTGCACTTGAGAAAGATTACCAACAAGGGTTGGTTTTCTTTCTTCAAATAGTCCAAAAATATGAACATTCGAATGGCCTCGCTGTAAAATTGTGGGGGTCGGTGAGTTTTGAAATCTTGAAATTACATTCATATAAATTTGATCGATTGTTATTGAGAACTGTCCAACACATCTGAGACTTGACATATTAAGTAAGAATAGTATCTGAAGATAGTGGTTGTTAAAAGATGAATTGAAGCAAAAAATGAAGAATCAGTTTTGAATAAAACGACAAAATAACTTTTTAGCATATGCTATGCTAAGCTCATAATTCTTTCACATGTATTATTATTATCTTTTTAATAAATATTGGAAGTAAATCAATGATAACTGAAATGAATAATATGTCTTAAAAATAAATCTTGAGCCTATAGAGTAAATTTTGGTTTGTGGAGGAAGAAAAATTTTCTCAATAAAAATGTGCATTATTGTTACATTATAATCACAAAATAGAATAATTTCACTCTTATTACACTTATTTATGTTTCTGTCTAATAGTAAAATGCTTTAGATGTCAGTTCAAAATCCAAATTGAAACTACTACCTAGAACGATATCTTGATACTAACATACTTTTTGTAAGTCTTTGGAAAGACACTTATGGTGATCTCAATAATATTAAAATTGATTTGAATTGTATGTTTTATCAAATATCTATGTAGTCTAGTGTAATAATTGAGATACTACAGTTTAACCTTCTGTTACCAACTTGGCAAGAAAATATATGTAGATATTCTTAGAACGAATATCAAATTTTGCTTTCCACAAGATGGGAAAGTGAATATTATGATATGTTAAATGATATGTTCAAGCTTTGCTCAATCTGTGCTCAGCTCAAAATCAAAGTAATCACCAAGCTCCAAGAAACCTGTGATTGAGTTTGGTTGAACCTAGGTCTAACTGATTACCAAATCTTTGTCCAATTAATTTAAATCTGGTTTCACAATGAACTCCCAACAGCCTTCCAACAGCTTTCCAACCACTTCCCAACATTTTTAAATGAGGGGTATTGCTAGCAATACCCCCCCAAATTTTCTGTGGTGAAAGTAAGTCCTCCCAATTGTGCACCGCTAGGGTTTCTTCTACACCTTTCAAAAACATTACCTGGGCCACACCTGTGAGCATTGGGGAAACCCCTGGTTGTTTTTGTAGGTCAGAAGAAAACTCAAGAAAAGAAGATAAAAATTTCAAGATAAATCAAGAAAATCAATTAAAAATTTGAAGATAATGAAGAAAGAAGATTCAAAATATTTTTGTGAAGATCGTCAAGATCAATTTTTGGGCCTTTTATGAAGAAAGAAGATCATCAAGATCAATTTTTGGGCCTCCAGCATGAGGATAAACTGCACAATTTTAAAAGAGTTGATTCTGAAGATGAATCAAGATTTGAAGATTTGGAAGACGGAAGTGAAGATGAAGATTTGGAATTGCGGAAAAGTTTTGGAGTGGTGAGATTGGGGTCTAAAAGTAAGTTCTCTCAATTGTGCACCGCTAGGTTTTCTTCTACACCTTTCAAAAACATTACCTTGGCCACACATGTGAGCAATGGGGAAACCCTTGGTTTTTGTTCCAGGTCTGGTGGTGAAGATGTCCTGAAGATCCCTCAAGTTGAAGGTGGAGTGGCAAAGTATAAGAAGGTAGTGCAGAAGATTAGGCCTGTCAATGAGCCTATGCCTGTTGGTTTGAATCCGCCCTTCAAGAGACCTCCTTTGTCAAGAGATCCATACTGTACTCCTTTGGTGAAGAATCCTCCAGAATTTGTAGAGACGGCTAGAGTGACTGTGGAAAGGTTGAAAGTTGTTAATTTTGGTCCTGATGGGTGGTTGTCTGAAGAAGAGAAGAAGTTGTTGTTGCACGTTATTGTGCTAAGGGAAAAAGCTGTGGCTTTTGTTGAGGAGGAAAGGGGTGTGTTGAAGCACTCTTATGGGGAACCTTACTTGATTCCTGTGGTTTTTCATGAGCCTTGGCAAATCAAACCTATTCTGATTCCAGCTGCTATCAGAGAGGATTTTGTGGAGATTGTTAGGGAAAGAGTCAGGACTGGGTTATACAAACAATTGACATCCAGTTACTCAAGTCTGGTTTTCTGTGTAAAGAAGCAGAATGGAAAGTTGAGGGTGGTTCATGATCTTAGAGCCTTGAATAGAGTCACTATCAAGGATGCTGGTATGCCACCAAGTGCAGAGGATTTTGTTGAAGCTTTTGCTGGAAGGGTGTGTTATGGTTTTGGTGATATTATGGGTGGTTATGATGAGAGGGAACTTCATACAGATTCAAGGCCTCTCACAACGTTTGAGACACCTTTGGGAAGATTTCAGCTCACTAGGTTGCCTCAAGGAGCAACTAATTCAGTGGCAGTTTATCAAGCACAGATGGCTTGGATTTTTCAGGATGAGGTTCCTACTCATGCTGGTATTTTTATTGATGATGGTGGAATTAAAGGACCATCCACTTATTATGGTAATGAGGTGTTAGTGGAGAACCCTGGAATAAGGAGTTTTGTTTGGGAATATGCAATAACTCTAGGGAGAGTGTTGTTTAGGATTAAAGAGGCTGGTTTGACCATTTCAGGGTCAAAATTATGTTGTTGTGTTCCTGCCTTGGAAGTTCTGGGTCATGTGGTATGTAAAGAGGGAAGGATTATGGAAAAGAAAAAGATTAATAAAATTCAGTCATGGCCAAGGCCTAAAAATACTACTGAAGTCAGGGGATTTTTGGGTTTGTGTGTATATGTCAGGATTTTTATTAAGGATTTTTCTTTGTTGGCTTCACCTTTAAGGAGGTTGACCAGAAAAGATGCAGATTGGGAATGGACTGAAGAGTGTGAAGAGGCTTTTCAGAAGTTGAAAGAGCTTGTTGGGGAAGATATTGTTCTTCACAAGTTGGATTATGGTGTTGGTGCTGGAAAATTTTTATCTGGCAGTGGACTCAAGCTATATTGCTGCTGGTGCTGTTTTGTCTCAGGAAGATAAGACTGGGAGGGTCAGACCAGTAAGATATGAGTCTGTGGTGTTTAATGAGGTGGAATCTAGGTATTCTCAACCTAAGTTGGAATTGTGTGGTATAGCAAAAATTTTAAAGAAGCTACAGACGGTTTCGTGGGGGCAGCATTTTGAGCTTCAGGTGGATGCAAAATCTTTAGTTCAGATGATCAATACACCTAGTCTTCCAAATGCTCCAATGACTAGGTGGGTGGCATTTATTCAACATTTTTCTTTTGATCTGGTACACAAACCAGGAAAAACTTTTACAATGCCTGATGGATTATCAAGGAGGCCACCTACAGATGAAGATTCTGAGGCTGAAGAGTTTAATGAAGATGTTCCAGTGGTTAGGGCCAGCACAAAGGGTGCTAAAGATTTTTCTGACCTCACCCAAGAGGCTAAACTGGCTGGATCTGATCTTGATTCTGGTGATCAGGATGTTTTTGTTGATGAAGATGGCATTGTTGTTTGGGACAGCTCAAATTTGGAAAAGGGTGTTTTAGTTAGTGAACTGGATTCTCACAAGATTCAGTGGAAGAAAAAGGAGGTGCCAAAATTTAAGGATTGGTGTCCTTGTTGGGCTGGTCAATTGGCTCATGTTTACACTGGTGATTTTGATGACAGAGTTGTACCCTTGGATGTTGTTTTGTTGGATTTTGAAGATGAGAACTGGGGTCAGTTTGGGTTTTATTTTATTATGGTGGAATATCAGTTGACCTTGGAGAGGCCAGATAGTTGTGATGATGATACTTGGTTGGCAATCAAGAAGAAGAGTCCTGGATTTTATGTGTCAGGAAGAAGGTTGATGAGGAGGAGACATCCTAATCCTCAAGTTGTGGTGACTCAGAAGAAGGGTCAAGAAGTTGTGTTGAAGTCTTTGCATGAAGTCCTTGGTCATAGAGGCTTTGGGGAGACTTATAGAAGAGTAGCTGACAGATTTTGGTGGCCAGGTATGAAGTTGGCTGTGCAGGGTTGGGTTCAATCTTGTGAAGAATGTCAAAGAAGAAGTCACTTGAAACCTAAAGAGGTCGGCCGTGCTACTGGTGAATCAACTGTTTTTGGAAGAGTCAGTCTGAATGCTGTTCATCTTAAAGAGGGCAGGTATAAATACTTAATTGCTTCCAGGGATGATTTGTCTGGTTGGGTTGAGGCAGTGCCTCTGGTTAATTTGACTGCCAAGAATGTGGCAGAGTTTTTGAAGGAGTGGATTTATAGGTATGGGTTGATAAAGTTGGTGACTGTTGATGGAAGGCCAGAGTTTGGTGCCGAATTTAAAGAAGCTGTGGCTAGTTTTCGTTCTAAAGTTAGAGTGGCTACACCTTATTATCCTGAAGCTGAAGGCATGGTTGAAAGAGGCCATCAAGTTATCAAGAATGCTTTTGGTAAAGATGTGTGGGGATAGTGCTGAAAAGTGGAGGCATTATTTACCCTTAGTGTTATTTGCTGATAAGGTCACTGTGAAGAGGACAACTGGCTATTCTCCTTATGAGTTAATGTTTGGTCAGAAAGCTTCTCTACCAGTGGACTTGGAAGCTGTCTCTTATCTTGGAATTGATTTGGATGAGGTTCACTCAACAGAAGAATTGCTCTGTGCCAGGATTCAACAGTTGGAATGTAGAGAGTAATGTCAAGAGAAGGCATACTCTAGAATGATGAAGATTAGGAATAAATCAGTCAGATCCTGGGACAAGAAGTTGGCTCATAGACTCACGAATCCCTTGAAACCTGGTTGTTTGGTTTTGGTTTATAATAGAAGTTTGGAGAGTCAGTGGGGAAAAATTTTTGCTGACAGATGGAATGGACCTTACAGAGTCATATTTGAGGCGTCTGGAGGTTCTTATGTTTTGGAAGAGTTGGATGGTGCAGTCTTAAAGAAGAGAGTGGCTGCAGACCAGGTGAAGAGGTTCTATCCCAGAGGCACTAGACATGAAGAAGATTGACTCTGCAATGAGGATAAACTATGGAACCTTCTTTAAATTTTGGAATTTTTGGTGTTGCAGAGCAACTTTTGTGTTGGAAACTTTTTGTTAGAAGGTACCCATGGGTGGGGCTTCTATATTTGATCTTGGCAAGTGTAGGGTTAACTGATGGGCTGGCTGCTCTGTAGAACAGTTACCCCAGATTGTCTGTTTCCAACCCTTTCTCTTAATTTGGTTGAACCCTAGTATTGGTTTCTTTTCACAGGTTTTAATCCTCTATGACTTTAAACTGGAATTTCCTTTGGTTTTCAAGTGCTGGACTCTTCACTCTTTTTGGTTTTGGTTTATTGTGTTGGATGTTTTATTTTTGTTAGAAGGTACCCAGGGGGGGCTTCTAGATTTTATTTTGGAAAGTGTGGGGGTAATTGATGAGCTGGCTTCTCTGGAGAACAGTTACCCCAGAATGTCTGTCTCAAGTCTTTTGTTTTTCCTAGTTGAATTCTAGTTCTGTTGTTTATTATTCAGGTTTCAAGTCCACTATGACTTTAAACTGGTTTGGGACTGGCTTCTTTATCTTTGGTTTTTTGGTTTGGTGGTGAATCACTGGTGGTCTTCCATCATTTTTACATATTGGAGGGAGCCCACCCAGTGATCATTTCTATGGACTGGAATTTTTCTTACTGGACTTTCTCTTAATCTGAACCATTCAAGGAGCTGGACTTTCTTTGATTTTTTTAGTTATGATTTTGCTAGATAGTAGTTTAAGATTATTTTCTTTTTTCTCTTTTTTTCTTTTAATTTTTTATGGGGGTTGTTAAAATTATAAAATCAAAAATATATTGTGTTACCACATCAGGGTCAGCTGGATGTGGGCAAGCATTGGTGGGGAAAGGCTCATCAATTGGCCAGGAAATGCTATTTTATCATTTTATTTTATTTTATTTTTATTTTCATTAATGTCATTTTTTTATTTTCTTATTCTCATTATTACTCTTAATTTATGTTTCTTATTTCAAATCATTTAAATTATTTAAGGTGTATCCACATCATGGTGCACTTGGATGTGGGCAAGGTATCAGGGGATCAGCTCATCAATTGGCTGGGGGATATCATTTGTATTATTTTTTTTTTTTTATCTTTTATTTTATTTTATTTCATTTAATTTTAATTTTATTTATCAATTTTAATTTTAGTATGTTAGTAGATTGTTTAGAAGAAAAAAATTGTTAGAATTTATAGTTATTAATTTTATTATTTATTTATTATTATGTTTTTAATCTTTTTGCAGGAGCTCATTGTCTGGATGATGAAGTTTCTGGAGGCTGGTCCGGATTATGATGTCATTTTTGTTTTTTGTTGGGGTTGTGGGAAGCACTGTGTTCTTTGAAGTGCATCCTGCTGGAGAGATTATATGGATTATAATGGGCAGGAATGGGTTTGGATGGAAGTTCAGAAGAGGAAGAAGAAGAGGCAGGAATGGATTGTTGGAAGGTGTGCTTAATGATCATAGACATCTTCCAGTGGTCGTCCAATAGTTGTTTCCTCAAGGTTTTCTCAAAGTCATTTAATGGTCCATGGAGGGCAAAGGCTTTAAGCATGTTTGAACACATGGTGCTGAGGTGTTGTTTCATGTCTCCATAATCCAGGGTCAAAGAAGTTTCTAGAGGTTGGCCAACTCCAATAGTAAATTCAGGAGGAGGGGTGCCAACTATACAAGAAGAATTGGATCAGTAATTATTTTTTTAAAGAAATTGGATGAATTAATGTGGTACTTACAGATTGGAAGCTCATCAAATTTGTAAGTGGCCGGAATTTGGACTTCTGAAGATTTTGGAATGGTGATAGTAGGTGGATCAATCAGGGAAAGATATGGATTCTCTTGGTCTTCCTCTGAAAGGTTTTGAGAAGTTGAACTAGGAGGCTGATGTTCCTGGGGCCTAGTTGGAGTAGCAGGCCTGTTGTTGCTGTTGTTAATATTTCTGCTTGATTCAGTTGGATGAGGTGCTGTTGATGGAGTACCAGGGTTGTTATAAGATGGGCAGGAAAGGGTGATCTGGAAGCAGATTGATCTCTTCTGGATGATGCTTTTGAAGGAATGGAACTGTCAGAAGAATAGTTGGCTGACAGAGGAGAGGTGTAGTTTTGTTGCCTTAACTGGGGGCAAAGTTGTTGCTTAGGTGCTCTGGTTTCTTCCTGGGGTCCTCTGGCAGGTCTCCTAGAAGTTTGGGAAATTTTGGAGTTTTTGGACCTTGGAAAGGTTGGCTGCATTGCTTTGGGAGCAGTGGGAGGTGGCTGCGTGGAGTTGTTTTTGTTGATTGGAGGAATTTGGCTGTTTTCTGGTTGTTTTTGGAGGTTTTGAGCCTGATTTTCACTGTCTAGTGAGGCGTGCGGGCCTCCTGGAAGCGGTCTAGAAGCCTAGGAGCTGATTTTGAAGCTTTTGGAGCTAATTTAGCAGAGATAAAAGCTGTTTCATGGGAAGTTAAAGCAGGCCTTTTTTGGAGAGTTCTGGAAACTGAGTTCCGTGATCTTCTGGATGGTGCTGAAGATAAAGATGAAGAGGCTGGACCAAGCTCTGGGGATGTGGTAGGGGATCTTAAGAGGTATTTATGAGAAGGTGAAGGAGGAGGAATAGGGCAGTTGGCATCTCTGTCACATTTCTTCTTTTTGGAGTAGCAAGAATCACAGGCCCTGTTGTAGAATTTGGCTTCAGGAGTTGGAAGAGTGAATGTGCAAGGTCTGCACATGTGGATGCACTTCTTGCAGGCATAGTCCTTGGGAGAAGTGAAGAAAGGAAGATTGGAGGGGTCAACATCAGGGGATCCAGCCATGATCTGTGGTGAGAAAAGATGATGGAAAGAGATAAGAAGGAGATTTTTGGCAGTGATGGGTAGATGATGAAGTGAAGGTGGAAGTTCAGCAGGTTGGCTGTAGGTGTATTCTGTATAAAATTGTCTGCGTCTATTTTATGCAAAATTCTGTTAGTCCATCAAGACTCTAAACTGAAAAATCTATTGTTTCAAGAATATTCCATCAAGACTTTAAACTGAACACTGTGTTATTCCCCCAAGACTCTAAACTGAGGATTGTTTGATGGTGTAGTCCCCCAAGACTATAAACTGAGGAATAGGTTTTTGTTGTTGGAATGGTTTTGAAATATTGGTGGAGAGTATCCACAGGGGGAGCCTCTGAATTTAGCAAAGGCAAGTTTGGGAGTAATTGATGGGCTGGAAGCTCTATTCACAATTACCCCAGAATGTTAGTTTTTTCTCTGTGTCTTAATGTGCTTGATCTCTGGTTCTGGGTTTATGATTTAGGTTTTTGAGTCCCCCAAGAATTTAAACTGAGGGTTTTTGAGTCCCCCAAGACTATAAAATGAGGATGGTCCCCCAAGACTTAAAACTGAGGGTTGTTTGTGGTTACATCCTATAGAGGGTGTGGTCAATTTTTCTTTTCTGAATCAAACTCAAGTACTAGTGGAATTACAGAGGGAATCAAGAGATGAAATGAAGTGTTCAGAATTAGCCTTGAACTGGTGAATGAGGTGTCTTCTGTTCTCAATGTCCTGTGTATCTCTAGCAGGAGTGGATTGGAAGTAGTTTAGCAGAAGGTGTTTCTGTTGAGATGTGTGTTGTTGGAACTTGGCCTTAATTGTGGGCAAGTGGTTTGGTGTTGTTGATTCAATGGATCCTACATTGTTATCATCACTGCCAGAAGATGAAGGAACTGAGAAGTCATCAGTTTTATAAAGTGGAAAGAAGAAATAGAAGTTTTTACCATCATATAGACCAGGAATGGTGGAACTTTTTGTTTTAGTGGTTTTGGCACTCTTCTGGTAAGGGTTTAGCTTTTTGATTAATCTGGGAATCAAGATGGATGGCCTAGATCTTTTTGGTGCTGGTAGAAGATGGACCAGGTTGAGGTTGAGGTGAAGCTGTTGCAGAAGATAATGGACCAGGTCTGTGGCAGGTCTTCTTTCAGGATTGGCAGACATCACAGGACGTTCTGTATGGATGGACAGGAGGTGTGATGGTGCAGATTAGATTATTTTCAATGCAGTATTGGTAAGGACCCATTTCAGAGGCAGATTTGGGAAGAAGGTTGAACATGGTGGTTTGATGAAGAAAGAATGTGGAAATTCTGAATTGGAGGGAGGATGTGGTCTTCCAACATTGGCAAGGGCCTTTGTTGTGTTGTTTGGCACTGTTTGTGCATGTCTTAATTGACATCTGTTGAAGAATTGGGTATTTTTCTGGTTTATTCCGTGAATATTGGGACTGCAGGTATGTGGGTACTATCATTTGATATCCCCGGTTTTTCTATATATTTCATGTCTTGATAATATTTTTCATTTTCTAAGTTTTAAGGGGTCATTTCCTCATTCTTCAGTTACAAAAGATAGCTGTTTAATTTTGTTTTTTGTGTTTTACAGGCTAACCTTAAGTCTTAGGGTTAAGTGCTTAGTACCATTAGATAGGGCTAATTTAGCTCTATATTTCATGTCTCAATGTTGTTATAGCGTAATTCTGTGTTTTAAGGGTTTTAGTAGTTGTAGTAAATTTTTCTAAGTAGATTAGGTGTTTTTATTGGTTTTCTGGCTTCAGGGAGGCTGGGCCGCTTCAGGCGGCACCTCTGACGTCGGGCAGCCCGCCCGCCTCTGTTTTAGAAGGTTGGGGGGCGCTTCTGGAGGGTTTTTATTCAATTTGGCTGGTACAGGCGCCAAATTTGTTGGTGTGCATGGGCTCTTAGATAGTGGTCTGTGTGTACATAGTGAATAAGACAGTTTGGGGAAACTTTAATTATCATACAACCATCCGGAGGTAATATCCTTGTTCCTCACTCAGTTTTCACTGTTTTTTGGCCACAATTGGCTGTGTTTGTTGCAAGGTTAGTTCTTCATTTAACTCAACTTTGGCAACAGGTTCTCTGGTATAGTCTTGCAAGCTATATCAAGTATTATTTCTGTCTCTGGTGTGGATTTGAAGCCTACATCAAGTATCTTTGCTTTCTCTGGTGTGGACATTGGTCTACATTTCAGTTCTTTGGTGTGGTAGTCGGTCTGGGGACTACTTTCTTGGCTCATCAAGCAGTCAAGTGTGTTTAAAAAGGGGCTTTAGAAAATAAGAACCAACTTACTTTAGCAAGTAAATGTCACTCTATTTTTCTAAAGGGACAGGGGATTTTCTCTCTGTTTTTTCTCCAACTCCCTTGGTCAAGGCCTATAGCTAGTACTATAGGATTGTCTACAACATAATTTCACACTGTCCCTAAAATCTTCACTCATCAACTTTTTCTGCAAGACTCTAAATCATGAGAGAACATGTCACAACTTTTGCGTCTTATCCAAATGCAAAAAACAAACCAGTTTACATCCCCTAACAAAGACCACAACATAGACCAATTAGAGCCAGGGAAATCCAAATTGAAGCTGATGAAGTAACCATCTTTGAGGAAAATTTTGAGGCCTTATATGAACATGATTCACAGATTGATCTGAACAGTGCAGAGTGGTCACCTTAAGCACTTGCAGGGAATGTGGCAATTTTGGATTCTGGAGCTACCCATCATGTCACTGGCAATGTGAGCCTTCTCAGAAATTTCAGACCTCTTAAAAATTGAATCCCAATAAAAGTAGCAACTAACTTTCCTTCTTCATTTATTACTGGTATAGGGGACCTGAAAATAAAAGGATATGGAAAAGTTGTTACTATTACCAATGTTTTTTACTGTCCTGATGTTAGAACTACTCTTATTTCTTATTTTGATTTGGTGGACAGTGGTTTTTGGTTTGGTTTATGTTCTGAAAACAAGAACTTAAAAATTTATTTTAAAGATGATCTGATTATAACAGGATGGTTGGAAAGTAAAAGGAGGCACTGGATCTTAGATGTAATTAGGTTAAGTGATTGAAATCAAAATAATTTTTCCTCTTATCATTATTCCTTGAATCCTTCTATCATAAATACTGTTAAAAAGAATGAAAACATCAACCAACCCCCTTCTGAAAAAGGATCCCTCATGGACTGGCATAGAAGGCTTGGCCATACCAGTGAAAACACAATTAGAACTATCATCAGAATAGGAATTGGTACTGAATTTCCTCTCTCTCTGTGCCACCAGGTAAGATTGACTGTGAAGATTGGTTGATAGCAAAAAGTACTATGAAACCATCAGCTACACATGAATCAAGACCTGAATCTATGATGAGCCATATTGTTGGAGACCTGGTTGGTCCTATGGATCCTACTTTTCATGGCGCAAGATGGGCTTCAATGTTCAGGGAAAGTTAAACTTCTTATGGTAAGGTATTTCTGCTTAGTGCCAAATCTGAAGCCACAACTGCTTTTTTCACATTTTATAAAAAGCTGGAAAATTTTACTGGTAAGAAATCACAAGCATTAAAAACCAATTGGGGGAAATGCACAGTAAAAAGATGGATCAGATCCTGGCTGACATTGGCGCTACACATGAAATTACTTGTCCTCACCATCATGAACAAAATGGATCAGCTGAACGCTTCAACAGAACAGTAGGTGACATTTCCAGGACAATTTTACTAGCAAGTGAACTACCTTAATGCTTCTGTGGCCTGGCCTAAAAATGGGCAGCTCATGTTCACAACTGGCTCCCCAATGTAAAGACTGGTGACAAAACTCCTTTGAAACTCATGTACAACTGCGACCCAACTTACTCATAACTCAGAATATTTGTTGAAACAGCTTTTTCCCATATACATAAAGAAACTAGACACAAACTGGACTAATGTTGTAGAAAATCCTATGGTACTAGCTATAAGCCTTGACCAAGGGAGTTGGAGTAAAACTAGAGAGAAAAACCCCTGTCCCTTTGAGATAACCCAGGTGAGATTAATTTGCTACAGAAAATTAGAGACTGTTACAATTCCTCCTTCCAAAAAACTCCTTGACTGCTTTACAAGTCAAGACAGTAGCCAATAGCAGAACAATGAGAACCAAAGAACCAGAAAACCAGAAATGCAGAGAAATCCACACCAGAAACCAAAGACACAGTGCACTTGTTGCACAAACACAGCAAAAATACTTGATGTAGGCTGCAAAGCTACAACAGAGAAATCAGTTGCCAAAGTTAAGTTAAATGAAGAACTAACCTTGCAGAAAACACAGCCAATTGTGGCCAAAAAACAGTGAAAACTGAGTGAGAAACAATGATATAACTACTGAATGGTTGTCTGATAATTAAAGTTGCCCCAAACTGTCTTATTCAGTATGTACACACAGACCACCTATCTAAAATCCATGCACAGAAACTAATTTGGCATCTTTGCCAGCCAAATTGAATAAAAACCCTCTTGAAATGCTCCCCAGCCTTCTATAAATGAGGTGGGAGGACCTGGCTGAAGCCAAAAAACCACTAAAAAACATCTACAAAAGCCCAAAATACTTAGAAGAATTCACCACAACTACTCAAACCCTTAAAACACAAAATTCAGCTATGAAAACATTAAGACATAAAATATATAGCCAAATTAGCTCTACTTAATGGTACTAAGCACTTAACCCTAAGATTTAAGGTTAACCTGTAAAAAGCAAAAAACAAAATTAAACAGCTATCTTTTAGAAATGAAAAATGGGGAAATGACCCATTAAAACTTTGAATATGAAAAATGTCATTGAGACATAAAATATAGAGAGAAACCAGGGCTATCCAATGGTAGTACCCACATACTCATAGTTCCAATATTCACTGAATAAAACCAAAAAACACTTAATTCTTTGACCAATGTCATTTAAGACTTACACAAACAGCACCAAACAACCCAACAAAGGCCTCTGCCAATGTTTGAAGACCACATCCTCCCTCAAATTAAGAATGTCCACATTCTTCTTCATCAGATCCACCATGTTCAGCTTTCTTTCAAAATATCCCTCTGACATAAGCCCTTTACAATACTGCATTGACAATAATCTGATTTGTACCATCACACCACCAGCTCATCCATACAGAACCTCCTGTGATGTCTCCCAATCCAGAAAGAAGACTTGCTACAGACCTGGTCCATTATCATCTGCAACAGCTTCACCTTCACCTCAACCTGGTCCATCTTCCACCAGCACCAAAAGATCCAGGCCATCCATCCTGATACCCAGATTAGTCAACAAACAACACCCTTCAAAAAAGAGAACCAACACCACTACAGCAACCAATTCCACCATGCTTGGTCCATCTGATGGTAAAAACATTTATTCCTTCCTTCTACTTTTAAAGCTGATTACTTCTCAGTTCCTCCATCTTCTGACAGTGATGATGACAATGTAGGATACATTGAACCACCAACACCTAACCACTTGCCCACCATTAAGGCCAAGTTACAAAAAAACTCCTCTGAACAAAAACACCTTTTACTAAGCTACTTCCGATCCACTCCTGCTATAAATCCACAAAACCTTGAGAAAAGGAAACACCTCATCCACCAGTTCAAGACTAATGCTGAACACTTTGTTTCATCTCTTGATTCTCTTCTGAAAATTGACTCTTGACTGAACTTTTGACTTAGAAATGAAAATTCTTGACCACCCTTCAGACTTCTTGAATGTATCCAATCATAAGAAATTCATCAGTTTACAGTCTTGGGGGACTCACCCTCAGTTTTAAGTATTGGGGACTAACAGCCCTCATTTTATAGTCTTGGGGGACTCAAAAACCTCAGCTTATAGTCTTGGGGGACTGAAAACCTAAATCATAAAGACAGAACCTGAGATCAAACAATTAAAGACCAAAGAAATAAACTAACATTCTGGGGTAACTGTTCTACAGAGCAGCCATCTCATAAGTTACCCCCACACTTGCCTTAACTAAATTCAGAGACTCCCCTATTGGATGCCCTCTCCTAGAATCACACTAACACCACATTATCAGTTTATAGTCCTGAAGGACTCAACCATCAAACCATCCTCAGTTTATTGTCTTGCGGGACTATACAATTTTTCAGTTTAAAGTCTTGATGGACTGTCCACAGTGTTCAGTTTAAAGTCTTGACAGACTTTCCACACTTTGCATAAAAATACAAACCAATTCCATTCCCAATACCCCACAACCAACCTACTGAACTTCCACTTTCACTTCATCATCTACCTATCACTGATAAAAAAAATTTCTTCTTATCTCTTTTCTCTTCATTTTTTTCTCATCACAGATCATGGCTGGATGCCCTGATTTTGACCCATCTGATCTTCCTTGCTTCACTGCTCCCAAGGACTATGCTTGTAAACAGTGCATCCACATGTTCCCACCTTGCACTTTCACTCTTCCAACCCCTGAGGCCAAACTCTACAACCGGGCCTGTGAATCTTACCACTATAAAAATAAAAAATGTGACAGAGACCCCAATTATCCTATACCTCCACCTTCAACTTCACATAAATACATCTCCAGATCCCCTACTAGATCCCCAGAACTTGGTCCTGCTTCTTCCTCTTTATCTTCAGCTCCATCCAGAAGATCCTGGCAATCAGTTCCCAGAACACTCTCCAAAAGGCCTGCTTTATCCTCTCAAGAAACAGCTTTTATCTCTGAAAATTCAGCTCCAACAGCTTCAAAATCAGTTCCCAGGCTGCTAGACCATGTCCAGGTAGCCTGCCTGCCTCACTAGGAAACAGAAATCAGGCTCAAAACCTTCAAATTTAGCCAGAAAACAGCCAAATTCTGCCAAAAAACTCCAATAACTCCACAAAACAACCTCCTAGTGCTCCTAGAGAAATGCAATCAAAATTTTCTATGTCCAAAAATGCCAAAATTTCCAAAACTTCTATAAAACCTGCCAGAGGACCCCAAGAAGACACCAGAGCACCAAACACTGCTTCAAGGAAAAAATCTCCATCTTGATTGAGAAAAATAAACTAAACCTCTCCTCTTCCAGCCAATTATTCATCTGAAAGTTAAATTTCTTCAAGAGCTTCATCTAGAAGAGACCAATGAGCTTCCAGATCACCTTCTCCTGCTCCATCCTACAACAACCCTAGTACTCAATCACCAGCACCCAATCAAACTGAACCTAAAAAAATATCAAAAAAAACAACAACAGCCCTACTTCTCCAACTAGGCCCCAAGAACGTCCTAATCCTAATTCACATTCTCAAAACCATTTAGAGGATGACCAAGAGAATCCATATCTCCATCTGATTGATCATCCTACTACCTCCATTAAAAACCCTTCAGCAGTGCAAATTCCAGCTCCTTACAAATTTGATGAGCTTCCAATCTGTAAGTACAAAATTAATTAATCCAATTTCTTCAACAGAAAACATTTGATGATCCAATTATTTTTGTTTAGTTGGCATCACTCCTCCTGAAACTACTATTAAGATTGGCAAACCTCTGGAAAACACGTTGATACTGGATTATGCAGATATGAAGAAAAACCTAAGTATGATGTTTTCCAACATTCATAAGGCCTTTGTTCTTCATGTGCCACTGAATGAATTTGAGAAGAACCT
Source organism: Hemileia vastatrix (assembly GCA_030280995.1). NCBI lineage: Eukaryota > Fungi > Basidiomycota > Pucciniomycetes > Pucciniales > Zaghouaniaceae > Hemileia > Hemileia vastatrix. Next base: position 20,442,672 of record JASXTE010000011.1, read on the forward strand.
GATAAAGCAACTTATTGACAACCACTGGAAGATGTCCAGGATAATTTAGCACACCTTCCAACACTCTATCCCAACCTTATTTGCTTCCACCCAAAAATTACCTTCAAATCCAGTTCCAGACCATTACCATCCCTGAAATCTCTGCAGCAGACTACACCACAAGGAACACAGTGCATCCTCTAATTCCAACAAGAAAAAAAACTCCAACATAATCTGGACCAACCTCCAGGAGCTTCTTCCTCCAGACATTAATTATAGAAAAATATAAATAATATAAATCAATAAATAGAGATAAAATAATAATTAGCAAATATATAAAAAAATTTATTTATTTTTGTTTTTTATTTTATTTTATTTATTTTTTATTTTTTATTTTTTATTTTTTATTTTTTATTTTTTATTTTTTATTTTTTATTTTTTATTTTTTATTTTTTATTTTTTATTTTTTATTTTTTATTTTTTATTTTTTATTTTTTATTTTTTATTTTTTATTTTTTATTTTTTATTTTTTATTTTTTATTTTTTATTTTTTATTTTTTATTTTTTATTTTTTATTTTTTATTTTTTGTTTTTTATTTTTTATTTTTTATTTTTTATTTTTTACTTTTTATTTTTTATTTTTTATTTTTTATTTTTTATTTTTTATTTTTTATTTTTTATTTTTAATTTTTAATTTTTAATTTTTAATTTTTAATTTTTAATTTTTAATTTTTAATTTTTAATTTTTAATTTTTAATTTTTAATTTTTAATTTTTAATTTTTAATTTTTAATTTTTAACTTTTAACTTTTAATTTTTAATTTTTAATTTTTAATTTTTAATTTTTAATTTTTAATTTTTAATTTTTAATTTTTAATTTTTAATTTTTAATTTTTTATTTTTTATTTTTTATTTTTTATTTTTAATTTTTAATTTTTAATTTTTAATTTTTAATTTTTAATTTTTAATTTTTAATTTTTAATTTTTAATTTTTAATTTTTAATTTTTTAATTTTTATGTTTTTTAATTTTTTACACAGATTACTACTTAAAACTACTAAAATACTAAAAAAAAAACTTGAAAAGAATTAAATAAAATTGCTTAAAAAATATGAGAGCTGAGAGAATAAAATGAAATGAATAATAATAAGATAAAATAAATAATAATTACAAATGGTATACCCCAGCCAATTGATGAGCTGATCCCCTGATACCTTATCCACATCCAAGTTCACCTTGATGTGGATACACCTTTAAATAATTTTTAAATGATTTGAGATAAAAATAAATTAAGAATAATAATGCAAATAAACATAAAATGAAATGAATAAAATTTAAAGTAAATAATAAAAATGAAATAAAGATAAAAAAAGAAAATAGCATTGCCTGGCCAATTGATGAGCCTTTCCCCACCAATTCTTTCCCACATCCAGGTGACCCTGATGTGGTGACACCATATAATATTTATCTTTGTGATTTTTCCACCTCTTTATATCCTAAGAACTCCCATAAAAAATTTAAAGAAAAAAAGAAAAAAAAGAAATAAATCTAAAACTTCTATCTAACACAACCATAGCCACAAAATTAGAAGAAAGAAGAAAAAAAAGAAAATTTCCAGCTCCATAGAAGGTCCAGTCTAAGGAAATGATCACTGGGTGGGCTCCCTCCAATAAGTCAAAATGATGGGAGACCATTAATCCAAATAGACCAAAGAAGCCAGCCCCAAGCCAGTAAGCTAGTTTAAAGTCATAGTGGACTTGAAGCCTGAATAAAAAAAAACTAGAATTAAACTAGGACAAACAAGAATACTTGAAACAGACATTATTGGGTAACTGTCCTGCAGAGCAGCCAGCTCATCAGTTACCCCCACACTTGCCAAAATAAAATCTAGAAGTCCCCCCTGGGTACCTTCTAAAAAAAACAATACATAAAACACAATAAACCAAAAATAATAAGCGTGAAGAGTTCAGCACTTAAAGACCAAACGAATTTCCAATTTAAAGTCATAGAGGACTAAAACCTGTGAAGAGAAACCTATACTAGGGTTCAACCAAATTAAAAGAAGGGGTTGGAAACAGACAATCTGTGGTAACTTTTCTACAGAGAAGCCAGCCCATCAGTTACCCCTACACTTTCCAAGATCAAGTCTAGAAGCCCCACCCATGGGTAAATTCTAAAAAATAGGTTCCCATCAAAACAGATGCACAGCATCACCAAAATCAAATTTTTAAAGAATTGTCCATAGTTTATCCTCATTGTGGAGTCAATCTTCTTCACTTCTAGTGCCTCTTGGGTAAAATATCTTCACTTGGTCAGCAGCCGCTCTCTTCTTTAAGACCTCACCATCTAGCTCATCCATAAAATAAGAACCTCCAGACACCTGAGATCTGACTCTGTGATGCCCATTCCATCTGTCAGAAATTTTTTTTCCCAACTGACTCTCCAAACTTCTATTATACACCAAAACCACACAGCCAGGTTTCAAGGGATTTGTGATTCTATGAGCCAACTTCTTGTCCCAGTATCTGACTGATTGATTTCTTATCTTCATCATTTTAGATTATGCCTACTCTTGACATTCCTCTCTACATTCCAACTGTTGAATCCTGGCACAGAGAAAATCTTCTGTTGAGTGCACATCATCCCAATCAATTCCAAGATAAGAGAAAGCTTCCAAATCCACTGGTAGAACAGATTTCTGTCCAAACATTAACTCATAAGGGGAATAACCATTTTTCCTTTTCACAGTCACCCTATCAGCAAATAACACCAAGTGTAAATAATGCCTCCACTTTTCTGCTCTATATCCACACATCTTCACCAAAGCATTCTTAATAACTTGATGGCCTATTTCAACCATGCCTTCAGCTTCAGGATAATAAGGTGTAGCCACTCTAACTTTAGAACCAATACTTTCCACCTCTTCCTTGAATTCAGCTCCAAAATCTGGTCCACTATCAGAAGTCACCAACTTCATCAACCCATATCTAAACACCCATTCCTTCTTCAAAAACTCTGCCACATTTTTTGCAGTCAAATTAACCAGAGGCACTGCCTCAACCCAACCAGGCAAATCTTCCCAGGCAATAATTAAGTATTTATACCTGCCCTCTTTAATATGGACAGCATACAGACTCACTCTTTTAAACACAGTTGATTCACCAGTAGCACGGACAACCTCCTTAGGTTTCAAGTGAATTTTTCTTTGACATTCTTCACATGATTGAACCCAACCCTGAACAGCTAACTTCATACCTGGCAACCAAAATCTGTCTTCTAATCTTCTATAAGTCTACCCAAAGTATCTATGACCAAGTTCTTCATGAAAAGACTTCATCACAACTTCTTGACCCTTTGTTTGACTCACCACTACTTAAGGATTTGGATGTCTCCTCCTCATCAACCTTCTTCCTGGCACATAGAATCCAGGACTCTTCTTCCTGATTACCAGCTAAGTATCATCATCAAAACTATTGGGCCTCTCCAAGGCTAACAGATATTCATCCATAGTAAAATAAAACCCAGACTGACCCCAGGTCTCATCTTCAAAATCCAACAAAATAAAATTCAAGGATACAACCCTGTCATAAAAATCACCAGTGTGCACATGAGTCACTTGACCAGCCCCACCAGGACACCAATCCCTAAATTTTGGCACATTCTCTTTCTACTGAATCTTAAGAGAATAAAGTTTACTAAAAAAAAACACAATTTTCCAATTTTGAGCCATCCCAAACAACAACTCCATCTTCATCCATAAAAACATCATGATAACCAAAATCAAGATCAGATCCAGCCAGTTTAACCTCTTGGGGGAGGAGAGAATAATCTTAAGTGCACTTTGTTCTGGCCCTAACCTCTGGGACATCTTCATCAAATTCTTTAGAATCAGAATTTTCATCTGTAAGTGGCCTTATTGATAATTCATCAGGCATTGTAAAAGTGCTTCCAGGTTTGTGTACCAGGTCAAAAGAAAAGTGTTGAATAAATGCCACCCACCTAGTCATCAGAGCATTTGAAAGTCTAGGTGTGTTGATCATCTGAACCAAAGATTTTGCATCCACCTGAAGCTCAAAATGCTGCCCCCACAAAACAGCTTGCAGCTTCTTTAAAATTTTTGCTACACCACACAATTTGAAATTGCAATGAGAGTATCTAGATTCAACCTCATTAAAAGCCACGGACTCATACTTTACTGGCCTGACCCTCCCAGTTTTATCTTCCTGAGACAAAACAGCACCAGCAGAAATATAGCTTGAGTCTACTGTCAGATAAATTTTTCCAGCTCCAACACCATAATCAAACTTGTGAAGAATAATATCTTCACCTACCACCTTTTTCAACTTTTGAAAAGCATCTTCACACTATTCAGTCTATTAACACTCTGAATATTTCCTGTTAAGCCTCTTAAAGGTGAGGCCAGCAAAGAAAAATATTTAATAAAGATCCTGACATACACACAAACTCCAAAAATCCCCTGACTTTGGTAGTATTTTTAGGCCTTGGCCATGACTGAATTTTATTAATCTTTTTCTTTACTATAATCTTTCCCTCTTTACATACCACATGACCCAAAATTTCCAGAGAAGGAACACAACAACAAAACTTTGACCCAGAAATGGTCAAACCAGCCTCTTCAATCCTAAACAATACTCTCTCTAGAGTAATTGCATATTCCCAAACAAACCTCCTTATACCTGGGTTCTCCTTCAGCACCTCATTCTCATAATCAGTGGATGGTCCTTTGATTCCACCATCATCAATAAAAATACCAGAATGAGTAAGAACCTCATCCTGTAAAATCCAAGCCATTTTTTCTTGATATATCACTACTGAATTAGTTGCAGCTTGAGGCAACCTAGCAAGCTGAAATATTCCCAAAGGAGTCTCAAAGCTGTAAGTGGCCTTGAATCTGTATGAAGTTCCCTCTCATCATACCCACCCATAATATCACCCAAACCATAACACAGACTTCCAGAAAAAGCTTCAACAAAATCCTCAGCACTTGGTGGCATACCAGCATCCTTAATAATGACTCTATTAAAGGCTCTAAGATCATGAACCACCCTCAGCTTCCCATTCTGCTTCTTTACACAGAAAACCAGACTTGAGTAGCTGGATGTTGACTGTTTTTATAACCCATTCCTGACTCTTTCCATAATAATATCTACAAATTCATCCCTGATTGTAGCTGGAACTGGAATAGATTTATTTTCAAGGTTTGTTACAAACCACAGTAATCAAGTACAGTTCCCCATAAGAGTGTTTCAAAATACCCCTTTCCTCTTCAAAAAATGCCACAGCTTTCTCCCTTAAAACTATAAAATTCAACAACAACTTCTTTTTCTCATCATACAACCACCCATCAGTACTGAAATTAACAACTTTCAACCTTTCCACAGTCACCCTAGCTGTCTCTACAAAATCAGGAGGATTCTTCACCAGAGAAGTACAGTAGGGATCTCTTTACAAAGGAGGTCTCTTCAAAAAATGATTCTAACTTACAGGCATAGGCTTTTTGACAGACCTAATCTTCTGCACTACCTTCTTATACTTTGCAGCTCCATTTTCCACTTGAGGGATCTTCTGGACATCTTCACCACCAGACCTGGAACAAAAACCAAGGGATTCCCCATTTCTCACATGTGTGGCCAAGGTAATGTTTTTGAAAGGTGTAAAAGAAACCCTAGCAGTGCACAAATGGGAGGACTTACTTTTAGACCCCAATCTCACCACTCCAAAACTTTTCTGAAATTCAACATCTTCATCTTCACTTCCATATCCTAAGTCATCAAATATTGATTCATCTGCTGAATCACATCTTCTAAAATTGTGCAGTTTATCCTCATGCTGGAGACACAAAAAATTGATCATGCTGATCTTCTTTCTTCAAAAATTTGTGCAATTTTAACCTCATGCTTGAGGCCCAAAAATTGATCTTGATGATCTTCACAAAAATATTTCTTGTCTTCTTTCTTAATTATCTTTAGATTTTTTTCTTCATTTTCTCCAGTTATCTTGAGATTTTTCTTTTCTTTTCTTGAGTTTTATTCCAAGCTACAAAAATAACCAGGGGTTTCCCCAATGCTCACATGTGTGGCCAAGGTAATGTTTTTGAAAGGTTTAGAATAAACCTTAGAAGTGCACAATTGGGAGGACTTACTTTTATTACCCAATCTCACCACTCCACAGCTTTTCCATATATCCTTCAATAAAGATATATAACAAATCTTCTTATTTGAACTTGAATTAAAAATAATTGAGAATCTTGAGAGAGAACAGAGACTTGATAAAAAACTTGATGAATACTTGCAGAGAAGAGAAACATTAAAAAGAGAAAGTTGAAAATCCACTTGATATATCTCCAAGGGAGCTGATCTACTACAACCTGTGATTTCCTCATCTTGGGGAGAGGTTTTAGCACTAGGGTGATAAGCCCTCATCACTCTAAAAAAGACAGACTCCCACTAGAGCCTGAGACACACTCCAAAAAAGCAGAGGCAGCACCCACTCCTCTTCTTCTCCTACAACAGTCCTTTCACTGGAACATTGAAGAAAACTCAGGCCTGTTCTCCCAACCATCCTCTCCAGGGGATGATAACCTCAGGTGAAGTCTCCTTTCATCTTCACCAGTCAACTTCAAACTGATTCCCAAAACAAATTGATAGCCAATTATTGCTTGAAAATCCATCAAGAATGGCCCACCCAAAACAACTTTTACTGTTCCTTTGGCAATGTAAAAATAAACCTTCCCTGAGGCTCCACCAACATCTAACTTCACAAACTCAGATGTTCCAAAAAATTCAGTGACATGGTCACTAATGCCTCTCAAATTCCCACCAATACCTTTTTTGATGGGGAGGCCCAGATGAGTAGCCTCAAACAAAGAAATAAGGTTAATCTGAGAACCTGAATCTACCAATGCCCTAGCCTCCCTGCCATTCAGAGTGACATTTACATAACCCAGAGGTGCAGAAAAATGAGTTTCCAAACCCTCACCAAATTTTTCTGCAGAATCACAAATGTATTCTATCTCTCCAGAAGAAACCCTTCTCCTGGTCAAAAACTTTTTCAGCCTATCAGCCAACCCAGAACTGATAGCATACAACTCCCAATAAGTAAGGTTAACCTGACCCTGATTTATCCTTTCCAGTACAGAGTTCATAACATTAGCTTGGCCAGAAACCACTTGCCTCTCAAAGTGAGCTCTTTGCTTCACTACCTTGGTCCTAGAAGATTCTTGAGGACCAGAACCACCAACAGATTTACCATCAACAGGAATCAACCCAGATACCTCACCAGAAACTCTAACTCCAGTGGGCTTTGGCAATTAAGCCAAAGAGACATCCTCTTCAAAGTCAGAATCAACATCCATAGGCATTGGCTCACCATTCATGTCCAATGCTCCAAAACTAGGGGGGCTCATATCAGCTATACCCTTCTTCATTTTATACAGCTCATCTTTTCTGTATTTATTCCTAGCTGCACTCAGCTTAGGATCCAACTTTGAATCCTTAGGCTTTGGTTGGGCCTGTGAACCTCTCTTAGGCCTTCCCACCTTCCCTGCTTCCACATCATAAACAACAGCCAAGCTTTCCCCACTTGACTGTCCACCACAAGAATACAACTCCAATCCACCAAAGGAAGATGTAAATGAGACTCTATTAGCCTCCTTTCCCTTGCCCTTGCCATCATCTCCACCTTTACCAGAAGAAGAAGCCTCATTAGGAAACTCTTCAAATCTTGGTCTCCTGGAGTTAACATTCTGTCTCCTCCTCACCAAGTCCACTGGAGACTGAGAATCACTAGGCTTCACAAAAGAACCATCAGGGAACTTGAACACTTTTCCATCAAATTCCACCTTCCCTTCAGACACATCCCTATTCAGTGCCCAAAAATCATTGGACTTTTGGCCCTTCCTGCTGCAATAAGAGCAGACAGAAGGATCACTCCTACCAGCTCTCCTATCAAAATCGCTATGCTGAGAAGGAGCTTCATTGACCTTCTGAGCCTCCTGAACAAAATTATGTAGCTGTTTTGTCAGATCGGCCAACTTCTCCATCACAGGATCAACTTCATTAGGCTTTTAAGGAGGCTTTCCTTTTTTCACACTTTCCTTCTTCCTAGAATCCTCCACATCTTCAGAAAAAGCTTCACTGAACTTTCTAACATAATTGGTGCTAGCTTCTTGGAAATAATCCACTTCCAACAGTTTGAGATGACCCTCCAAAAACTCCTTCACCACAGAAAGAGCAGGAAATTTCTGATTTCCATTAGGAAGAATCTTCATTTTATATTTCCTTGCCAACTCCTTCAACACATAAATTCTGACATTCCTGACCAGAGAAGACCAGAAAATATCCCTTTCAGAGTCAGTACTCTCCAACTCCTTCATGTTCACCAAATATTCTACCACTGGCTCCAACTGAGCCAGAAACTTCCTATAAGTATGGAGATTGTCCACCCCTCCATAATATTTTCATTCACTTGCAATCATATTGAGATCCACCATTTAATATCTTGATCCTCACCTGTCTCTCATATGCAGACACAACTTTTTCCAATTGTTCCTCCTATAACCCTCCATAAAAGAAACCTCCTTCACCAGAGCCCTGTCAACAATATAGAATATGACTTGCTTCACAATGTCCAGGTGAGAAGCACCATCCACATTTCCAGAAGCCTCAAACAGCTCCAGAAACAACTTCACATACTCCCTCATAAACATAGGCCCCTTCCAGGACTTGATCTTGACAGAAGGCCTAACAGAAACAGGAGGATTCCCATCGTCAGCAGCACCAACAGTGCCACTACCACCACTAGAGAAAGAGGTTCCAGAAGCCATGGTACAATAGATTCCAGAAAACCAATCCCCAACCACAGAAGAGAGTCCAACAGTAACAGAAAGTCCAAAAGTCTAGTAAATCCACACCCCACGTTGGGCACCAGAAATGTAGACGATCCTATATTACTAGCTATAAGCCTTGACCAAGGTATTTGGAGTAAAACTAAAGATAAAACCCCTTTCCCTTTGAGAAAACCCAGGTGAGATTAATTTGCTACAGCAAATTAGAGACTGTTACAATTCCCCCTTCCAAACAACTCCTTGACTTCTTTACAAGTCAAGACAGTAACCAATAGCAGACCACTGAGAACCAAAGATCCTGAAAACCTGAAATGCAGAGAAATCTGCACCAGAAACCAAATACACAGTTTACTTGTTGCACAAACACAGAAAAAATACTTGATGTAGGTTGCAAAGCTATAACAGAGAAATCAGTTTCCAAAGTTAAGTTAAATGAAGAACTTACCTTGCAACAAACACAACCAATTGTGGCCAAAAAAACATTGAAACTGAGTGAAAAACAATGATATAACTACTGAATGGTTTTCTGATAAATAAAATTGCCCCAAACTGTCTTATTCAGTATGTACACACAGACCACCTATCTAAAATCCATGCACAGCAACTAATTTAGCGCCTTTTCCAGCCAAATTGAATTAAAAGCCTCTAGAAACGCTCCCCAGCCTTCTATAACTGAGGCAGGAGGACCTCCCTGAAGCCAAAAACCACTAAAAACATCTAAAAAAGCCCCAATTACTTAGAAGAATCCACCATGACTACTAAAACCCTTAAAACACAAAATTCAGCTATGACAACATTGTGACATAAAATATAGAGCCAAATTAGCTCTACTTAGTGGTACTAAGCACTTAATCCTAAAACTTAAGGTTAGCCCATAAAATTCAAAAAAACAAAATTAAACAGCTATCTTTTAGAAATGAAAAGTGGGGAAATGACCCCTTAAAACTTTGAATATTAAAAATGTCATCAAAACATAAAATTTAGAAAAAACCCAGGGCTATCCAATGGTAGTACTCACATACTCATAGTCCCAATATTCTCTGAATAAAACTAAAAAAGAACCTAATTCTTTGACCAATGTCAATTAAGACATACACAAACAGCAACAAACAACCCAACAAAGGCCTCTGCCAATGTTGAAGACCACAATGTGCTTTGGTTTGTAAGCGTGTAGCTTATTCTTTAAATAATGCAGATTGTATTTTCTGGCACCCAGAATCAAACTCCTGTTTTGAATATGCTATGGCTGTTTTCCCTGGTGATCAAATTCCTGCTCACAAAGCTGCTTATCAACTTCCAACATCCAAGGTTTCTCTTGAACATATCCTCAACAATATGAAGCTAGGTGATTTCAAGGATGAAAAAAACTCTTCTTTCTCAAAAAAAATCCATACATAAAACTGTAAAAAAAGGTTTGTCACAGTCATCTATTATCCCCAGAACTCATTTGCAAGCTATGCTCTCACCTGAAAGCCATAAGTGGGACCATGCATGCAAAAGGGAACTGTTGAATATGAAAGATATGGATGTGTGGTATTAAGAAAAACTTCCTCCTGGTGCCAAAATTACCAATGCAAAATGGGTCTTCACTATCAAGAACCTTTCATCCAAATCATTAACCTACAAAGCAAGATATGTGGCCAAAGATTTTTTAAAGAAGCATGGTATTGATTTCACTGACACTTTTTCTCCCACTGCTACCTTTTCTTCTCAATGTATTCTTCTAAACTTGTGGCTTATCAAAAATGGCCTGTCAAATCTTTTGATGTCACCGCTGCTTACCTTCACAGTCCAATTGATGAAGCAATTTGGGTCCTTCCTCCTGAAGGCTACCAGCTACATGACATTGGCAATGCCCTATGTTTAAAAAAGGCCCTCTATGGCACTAAGCAAGCAGCAAGATTTTGGTGGCTCCACATTGCCAAAAAATTGGATGCTCTAGGGTATAAGGCAAGTCAATATACGTATTGAGGAGGTGTTGAAGGAGTTGGAGGATGGTTTGGATGTTAGTTTGAATGTAAAGTGGAATGATAATGTGGATGGTATTGTAGGTGTTGCTATCAAAGAAGTTTCAGAAGGTTTTGATCTGCATAATTTTCAGCTTATTGACAAGATTCTGAAGACTCATAATCCCTCTAGATTAACAACAAGTTCCTCCCCACTAAACAATCTAGAAATTAACACAGCCAAAGATGAAGAGGTAGCTATTGATACAACTAAATATCTCTCTATTCTAGGTGATCTTAGTTATGTGGTGGTGGCTACTAGGCCAGATCTATCTTTCCCTGTCAATTTTTTAGCACAATTTTCCTCCAAACCCACTTCCACTCACTGGATTGCCCTAAAACACCTGCTCAGATATGTCCAACACACTGCCAACCTATGTCTTCACATTAATCCTGACCAAAATTCTCCGCTTAAACTCCTTTCTTTTTCTGATTCCACCTGGAACAACAAAGAATTCTCCACAGCTCAAAGTGTCCATCTCCTTCTTCTCAATTCTTGCCCTATTGTGTGGACCTCAAGACACTAATTAATGTTTAGTGATTCATCAGGCACTGCTGAATGTGTGGCACTTGGTGGTGGTATGAAGGATGCCATTTGGATCTCAAATCTTCTTAAAGACATATTTCCTGATATTCCCCCAATCAAGATCTTCTGTGAAAACAAAGGAGAAATTGTCAATAAAAAAGACAATCTGGGAAACAAAAGGATACTGCATGTGGATAGGTGTTTTTTACATTGTAAATGAACGGCTCTTCCTAAAAAAAGCAACTTTGGAATAGGTCCCCACTGCTCAAATGCATGCAGATATACTCACAAAATCACTGGGCCCATCTCTGACAATGCTTAGAAGGAAAGATGTTTGTGTGTGGTGATGGGGTTATTTTCTCTTTTCTCTCTTCCCTTTTCCTTGCCTTAGTTTTTATTTCTTTTTCATTTCATTTCCTTTCTTTTTTATTGTTTATGGAGTTGGTTATATGTGTATGGGGGGATCTCAGTATATTTTTTCATAACTAAGTGGGGGGGATGTTAAGTCACTGGGAATATGTACTTAGTTATGTGTGTGAATGTATATAGTCTGTAGTCGCGGTGTCCCCTGTTCTCTGGTTCTTTCTGGAGTCCTACAGGCTGACACCATTCTACAGGTAAATTAATAATAAACTGGTTCTTTCTGGAGTTCTACAGGCTGACGCCATGCTACAATAGGGAACTATTGCTGTTTGTGCTTACAGATTAGGTGACATAATACAAATAAGGTTTAAATGTAATTTTAATTACTAGAGTGAATGTGTTATGTGCTTAAGAACCTTATGTACATAGTCATTGTGATATAGACTGTAGTAGCAGCATCTCCTGTTCTCCGGTTCTTTCCGGAGTTCTACAAGCTGACACCATGCTACAGGTAAGCAATGCATCATGATTCTTTCCGGAGTTCTACAGGCTGACACCCTGCTACAGGTTATGGGCTGTATTTTCGGGAACTGAAAGGTTAGCCGATAGATAACTCCACTAGCATTAGAAACACTAGGAACACTTGTAGCCAAAAAAACTCCCAGTGAATGTCTGAAAAAGGCTTACCTAATTTATCTCGCGCTGGTAAAAAAAGTAGCCACTCAATCTCTTACCGGGAATTAAGAAACCTCAGAATAAATCCTCATTCTGATACCTCTACTCAAACTAAACGTACTTGATCTTCCACCTTGCAAGAAATCTCCCCACCCCTGCTCCCACTATAACCCCCATTCCAGGATCCCCATCTTACCCCGTTAAACAAAACTCCCCCACTAGTATCTCTCTTCCTCCATTACCACCTGCTAGACAGCATACCCCTCCCCTACCTGCAAATAAAACCTACCCACCTCCCCTATCACTTGCAAGCTTGGGCCAAGTTGCAAGCTAAGATTCTTCACTTGCAAGTTTGGCTCTACCCCTCGGGAGTCCAGAATCTAAACTGGCGCTTCCTTGCTTGCACACAACTTCCTCTCTTGTGCGACTTAGTGACAAAGTCACACAACTTGCTCCACAACCCACACACCACTCCCCCTCTCCAATAGAAGGCCTCACTCAAGCCATTGAGGGTCTATCTATTAATCCCACCCCTCCTCCCCCTCATCCTGCTCCACATCCCACAACACAAACCACTACTATGAGTGACACCAATAGCACAACACTGGCTGGGAGATCAGTCTCCCCCTTTAGACAGACTGATCCCCCATGTAATTCCTGCCCCTTACCACCCCACATATTGCTGTCTTTATGTCAGCCCCCTATTAGCATGATTGAAAGACAACCCACCTTATTAAATGTCATTGAATTCACTAAATCAATTCCCAATCTTGATTCAAATGGATGTACCTACTCTGATTGGCACAGTAATGTCCTAGCACTCATTAAAGATTTTGTTGGCACAAGAGCATATGCATTAAATGATGGTAATGGACCTGATCAGTTTGAGGATAGAGTCACCCACTTGATTCTAGTACACTCCATCTCCCCAAGTTTACAACATGAAATATCAACTGATTGGAATGCACGCTAAACTTATCTCCATATCAGAAAAAAATTTACCAGATCCAACCACACCTCCGCCATGACTGCAATTTGCAACTTCCTCAATCTAAAACAAACTCCATTCACATCGCACAGTGAGTATTTGACTGAATTCAACAAATATTTTGAAGCAATTGAACGGCAAGGAATTGTTTTTGATCAGAAAGTCTTTAAAGCTCTCATGTCACATGCATTACTACCATCAACCCTGAAAGACCTTTACGTTGATTTATGTGTTGCTCTGGACAACCTCCCTGACTCAAAGTTGGTCACTTATGAAGATTTCTGCTAACTTATGCCAAGTCTAGTGCAAAATATGTTTGATTGTGAAAGCATTTCATCTACACCTACTGCATCCTTATCCGTTGAACCTTCTCTCCATCATGCAACTCAACCACAGAGACAAACAGATTCTTACAGGCCTCCTGGTGCATGTCCAAATTTTCATGAATGTCATTCCACTGCTCATGTTGTGGCTCATCATCCTTACAACCCTCATTCTGAAAATTTCTCTGCTAAACTATACATTATTCCTGAACGTGAAAATGCTTTTGCTTCTGATCCTAATGCCAGGAACAAAAAAGTCTATATTCCATACAAATGCCCTCAACGTGGTCCCATTCATGCTAGAGATATTCAAATTGAAGCTAATGAAATCAATATCTTTGAACAAAATGTTGAGGCTCTATAAAAAATGGTTGAACATATTGATCTGAATAGTGCTGAATGGTCCCCTGACGCAATTGCAGACAACTATGCTATATTGGAAAGTGGAGCAACTCATCATGTCACTGGCAATGTGAGCCTTCTAAACAACTTCAGACTTCTTAATAAACAAATTCCAGTCAAAGTGGCTACTAACAGTCCTTTTTCCTTCATCACAGGCATATGAGATTTAAAAATTAAAGGGGATGGTAAAATAGTCACTATTACCAATGTCTTCTATTGTCCAGATGTTAGGACAACTCTAATTTCTTTATTTGATTCAGTGAACTGTGGTTTCTGTTTTGGTTTGTGTTCTGAAAATAAAAACTTTGGGATTTATTTTGAAGAGGATTTGATTATGACTGGTCGGGTGGAAAACAACATAAGAAGATGAGTCTTGGATGTAATTAGTGTTAGTACATGCAATCCAAATGATGTTCCATATTATTTCTACTCCTTGCACCCTTCTCTAATTTGCACTGTTAAAAAGAATCATCATATCAACCGTCCAACTGAAGCCAAAGGTTCCCTAATGGACTGGCATAAAAGAATAGGACATATCAGCATTGACACCATCAGAAAAATAATCAATGCTGGTATGGGCACTGGATTACCATTATCTATTTCTGCAGGTAATATTGATTGTGAAGATTTTTTAATTGAAAAGAGCACTAGGAAGCCATCAGCCACCCATGAATCAAAGCCAGAATCTTTAATGAGCTTAATTGTTGGAGATCTTGTTGGTCCCATGGATCTCACTATTCATGGTGCTAGGTGGGCCGCAATTTTCAGGGAAAGCTCAACCTCCTATGGTGAGGTATTTTTGCTGAATGCCAAATCTGAAGAAACCTCTTGTTTTGTTTCTTTCTATAAAAAGTTAGAAAATATAACAGGGAAGAAACTTCAATTTTTGCGCACGGATGGAGGTGAGATGCACAGCAATAAAATGGCTCAGATCTTAGCCAATATTGGTGCTACTCACAAAATCACCTGCCCACACCATCCCAAACAAAATGGAATGGCTGAAAGGTTCAACAGAACAGTTGGTGACATTGAAAGAACCACACTCCTTGCAAGTGACTAGCCAGAAACATTCTGGGGCCTAGCGTAAAAATGGGAAGCTCATGTTCACAACCAAATTCCAAATGTTAAAACAGGTGACAAAACCCCTATTCATCTACTGTACAATGCCACCCCAAAATATTCCAATTTTTGCATTTTTGGTGAAACAGCATTTGTTCATATTCACAAGGAGACACACCAAAAACTAGATCAATGTGCTTTGATTTGTAAGTGTGTAGGTTATTCCTTACACAATGCTGGTTGGCTGTTCTTGCATGAGGATTAAAACACCTTTTTTGAATCCGCAATGGCTGTTTTTCCTGGCAATTGCCTTCCCAATCATGATGCTGCTCTCCAAGCCCCAGTTACAACACTATCAAAAGGTTCTCTTCAGTCTATTCTCAACAATCTGAAATTAGGTGATTTCAAAGATGAAGAAGCACTTCTGTCACAAGAAAAAACTGTTACAGAAATTGTCAAAAAAGGTTTGTCACACTCTGACGTTATCCCTAGAACTCATCTACAAGCCATTGTCACCGGACGACCTACACACAAGGTCGAGGATGTTCCTGCAAGTGAGATGAAAGGTTCAGATACTTCTTCGAAGCACAGAGGGATGGTTCGAGGAAGTGATTTGAAGATGACTCGAAGGAAGAACTACTGCTTCAAGTTATGTTCGAGAAGGATTCTAATATAATTGAAAGGTAATATTAAAATTCTTAAGATCTCACGAAGGGTTGGAAATTCAACAATCAAATATTTAGAATTTAGAAATGATTATTGAGCAAATAAAGAAAGATACAATAATAATGATTTTCACTTTAGAGTTTTATCACTATTAACTATAAATATGTTTTATAATTTAATTCTAAGGAATCTCGAACCAAAAACCCAACCCTTTTTATATCCTTTACTCCTCCTCGCATTGACCTCATACTCATCCACTATTCCGCACACCACAAACCATTTAAAATATATCCGTTACACCTGGGCCCTCCTCACTAACATCCGTTAACCCCTTAATCCTTCACTAACCATTCCATCCATGCTCACTACCCCTTAATAACCCACAGACATTTCATAAACCTTTTAATGTACTATTATATTGATTATTGCGCTGTGCGTTGCTTATTGAGAAAAAGACTAAGACACACTATTGAGAAATTGACTAATTTAGATTTAGAGTTTAGACTAGCAAGTACACAAAGGAAAGTCACAGTTGCTATGGAGAGTTGCTTTCTGCGCTTCGAGTATGGATTTGAGCCCTTTAGTATTGATTTAATGAGCTACTTTTGCCTCGAGTGTCACGTGGCGCGTGACAGCCATGCTATCTCCTGACCGTCAAAAATGGGAACTGGCATGCAGAAGAGAGCTAGCTAAAATGAAGAACATGGATGTTTGGTAAGAAGAAAAATTCCCACCAGGCAGTAAAATCACCAATGCGAAATGGGTATTCACTATCAAAAATCCCTCTTCAGACTCACCAACATACAAGGCACACTATGTAGCAAAAGGTTTCCTTCAACAATATGGTATTGACTTTACTGAAACTTTTTCTCCCACTGCAACTTTTGCCTCACAGCGTGTTCTCCTGACTCTGGCAGCATATCACAAATGGCCTGTAAAGTCTTTTGATGTCACAGCAGCATATCTTCACAGTCTAATTGATGAAGCTATATGGGTACGTCCTCCTGAAGGTTTTCAACTGAAGGATAAAGATAATTCTCTCTGCCTGAAGAAAGCTCTATATGGCACCAAGCAGGCAGCAAGATGTTGATGGTTGCACATTCCTGACAAGCTTGACTCTTTAGGATATAAAGCTAGCCAATACAACAAAAGTTTCTATGTCTTAAGGAAGAAAGGTTGTTTGGGCGTAGTTTGGATACATGTTGATGATGGAATTGTGAATGGTAGTAGTGAGGAGTTGTTGAAGGAGCTGGAGGATGGTTTAGATGGATCTTTAAAGGTAAAATGGAATGAAAAGGTGGATGGCATTGTGGGCCTAGGTATTGAAGAGGTCCCTGAAGGCTTTAATCTCAACAATTTTCAGCTAATTAACAAAATTTTAAGAGAACATAATCCTCCAGGACTAGTCACAAGGTCTCCTTTACCTCAGCAGTTAAAAATCAGATTGGCAACAGATGATGAAGAGGCAGTTGACACTACCAAGTATCTTTCTATTCTAGGTGCTCTCAGCTATGTAGCTGTGGCAACTAGGCCTGATATTTCCTTCCCAGTAAACTTCCTTGCCAGATTCTCTTCCAAGCCAACAGCTACTCATTGGACAGCTCTCAATCACCTCTTATGTTATGTACAATACACTACCAAACTTTCTCTTCATCTTCATCCTGACAGATCCAGCCCCCTTGAACTATTCTCTTACACTGATGCCACATGGAACAACGAGGAATTTGCCAGAGCTCAATCTGGGCATTTATTACTTCTCAATGACTGCCCTGTTGTCTGGACATCAAGACGTCAACTAACTGTAAGCGACTCATCTATGACAGCTGAATATGTTTCTCTTAGTAGTGGAATGAAGGATGCAATTTGGATCTCAAACTTGCTTCAAGATCTGTACCTTGATTTTCCACCTATTAGGCTTCATTGTGACAATAAAGGGGCTGTCTCCAATGCAAAAAATAATCCTGGAGAAAAGAGGACAAGACATATTAGCAGGTGTTATTACTTAGTGAATGAACAGCTCTTCCTTAAGAAAGCTTTTTTAGAATGGGTTCCAACAGTAAAAATGCATGCTGATATCCTAACCAAGGCACTGGGCCCATCTCTAACTTTCAACAAAAGGAGAGATGTCTGTGTGTGGTGATATATGGTGGAATGGGGGGGATTATTTATTTTCTTTCATATTCTTTCATATTTTTATTTATATTTTTTATTTTTTATTTCCTTTTTGTTGGTTAATTACAGATAGGGAGGATAATTATATTGGAATAGTTTCAATGACCATGTGGGGGGGATGTTATGTGCTTAAGCACCTTATGTACATAGTCATTGTGATATAGACTGTAGTAGTGGCGTCTCCTGTTCTCCGGTTCTTTCCGGAGTTCTACAGGCTGACACCGTGCTACAGAACCAAATACCTTTGGTGAGTTATTATTCTACAACAATAAAGAATAGATTATATTCTCACCTAGAGTGAACCAAATACCTTTGGTGAGAATATTATCTATCAGACAGGTAATGTTATATAGTAAAATAAGGGATTAAACATAACTAGATGTAAAGTTCTGTAACCTATATAGAGATTATTGTTTATTATAATTGGCTTGGTAAGTCTGTAAAAAATGATCATCCATAACAGAAGACACATTTAACATGAGGCAAGCACAGGGCACACAAAAAATTTCCAGGAAAGTACAAAATTTGATTACTGCTAGTAACAAATTAGGGACAGCCCATAGCCAATGGTAGCAGTGTCAGCGCTTCGTCCGGAGTGAACCGGAGTTAGACGCGTCGGCTGCACCATAGGTTATATACTATAATTATGTACATATTAAATAATCGCTAAGCATATTAAGTATCACACATAACAGTTGGAAAACAAAAATTGAATGAAAATCAAAAAGTTTCGAGGAAAGATAAAAATTTCTTCATTTTTTGCATTGTGACGACTAACATTTCTATCACTACAATAAATGTTTGTTTCGTCTTGGGGCGCAAAAATGGCGCAACGATTACGCAACAGTTAAGTAACAATTATTTTTGGCACTTAAAGGTCTTAGGTGGGTCTTAAGTGCAAGAAACAATTGTTTCGTAATTGTTGCGTAGTTGTTGCGCCCCGTGGCGAAACAAACATGTGCTGTAGTGCATACAGCCAAGTCACAAAATCTTGCGGAATTTTCGACAAGAAAACCAAAGTTTCGCCTCACAAAAAATGATTTGCCTATTCAAAAGGAGGTATCGCTGACCCATCTCCCATATTTTTGAACAGGCAAATCATTTTTGTGTGAGTGAAACTTTGATTTTTTTCGTCAAGAATTCCGCAAGCTTTTGGGACTTGGCTGTAACAGCTTTAACTAAAGAAAGAGTTTGATTTGAGGGGTCAGGTAGGCATTGAGAGGTGTATAATTTTCCACTACGTTTTTTTTATTTTTTATTTTTATTTCATGCCATCTCACCCAACGTGGGACATGAAGGAGTAAGCACAAGTAGAGAACAGTGCTAGAGATAATCATTTCGTACAGATTCCCTATGACAGTTGTAGTATATGTTCAGCCTATATTATGTTACAGGACGTCAAATCTTGTTATGGTTAATCTTGTGTTTTTATTCTATAAACATCACTTGTCAGATAGATTTTATTCTCACCGAAGTATTTTGGTTCACTCTAGGTGAGAATATGCTCTACTCTTTTATTTCTCTATTTTCTTCTGTTTAAGTATACTTGGATTACACATAATTACTGACCGAAGTATTTCGGTTCACTCTAGCAATTAAACTTTAATTTATACTTATATTGACATGTAGCATTATCCATGAGATATAAGGAAGGGAGGCCTTAAACGGACCACCTTTTGGAGACCACCTTTGTATTTTTAGTGTTTTCCCCCTATTACATACAAAATCACCAAGAGATTTTGTTATCGCTGTAAGTTAGCAGTATCTCTTGCTTGCGACTGCCCTCCACCGATGATAGTGTAAGACTACCCTTGCTTTTTCTTGATATGTTAGTGTTAGATTTCTATCATTATTTTATATTATAGAGGTTAGCGTTAGATTACCATTACTTTTCTTCATTCTTTAAGTTAGCGTTATTGTTCTGGTAGCAGGTTAAAGTGAAAATACCCAAACGAGACTAAAAATAGAAAGGTGGTCTCCGAAGCAACAAAAAAAGGTGGTCCCTTTAAGGCCTCCCTATAAGGAAATAGCATAATCGCCATAAACAGTAGGTACAAGAGAAAGCAGTCCGGAAATTTAAAGGAAGGCTATGCGGAAAAAACGACTGGGAAAGAAAGAGTTTGTTAAGAAACCAATTTGAGTTAATCGAAAATAAGGCAACATTTGGGTAATTGGTTTTTTAATTTTTTATTTCATACAATCTCACCCGACAAGGGGCATGAAGGAATTGGCAAACACAGTCGGGTAATTGGTTAAAAGGCTGATATCTGAGTTCAAGTCCTTTCCGGTAAGCTAATATTTTTAGATAGCTGTGCAAGTTTCCGTAGTGTGTTTCGAAAAATGTATGACTTTTCAACATTCTTTAAGTAGACTTTTTGGAACTTGTTTTAAGATTAAGTTTTATCTATTTTGCTTGTCGGTTACGTATCTGCCTGCCTTACCATAGATCTTTCCAGAATCTCGCAGCGAACAACAATTTATACTATACATCCTGATCTTTATTACTGTATCCTTCATCATTCACCGATTAAATCCTGTACACTTCAAAAATAGGAGTTAATTCCCCAGTTCTAGGGCGAAAATGAAGAACAGCGCACAGGATAACCAAAAAATTGACGATTATAAAACTTCTCCAGGTACGGTAATTATTTACTTGAGAGCTCCAAATCATTCAGAAAGTTCTACCAGTTCACTCAACTTCCTTTACAAAACCAGATTTTAAACCTCAAAATTTTGAAGCAGAAGAACAATGGGAGGATCGAGCGCCAGATGATGCTTCCTTCCAAACTTTGATAGAATATTTAAAGAAGGTTTTGGATGATACTAAGTTAGTGTATACTTGATCTCTTCCCTCAATGAGTCAACTATTTAAATACACCATTCGCTTTTTTTCCATACATCAAAATAACCAGCGGCGATATCAATTTTCCTAGCAATGTGATCCAAATGGCTACCCGGGCCTTACAACCAAATATGCCGGTAGAAGTTGTTTATGAAGCATTTGTTAAGGTGAAGGAGGCTATCCAGCTTGCCCAAGAAAATTCTCCCTATCCTGAGGTATTTTGAAGAGCTCTCCATAGATGACATCCTTAGCCTGTTTCTTATGACTAGCGCATTATCAGGTCCGCGCAATAGTCTCATCAACTGACGATACAAGTATTCCTGCATCTACTTTTCGGTAAGTGAGACAATGTCGATATGAAAATTTTCCTATTCTTAATTTTGATACATAAATTATTTTCGAATTGTAGGATGTGGTTCATTGGTTTATTTCTGGTAGTCTTTGGAAGTGGTCTTAATCAATTTTTTGCTCCAAGGCTTCCAGGAATTGGGCTTAGTGTAACATTCGCTCAGCTAATAGCATATCCCATTGGCTGTATGTGTCTCTTCTAGATAAATTATGAGAGCTGTGCAAGCCTTGTTCGTGATATGATGTGCTGCTTCACTTTTATAGGTTTTTTGGCTCGCATTCTTCCTACACGTACTTTCACGGTGAGAGGTCGATCTTTTACCTTGAATCCCGGCCCTTTCAAGTCAGTGGTATTTGAGTCTTTGTACTCGTTTCAAATTTGAAAAAAATAATCTTTTAATCTCTTTGATTTGTAGTATGAAAGAGCATATGCTAATAAGCATCGTAAGTAGCATTACTCAAGAAGATGTAAACTTTCTTAATACTCACATGCTTAGTTGGCTATCAACATAATTTTCATTCGCACACTAGATGGCAAATGTATCATTTGGTGGAGCCTATGTAGGTATTCTCTGCTCATTTTCATTAGACCTGAGATTCCATCTCAAACATATCAATCTTTTAAATAATTAGGCAACTGCTGTAATCATGGTATTACGATTAGAGAGATTTTATAATAATAAAATTGTCGGTGATAACCTCGGTTTCCAGCTCACATTGGTACTTAGTAGCCAGATGCTCGGATACTCATTGGCAGGTTTGGCGCGCAAGTAAGCTGAATTGGATTATATGTGGCTATCTTAGTGGCTCTTACACAATTTGAAATGTTTTAGGTTTTTAGTTTACCCTCAAGTGATGGTAAGAACTTGAGATATCATGAGTTTTTAATACTAATTTTAACTAAAATTTGGATTAGGTATGGTGGGGAAATTTATTGGAGATTTCTGTTTTAAAAGCTCTGCACTCGACTGGCAAGAATGAGCCTATGAGCGGTTGGAAAATATCTCGGATACGATTTTTCTTGATATGCATGGCAAGTCTCTAGCTATGCTTTTTTTCCCATTCCTTCCTGTGTTTTTCGATTGACTAACAGCAGCGCCCTTTGTTTTCATTCATCAGATTGGATATGGGATTTGTGATTCATTTTAATTTCCCTTAAGTCATACAAGCTGAGTTGAGAACTCATGTAATATTTTATCCCAGATTTTGTTTTGCCCGACGTCTTTTTTCAAAGCTTGTCATATTTCAAGTAAGCCTAGCCGGATACCACATATAAATGTAGTATTCTACTACTTAATCTTTGTGTTTATATATACATCAAATAGTTGGACAACTTGGATATCACCAAATAACGTCAAGCTCGCATTACTTACTGGCTCCATCTCTGGATTGGGCCTAAATCCATTCCCAACCTTGGACTGGAATTTCATGGCTGTTGATCCGGTTATCACACCTTTGTGGTCAATTGTGAGTAGTTTGATCAATTTTTTTCACTTACACTTTTTTAACTTCAGTCCATCAGGTCAATCATTACATCGGAGCATGTTGCGGTGCGGTATGCATCGCCATAGTATATTTTACTAATTGTCTTCAAAGTGCATATCTACCAATCAACTCAAATGGTAAGCTAAGCTACAGTTATAGTATTTTTTCAACTATCTCTTTAATCATAAATTGAGAAAAATGTTCATTTATAAGGAATTTTCGATCGGTTTGGGTATGTAACGTTAAAATATCTTTTTGAAAATGGAAATTTTTTTGACTAGATTGTTTCATCAGACATCGTTACAATGTGTCCCATATTCTTGATGCTAAGAGCAACTTTGACCAAGTCAGCCTTTTTTTAGTGGCGATTTTTCTTAGTGTGTAACATTAACTGATTATAAAATTATCAGCTAAAATACAGAAATTATTCCCCTGTTTACATGGCCGCTTCCACCACAATAGTGTACGCTCCTAGCTATATATTAGACATTTTCAATTAATTCTCAGTGGCTTCTTTCTTCACAGATATACCGCATTCTTTGCGCTGTATACAAGCTCTTTAGTTCATACATTGCTTTATTATCGCAAGAATATTTCTACTGGATTTAAGCAAACATTTGTTAATTTTCAATTTTTTAAATGGCTTGGGCGCCAAAAAAGTTCTCATAATCATGGCAATGAGGCGGACAGGGAGTTCACCACCTACGATATGGATGTGCATTATCGCTTGATGCGAGCCTATCCAGAAGGTAAATACATTTTTTCCCTTCCATTTTGTCTAAGGCAGTTAACTCATTACCCCTCTAGTTCCAGAATGGTGGTTCGGAATTCTTGGCTTACTATCCATGAGCTTGGCTATTTTTATGATCAAATACTAGTAAGTGCTCCCATAGATTCTTTTAAGTGACAAAAATTAATTTTCTATCCTAGTGATCTTCAATTGCCTATCTGGGGATTGGTAGGTCCTCAAAGCACATTTTCACACTCTGTATTTCAATTGTAATTCACTTTGATTCATCTCTTATGGCAGGTGCTTGCATTTGCAATTTCATTCATTTTCTTTATACCCATTGGAATCAGTATGTCGCATCATTTTTTTTTCTTGCCTACTTACTTATCATTTTCCAATAGTGGCCGCAATGTCATCTATGGGGGCTTCACTTAATGTCAGCAATATTGTTCAGTTAATTTACAATTAATTTTCATATTCACCGTTGATATCTTGCTTAGGTCATTTCTGAATTAATTGGTGGATATATGTTCCAAGGACGGTAAGGCTACTCTTTTATAAAAAAACTATCTACTTTTTCATTACTGAGTAAAAAATATTATCTTGTGAAAATCTAGTCCTCTGGGAAATATGTTATTCAAAAGTAAACATTGTTTTCGCTTCGACTGATCTTTAAGGGGAAACTTCTCAAGTTTTATTTCTTTATTTTTTTTTGGTTTATACAAATCGCAGCATATGGTTACATAACGGTTAGGAAATATCTTTTAATAA
This sequence comes from Hemileia vastatrix, assembly GCA_030280995.1. Classification (NCBI taxonomy): domain Eukaryota; kingdom Fungi; phylum Basidiomycota; class Pucciniomycetes; order Pucciniales; family Zaghouaniaceae; genus Hemileia; species Hemileia vastatrix. The sequence continues at coordinate 20,466,871 of JASXTE010000011.1, forward strand.
TAAAAAGACTTGGCTGAACTTTGCGTCACATAACTTCATTTTTTTCAGGCTAGTCAAGCCCTGGGATATGTGTCCGATCTTAAAGTAAGCTGACTCATCATTGTAACTCGATCTTTCTTTTCCATCCTGATCAATTTAATTACGGGGAAAAATGCTTTATTCTCTTCATTTTGATTTTATTTTTAGCTCGCTCATTATGTTAAGGTGATTCTGTTTGTAATTTATATCCTGTTATTCCGACTTCCTGATATCATATGGCGATCTAGATACCCCCAAGAGATACTTTTCGAGCTCAAGTTGTTGGGACATTCATTTCATCAATTGTGTCTGTTGCAAGTGAGTGAAGAAAGATTCTTTTAAGCCTGTAAGATTCAGAAGTTTGATAAGAATATGTGGTTTATACATGACGATTCAGTGCTTGATTGGCAAGTTGAACGGTTTCCTGATCTATGCTCCCCTACTCAGAAATTAAACTTTACTTGTCCCTGTATGCTAATAGTTTATTATGTTATTACACTAAAATGTTTTTGCTCAAGATGATTTTTCTACAGTGTACAATACTTTTTTCTCCTCATCTGTCATCTGGGGAGCAATCGGGCCCCGCCGGCTCTTTAGCGCACCAGATGCACTTTATCGAAATTGTCTCTGGGGCTTTGTGTAAGCAATGTGGTTAAATAATTTTGCAGCAAGCTCTTTAACACAAGTACATGTTTCAGAATCGGTGCGGTATTACCACTGATACCTTGGCTTGCGACCAGAAAATGGCCTAAATCTGCTTGGCGTTTAGTTCATACGGTATGCATATCAAAAGATTGACTACTTTCTCTATACTTGGGAAAAAAAGTTCAAGAATCTAAATTCATGATTGTTTAGCCTGTTTTTGTTTCTGGATTTCTATCTTTCTCGCCCACAAACCTGGCTTACTTGACGTAAACAATCATTCAATAATTTTAAATATTCTGAGATTATCATCTTGATTGAGCTTATTTTAATGCAGCCCTTCAGTGCCGTTAGCTATCTTTTTCCAACAATATGTTAAGCGCCGACATTCTGGATGGTTTGGTGAGTAAATCTTACAGAGTATTACTTAAACTAAAATTTGGGATTTGGGACGGCTCATTTAAAGGGTTTTACCAGAAAAATATGCTCTCACTTTGAGCGCTGGTATAGGTGCGGGAGTTGCTGTGTTCGGCCTCCTTTATTTTTTTCTTTTCCAATTTAGTGGAAAGCTATACGCATGGGTCAGTGTATTCTTCTAAAATTGATGGGAATTTTCATTTCTGAAGCAACTTTATTCAGGTGGGAAACACTGTTCATCATGCTGGGTGTGATGCTAAGGGATGTACTTTGATGAAGCCACCCATTACAGGATATGGCCCAACAACTTGGAGCTAAAAACAGAAAAAAAATCAAATTACTAAATGATCATTGTCCAAATTGAAAGATTGCATTTTTTTCCCCCAATGAATTCACCTCATACTTTTCTTAAATTATTATTTTTGTGTTGGAATTTTTTTTTTCAAGCTGTGACAAGTTAAAATAAAACACGATCTAATTAAGTTCTTTTCACAATGAAATCTGACGCGATCCTGCAACTGAATATATATGTGTCAATATAATATATATGCATGATGATATAGTCTGAAACCATTTAACTGTAGATATAATGGGTTGATTAGCTACACCAATTAGACGGTTTTTGTAAGATGCAAAAAAATAAAGTAGTTTTAGTCGCTATCATTATACTGCATACGTTTTGATTGTATCTGCTTATTGGTTTGTAAAGTGATAAGAAACATGATCTCGGAATATTTGAGTTATTAATCAAGCATCGTATATAGTTTAATTGATATATTTTACTGATACTATCCACTAACTGATTAATACTTAATGCAACAAAATAAAACTGTTGGCATTCCATTTTTCAAATCAGAATGAAATGGTTTTGACTGTTAAGAAACAATTGGCAGTTGTTCTTTAGAAGACCCCAGTTTTTTAGTATCTCACCTGACTAGATAATGTGAAAAATTAAACCCAGGTTTCATTTTGGGGTAAATTAACTTAGAATTGAGCTGTAGTATTTAAAACAGGTAGATTCCTTAAGTTTTTATCGATACAAAAAATTATTAAAAAAGATGCTATATCAAACTTATCTCTCATTAGAGAATTAAAAAAGATCAGTAGAAATAAAATCGTACCTTCCCAGAACCCTATAGGATTCAGCTTTCAAAAAATAGATAAATCAAATTCCAAGCACTTTTAGTACCTAAAAAGAATTTGATGATCACATTTTTTTCAAGATCTAAAGCATTGGAGATCAGGAAAAATTCCCACTTAATATTATAAAAGACAATTGGGGAAGGATTCTTAAGTGAAAATTTTTTGGAGAACACATGCAACTTACATTAGTGGGAGTTATCAGACTTAAGTCAAAGAAATGAAGCTGAGGAAAAATATTGAAAAGTAGTTTTTATTTAGGAATGGATGGTGGAAGGACATACTGTGAAAGTAAAGTAAAGTCTTTGATTACACGGCAGTTGCATCAAAAAAATATCATTTCAGTTCGGGTGTACAGTGTTAATATTAGTCGATAATCTACAAACATAATACGTTTACTACATACAGACATATATAGATATATATATTTAGCTATAGAACCTATAACCCTATCAGTAGAGCACGCTTCTTTATCATCATTTATATGCATACCCTAACAGTAATGTATTTAGGAATGACCGTTAATCTCTGATTCGGCATTCACTCTTTCTCCTTATTTTTACCTTACGTTATTTTCTTCACTCACACTTCTTTTATCTTAGTTTCTTTTTGTCCTTTTTCTCTTGCCTTGTCCTCACTCTTCTGTCCTACTCCCTCGTCCACTATTGTCCCACAACTATAAGTCCTATTGTCCAACTAACACTATTTGTTAATTGTCATCAGGTAAACTGTATGTGCTCTACGACTGCAATGAATTCACTCTTTCTCCTTATTTTTACCTTACGTTATTTTCTTCACTCACACTTCTTTTATCTTAGTTTCTTTTTGTCCTTTTTCTCTTGCCTTGTCCTCGCTCGTCTGTCCTACTCCCTCGTCCACTATTGTCCCACAACTATAAGTCCTATTGTCCAACTAACACTATTTGTTAATTGTCATCAGGGTTATGGGCCCAGTGCCCCTGCATTTAATCTAAACTGGCAACCCCTCAATCAATAAATACTTCATCCCCTCCTCCAAGTCCATCTGCCTCAACACAACAAACCTCTACACCTAGAATGACCTCACCTGCCCCTCCTCCTAATTTTTCTTATCTTCAAGACTCTTCTAATTACCCCGAGATTAAAGGCATCGAAAAATTGAATGATAAAAACTATAGCACCTGGAAAACAGACATTAAATATGCCCTTACTGTGCGAAATCTCGATCAGTTCCTTCTTGAAGACTGTCCTATACCTACCGATTCAGATCTCCTCAATATCTTTAACATTCGACAAAGGCAAACGAACACCATAATTAAAATGTTTATGGATAGGCCGAATCAACACAAATTCATTCTTGACGACGATATAGTGGAACCGGCACAATTGTGGAAACGAATTAGGGACCACTACGCTTCCAAATCAACTCAAAATTGCTCCTATGTTGTCAATCAACTATTCAAAATCAAATTTACAGAAGGGAACTTACTTGAATCGATGAATGAATTTAGAGGGACAATGAAATTACTACGGGAGGTGGCACCCGACTTATTTAAGGACAACATACTCTCATACATTATGGGGAACTACGTACTCAATCTTTTACCGGAATCTTACCAAACTTCCGCTACAATCATCCTAAGCAAGTACGACATTACCAATCAAAGACCTACGATTGAAAACATCTTCTCTGACATAGAAACTGAAGTTACCCGTCGAAAAGCTCTGAATCTATCGAACTCTGGTTCAGTCTTGGCCGTGGACACCAAGACCAAACAACTCTGTTCGAAGGGCAAACATAATCCCTTAGCACCTCATTCGGAATCTTCCTGCTTTCAACTTCATCCCGAGAAACGTGACGAATTTCTCAAAAGGAAAAAGGAAAGGGAGAATCGCAATAATGAAAACTCTCACAAAGTATTGTCAATTATAGACAAATTACTGAACGATCATGCCATACTGGACAGTGGCGCATCATTCTCTATTTTCAACAACCAAAATTTCTTCGACACTTATCACAATACAAAAACTTCATTGTCAATGGCCAATGGAGATGAGTTAACTGCCCTTGGACAAGGCAAAGCTCTATTTTCATCAAATCTAGGACATAACTTCAATATTGACAATGCTCTTTATGCACCCGACGTCAAAGCAAACCTAATTTCTCTAGTGGACATCTTATCAGATGGTTGGAGCTTAATTAATGAAAAGGGACGATTTAAAATTAAAGATCAAAACACTACCCTCATGGAGTGTTCTTCAAAAGGACGAATATTAACATTTCCATTAGTTAAAAGCTCTGCCTTAAACTCTATCAATAATATCAATGCAACAGACGAGAAGTTGAGACTCCTTCATCATAGCTATGGGCATCCCAATAATCAAATCATGGAAAAGATATCACCAGGTTTGAACTTCTCTGACTTTTCCTGTAAAACATGTGCTCTTGCTAAAGCTCATGTATTACCTTTCTCGGGCACTTTTCCGACTCCTGAATCTCCTCTGGATGTTATTCATATGGACCTATGTGGCCCTATTACTCCCGAATCCAAAGGAGGAAAATCATATTTTCTCCAAATAGTTGATGGACACTCTCGATTCCGACATGTCAAGTTCTTACAACTCAAATCTGAAACTTTTGAAAACTATAAAGAATTCAAAACTCTGGTGGAGAATCAACTGGAGCAAAAAGTCAAGTGTATAGTTTCAGATAACGGTGGCGAATTTGTCAATTCATCGACGAAAAATCACTTCAAAAATAAAGGAATCATCCACTTACGCACAGCCCCGTACTCACCTCAACAAAATCCAATTGCCGAAAGAGGGAAATGCTCAATTGTCGAAAAGGCTAAATGCCTACTTATTGAATCAGGACTGGATGCACATTGGTGGGCAGAAGCAGTCAACACTGCCACTTATCTGCTTAATATCTTACCGTCTACTTCCCTTGAAAACAACAAATCACCATGGGAACTTTGGCATAAAAACACAAGACTGCCATCTAAGCTACACCCCTTCGGATCTGACGTTGTTTTCAATCTTCAAAAACACAAACGTCTCGGCAAATTTGGTAAGAGTGGTGAGGAAGGAATATTCATTGGGTATTGTGACGGTCACGTCAACTATCGCATCTATTCTCCAGCCTCCGACTCAATCATCACTACTCATGACGTCAACTTCCTAAACACCTTCAACTTGTCAAGTTAAATCTCAAAAGGGACATCTGTCGATTCTCTACAATTCCCCGAAATTGCTATCGACACTCAATTTTCTTTCTCGTCTTCAATCCCCACCAATCCTGACCCACTAGAGGAAATCCCTACTCCCACGTCAGAATCTTCTGATACACCTATCCTAGACACTGAAGTTCCACCATCAAACAAATCCAAGAACTATGATTATGTCCCTTTTGACACCAGGCCTTCAAAAGAAATTTCTTCTCAAATTGATACGTCCAATATTCTAACTTCTAAACGAAGAGCCAATGTTGCATGTATGATTGTCACTCCTTTTGACACACCACGTAATTACCATGAGACTGTTAACTCACCTGAAAGTGACGAATGGATGAATGCTATTAACAATGAATTGAACAGTATCAGTGAACATGGAGTATGGGAAGAAACACCTCCACCAACCAACAACCACCTAATAGGATCAACTTGGACCTTCAAAAAGAAGACGGATTCTGAAGGAAATATCATCAAATATAAAGCTCGACTCTGCGCTCAAGGCTTCTCTCAAATAGAAGGTATTGAGTACAACAAAACATATGCCCCCACTGGTCGATTAGCTACCCTCAGATTTTTGCTTGGCCTCGCAGCATACAAAGACTGGGATCTCTGTCAAATGGATGTGCGATCAGCTTTCCTCCATGGTAATCTTGATGAAGATATCTATCTACGATATCCTCTTGGTTACTCTCCTAAAAACAAAAATCAATGCCTTCACCTCAAAAAGTCACTCTATGGTCTAAAGCAGAGCCCTCGCTGCTGGTACAATACTCTCGTTGATTTCTTTAAAAGTATTAAATTTAAAGCCAGCATAGCCGATCCCTGTCTATTTTATCATACTGATCATTCTCGTCCATGTTATGTATTCATACATGTTGACGATCTCATTATCGGCGGCACTCACATTGACGATTTCAAAATGAAGATCTCAAAAGCCTTTGATATCGGGGATCAAGGCAATTTAAGCTGGGTTCTTGGTATGAAGGTGATCCGGAATCGACCTGCAAGGACACTCACACTCACTCAACAACTATACGTTCAAAAACTACTTAATGAATTTAATCACACCAACTGTAGGACGGTAACAACTCCCCTAGTTCCCAACTCACAATTCTCACAGACCAATGAAACAAAGCTGACACACCTATTCAATTACCGAAGAGCTATTGGGCTACTCAACTACTTGGTATTATGCACAAGACCTGATCTGGCCTTTGCAGCTAGTTCCTTAGCTCAACATTTGAACCAACCGACTGACGAACAAATTGTGGCCTTCTTCCATATCTTGAGATACCTTCAACTGATGAAGAACTTTGGTTTAACATTGGGAAATGTTCCCAACAGCGAACTCGGTGCACTTTCTGGCTTTGCTGATTCAGACTACAACAAATCTCATGATTCTAAATCAACCTCTGGTTCACTGGTCTTTCACTTGGGTCTGCTAAGCTGGCGTTCATGCAAGCAACAGTCTGTCTCACTATCAACTTCTGAATCAGAATACTATGCTATGACTGAATGCGGCCAGGATCTATTATGGGCAAAAGAGTTATTCAATGATTTCTCCATTCAACTTACCTCCACTCAACTCTACGGTGACAATCAAGGTGCAATCAATCGAGCCCTAAATCCCTTATATCAACACCGAACTCGTCACATCAACACAAAAGTGTGCTGGTTACGAGAACTAGTCAACACTCAACAACTTAATATCAAATACATCTCAACTAACATAATGACTGACGACATTCTTACAAAACCCTTACCTAGAATTAAACATCATGAATTCTTATCTAATCTGAACTTAGGCCCATTGCCGTCTTGAGCACGGGTGGGTGTTAATATTAGTCGATAATCTACAAACATAATACGTTTACTACATACAGACATATATAGATATATATATTTAGCTATAGAACCTATAACCCTATCAGTAGAGCACGCTTCTTTATCATCATTTATATGCATACCCTAACAGCAATGTATTTAGGAATGACCGTTAATCTCTGATTCGGCATTCACTCTTTCTCCTTATTTTTACCTTACGTTATTTTCTTGACTCACACTTCTTTTATCTTAGTTTCTTTTTGTCCTTTTTCTCTTGCCTTGTCCTCGCTCTTCTGTCCTACTCCCTCGTCCACTATTGTCCCACAACTATAAGTCCTATTGTCCAACTAACACTATTTTTTAATTGTCATCAGGTAAACTGTATGTGCTCTACGACTGCAATGAATTCACTCTTTCTCCTTATTTTTACCTTACGTTATTTTCTTCACTCACACTTCTTTTATCTTAGTTTCTTTTTGTCCTTTTTCTCTTGCCTTGTCCTCGCTTGTCTGTCCTACTCCCTCATCCACTATTGTCCCACAACTATAAGTCCTATTGTCCAACTAACACTATTTGTTAATTGTCATCATACAGTCCCCAGTAATAATTCCTTAAGACTTTTCTTTTCAATCTAAAAACTACTGATCCCACGATTTCAAGAATTAATAAAGCTCTATCTGGTAAATTTAAGAATGTAAATTTAAATTTGTGCCTAAAATTTTGGAATCTTGAATTGTCCCTTTTGTGATCTTTTTTTATTTTTATTTTTATAGTTTTTTATAAAAAATGTAAATAAGTGCATCAGGTTACAGGCATCTCTCAATGATGTGATTAACATAAGAAGAATAACAAACTTAAATAATTATTTTATGAAATGATAAAATTATTTAAAAAATTGATTTTTAACACTTTTTTGGTCTTCAAAAAGTGGTCAGCTCCGGCCAGATCTTTTTTATTTATTTTTATTTTTTATTTTTTTTACTAATGACCACTTTTCCGATAAATTTAAAAGAATGTCAAAAATAAATTTTCCAAATAAATCTATGATTCCGAAAAAAGCTAACTGTTTTTATTCTCCTTCCTATGGTACTTACATCTTTGATGATACATGGATCCTGAGCCTTTTTTATATATTTTTCTTAAAAGAATCACAAAATGTCTAAGCAAGATTATAAAATTCTAATTTCATATTTGAAATTTATAGGTTTAAAAAAGGAGCTTAATAGGTCTTCAAATAGTTATCCTGGTATTTTCTATGTTGAGAAAAATAATGAGGATTTAATTCAATGGCCCATACACTATCTAAATATCATGCTAACTTAGAAAAGACTTCATTGATATGGGGTATCAAAGTACTCAGATATACCATTATGGATCCACCATGAATTTTGCCTGGATTTGAAATTTTTATGAAAGAAGATTATTTTCCACTAGCCCAATGGCTAGTGGATAAGAAAATAAAAATAACTGTCACGCGCCACGTGACACTCAAGGCAAAAGCAGCTCATTAAATCAATAATATCGAGTTCTAAATCTATACTCGAAGCGCAGAAAGCAATTCTCCATAGCAACTGCGATTCCCCTTTGTGTACTTACTATTCAACTGCGCTAGCCTAAACTCTAAATCTAAATTAGTCAATCTCTCAATAGTGTGCCTTAGTCTCAATTTCAATAAGCGACGCACAGCGCTATGATCAACGTAATAGTACATTAGTAGTTTTCATTAAAAGTTTGTTAATTAATTAAAAGGGGTAAATTGAGCATGGACGGATATTAGCGAAGAGGGTCTAAGTGTATGTTAGTAATGGTCTGTGGTATGGGAATGGTGCGATGAGAGGGAGGTCAATGCAAGGAGGAATAAAGGATATAAAAGGGTTGGGTATTTGGTTCGATATTCCTTAGAATTAAATTATAAAACGTATTTACATTTAATAGTGGTAAAATCTTTAAGTTAAATCATTGTTATTGTATCTTTCTTTTATTTTCTCAATAATCATTTCTAAAATCCTAAATCTTTGATTATTGAGTTTCCAACCCTTTGTGAGATCTTAAGAATTCCTATTAAATTTGAAACTATATTATAATTCTTCTCAAACATACCTTGAACCTGTAGCCCATACTTCGAGTGACCTTTGAATCACTTCCTCGAATCATTCCTCTGTGCTTCGAAGAAGTTTCTAAATCCCTCATCTCACTTTCAGGAACATCCTCGACCTTGTGCATAGGTTGTCCGGTGACAGTATAATTTAATTCTCCGTAGTTCTCATTCTTTGCACTACTATGTTATGGTAAGGTAAACTCTTACAGTCGCCTTTCTGTAAGCAGAATCCGGAGGAGATATGTGGATTTAGCTGAAAACCCCGTCCTTCCAATAAAAATAACAAAGTAGGTGTTCTAAATCACTAAGCTAACCAATCTACTTGAATCTGATTGATAAAAATAATGAAACTCTAAAATAATTAACGCTTAATGAGATTTGAATAAAAGTGGCTGTTGATAAAAAGAAATACTGATAACAACAATTAAGGTGTACCAGTGAAAGATCTGAAAAGATTGACTTTTATGTTTTTATAATAATTTGAATTTTTATGAGACAGCAATAATCAAGTCCCAGCGATGAAGACCTTTCTAAAGATACCCTATATGAAGTGTGATTTAAATTGTTGAATTGTATTTCTAAAATGTTATGTAAAAATAATAAATGTTATAAGGGTATTATAACTTATTTAATTTGTTGAGTAATAAAAAATGAGACCGTGGTGGTTAATGATTAAGCTGTATGATCTGTCCCCCCCCTCAATTTCGAGTTTGAGAAGCCCTTAAGTATTCCTAGTCACGTGCCTAAGTTTTCCCCTCCAGAGCTCTTCCAGAGTCAATCCGGAGCCCGTACGGAGTCCGTCCGGACTTCCGGACTCAATTAGAACCTTAAAACTATAATAAAAAATCTAGAAAAATTACACATAATAGAGCTACTTCCCCTTTACATAATTTTCGTAGTCTGCGCAGCTCTAATTACCCCGTGAAAATTCATCGAAGTTAAGTAATTTCTGAAAACGTAAATATTTCTATAAAACTTTAAAATTCATTTAAAAATATAAGAAAAATAGTAAAAATTCTGGGAAATTTCCCAAGGTTCTTGAGTGACTTGACTTGATACTTATAAATTTTTCAGACCATAAAAATAAGTTTTCTCCGTAAAATAAATTGTTTTTGTGTAGGCATTTGCTCGTGACCAATTTCTTCATCTTTAAAACTCAAATAAATTAAATAAAACCCTTTTATATATAAAAAAATAATAACGCCAATCTTGCACGCCGTAATAACTCCATTTACGTGCTTAGGTGCCGTACTAAACTTTAGGCTACCACATCCTCCCTCCAATCGAGAATGTCCCCATTCTTAAAACTTTGCATAAGTGGTCGAACACAATATTCATCTTTAACCTTCAACCACCATCTTCTTTAATCAACTATAAAATTCATCTTCATCAATATGTCTTCCAAAGAACTTGTCGCTCCATGTGAACTCTGCGCTCGATACCAGGTACCTTGTTTAATGTCCAACCCTAATCTTCCTGGCAGAACAGCTTGCGACTTATGCCGTGTGAAAAAAGTCAAATGCAACCGGCCAATAGTTCCTTCTAAAACAAACGTATATTTAGGACCAGCAGCTCTCCCTGATCCCTCAACTTCTAAAAAGCGATCCAAAATTCCTGTCTTCTTAAAACAAATAAGATCAAAAACAGCTTTAAAAGTTCAATCTTCATCAACGGATCCCGGCCTAATTTTGCCTTCACAAGATCCTAATCCTATAACGCCAGTACCCCCAACTAACTTTGCTGAGACTATGTTTCCTGGCTCTAAATGTAAGACCCTATTTATCTTACTAAAAAAAACTTTTAATCAAAATTGACTAAACCTATGACTTAATAACATATTTGAACTTCTAGCTGTCGAAATAACCAACACTGATGATGTTGGTAGAGTGAAGACAGACTATATCAATCATTACCCAAATTTTCATTGCTATCTTTTTCTTGACTTTACTAATGAGTTGAAACGAAAAATGCTGGCCTATTTTCAAGAAACTCCAGCTAATAACCATGAAGACCTCATGAAAAGAAGAATTTTAATGCAAAGCTTTGATAATGATGTTGAACAATTTCAAAGAAATTATCTTTTCTAACAGTATAACTTGATAAAATTTTGTTTTTGCTTGGTCTTCTTAAACTTTCAACATAAATGATGTTTTCTTTCTTCTCTGGCTTGATATAACATAAAATAAAATAATATAAATCTTGTGATGATTCCACTACTGAGAGCAAGGTTTGAATCCCTTCAGACTCCCATATACCAGTCTTCCTTCTTGTCACAGCATTGAGAGAGTGGATCTTCCTATGAGCCGAATACTCCTGATTCCAACCTCATAGGGCCCCCCACTGAGCCGAATTCTATGATTCCAATCTCGCCATAAGGTCCTCCAAGCTTCACACCAAAAAAAAATGGCCTAACTATGAGGCACTAAAAAAAATCATTCCCTAAAATCCAACTACCATCCTAACTTCTGATTCCTTCATCACAATTTTCAAACTTTGCTATACAGCAAACCCATAAAATACTTTTGCCAGGCTTCCAATAATAATATTAACTTTAGACCATGTTAAAGCGCCACAAATTTCACCTAATTAACCATTATGCTTTCCTTAGCATCATCACCACCTAAAATCTTAACCTCCTAAAGCTATCAGCACCCAATTCCAGAAATAATTGAATAACCAGTTTAGAGTCTTAGTGGACAGTGATAAATTAAAAGATTGAATTGAGTTATCCAAACAAGATTGACATTCCAATTTAAATTCTTGGTAGACCAAACATATAATCGATTGCCAGTTTATGGTCTTGGTGGACCAAAGATCGTTTAAGTGCATAAATATCTTGATATATTCCTAAGTAAGGCCTAGGCTTGACCAAAGATTGAATAAATTTGATAATCCAGTTTAATGTCATAGTGGACCAAACATTTGATCGACAAGTAATCCAGTATAAGGCCATAGTGGTCCAATGAATGTTGAATTATCCTGCAGATATTAATTTTCCAGTTTAAAGTCATAGTGGACTAAACAATGAATGAACTACCAGTTTAAAGTCATGGTGGACCAAACATTTAATCGATAAGAAATCCAGTTTAAGGTCATGGTGGACCCAACACTTGATAATAGTCCAGTTTAAGGTCTTGGTGGACCTAACATTTGATTTATATAAAAAGAAATCCGTCTCCAAAAATATCCATAAAATCTATGTTATCCTTGAAATTCAGTTTAAAGTCTTGAAGGACTAACAGCTCCAATATAAAATCTTTAATGAAAGTCTTGAAAATTAGCCAGTTTAAAGTCTTGGAGGACTAACAGCTCCAAAATTTGTATAAAACCTTAAGGAAAGTCTTGAACAGTAGCCAGTTTAAAGTCTTGGAGGACTAACAGATCCAAAATACATATATAAAAAAAAACCTTAAAGAACGTCTTGAAAAGTAGCCAGTTTAAAGTCTTGGAGGACTAACAGATCCAAAATACATATAAAAAAAAACCTTAAAGAACGTCTTGAAAAGTAGCCAGTTTAAGTCTTGGAGGACTAACAGATCCAAAATATGTATAAAAAACCTTAAAGAACGTCTTGAAAAGTAGCCAGTTTAAAGTCTTGGAGGACTAACAGATATCTTGAAGTAAAATCCCATTGGTATTGAGTTCCCCTAGACCCTGTTTCCTGTCTAAACTATATGAATAAACTAAAAAGAATGATGACTGAAAAAAAATAAAACTAAGAAATATAATAATTATGATTTAATTAATTTTTTTTTTATTTTATTATTTTATTTTTATTATTATTATTATTATTATTATTTTTTTTTAATTTTAATTTTAATTTTTTTTTTTTTTTTTTTTAAATTTAAAATAAAAGATTTTAGAAAAGATAGTTTTTAAATAAAAGTTAAAATTTAATTTTAAAGAAAGATAAATGAATGTGAAAAGAAAGATAAAAAAAGTACTAAAAAAATTTTAAAATAAAATTTTAAAAGATGCCCCCTGGCCATTTGATGAGCCGTACCCTCGACATCATACCCACATCCAAGTGCAACTTGATGTGGTTACACAATTTTGAGAAATTGAAAAGAAAAGAAAATAAATGAAAACTTTTAGAAGATAATTTTTATAATGATGATCACTGGGTGGGCTCCCTCCAATTTATAAAAATGATTAGAGACCACCAGTGAGCATCACATTTACATTAATTCATAATATATATTAAAGAAAAGAAATCACAATCTAACATAAAAAATCAAAAACAAAATAAAAAAAATCTTGAATCCGGCGTTGAGAGCGGTGTCTCTTGATTCGTTCCAGTTTATAGTCTTAGTGGACTTCCTAAAATTAAAAGACAAAGCCAGGATTCAACTAGAAACAGGGAAAATTTTGGAAACGAACATTATGGGGTAATTGTGTATAGAGCAGCCAGCCCATCAATTACCCCCACACTTGCCAATATTTAATTAAGAAGGTTCCCCTGTGAACACTTCTTCCAATAAATTTTAAAATTTTTCCAACACTATCTTCGCCCATATTTTAAGTATTTTAAATTTTGAAAATTTTCAATGAAGGTTTTCTCGTATTTCGTTATGTTTCATCACAGTTTCGTTGCCCATATGCAGTGTAACGATGGTAAATTATTTGATAAAAAAAAAAGATAGTTTATACTCGTTGCGGAGGAATCCATAAAATTTCGTAGATATCATAGTTTATCCTCGTTGCGGAGGTTAATAAAATTTGATAAATGTCATTAAAATTGTAGTTTATCCTCATTTCGGAGTTATCCATATAATTTCATAAATGTCATAGTTTATCCTCATTGCGGAGGAATCCATAAAGTTTTCATTGATATCATAGTTTATCCTCATTGCGGAGGTATAAATTTAATAAAAGTCATTAAAATTGTAGTTTATCCTCATTTCGGAGTTCAATAAAATTTGATAAATGTCATTAAAATTGTAGTTTATCCTCATTTCGAAGTTATCCATATAATTTCATAAATGTCATAGTTTATCCTCATTGCGGAGGAATCCATCAAATTTCGTAGATATCATAGTTTATCCTCATTGCGGAAGAAGACTTCGGCACTCCTGGTGCCTCTAGGATAGAACCGTTTCACTTGATCGGCTGCTACCCTCTTCTTTAATACTACTCCATCCAACTCTTCTAGCACATATGAACCGCCGGAAACTTGCTCCTTGATTTTATACGGTCCATTCCACCTATCTGCAAACATCTTTCCCCACTGACTTTCCAAACTCCTATTATACACCAGGACCATATCTCCTGGGTTCAAAGGTTTCCTTAATCGATGTGCCAACCGCTCATCCCAATATCTGACTGATTGATTTTGGATCTTCATCATCCGCGAATATGCCTTTTCTAAATATTCTTCTTTCTTTTCTAACTGCATCATTCTTGCACACAATAATTCTTCAGTAGTTTTGACCGTGTCCCAGTCAACTCCAAGATATGATTCAGCTTCTAAATCAACCGGTAAAACTGCTTTCTGTCCAAAAACAAGTTCATAAGGTGAAAATCCGGTCGTCCTTTTGGCAGTGATTCGATCAGCAAATAAAACTAAAGGTAAATAGTGCCTCCACTTTTCGGCACTTGTCCCACACATTTTAACTAAAGCATCCTTAATAACTTGATGCCCTCTTTCAACCATGCCTTCAGCTTCAGGATAATATGGGGTTGCTACCCTAACCTTTGATCCAACTTTCAATACGGCCTCTTTAAACTCTGTCCCAAATTCAGGACCTCCATCTACCGTCACCAATTTCATCACTCCATATCGATACACCCAATTATTCAAAAAAAATTCTGCCACATTTTTGGCAGTTAAATTAATAAGAGGCGCTGCCTCTACCCAACCAGATAAATCATCTCTGGCCACAATTAAATATTTATACCGTCCCTCTTTTATATGAACGGCATCTAAACTAACTCTCCCAAAGAGCGTATATTCACCGGTCGCGCGTCCAGGTTCTTTTGGCCTTAAATAACTTCGTCTTTGACATTCTTTGCATGACTGAACCCACTGTTTAACAGCCATCTTCATGCCAGGCCACCAAAATCGATCAGAAATTCTTCTAAATGTTTCTCCAACACCTCTATGCCCGAGATCTTCATGCAGTGATTTCAAAACTAATTCTTGCCCCTTCTGTTGAGTTATAACTACTTGAGGATTTGGATACCTCCTCCTCATTCAACGTCGACCAGACAGGTAAAACGTAGATGACTTCCTCTTGATAGCCACCCATTCATTGTCTTCACAATCTTCTGGCCTTTCTAAAGTCAACAAATATTTGACTAACAAAAAATAAAAACCAGTCTGACCCCAGACTTCATCTTGAAAATCTATTAATATAAAATCAATAGGGACTTCTCTATCACCAATATCACCTGCACATGAATGAGCCAATAATCTTTGACCCCTAAATAAATCTTTAATCGAGCTATGTCGACGTTTTTCTTCTGAACCTTTGGATCCTTCGAAAACCGTATTTGAAAATACCTCTTTCTCTTTATCCACCTTTTTATTTAAATTCTCTAATTCTCCAACATATACACCATTCCTTAAATTACTACTATCCCACACTACCAATCCATCTTCCTCTACATACACCACATCTTCTTCTACCTCCTTTCTACCGAATTTATCTACACCTTTTCCAACACCTTTATTAACATAAAAACTATTTTCCAGTTTATCCTCTTGGTGGAGGTCATCATCATCATAATCTAAACACAATAGTCCTGCCAGTTTAACCTCATGGGGGAGGTATGGAAAGTCTTCAGCTCCTTTAGTGCTGGCTTTGATAATAGGTATATCTTCATCGAACTCTTCTGAGTCTGAATCTTCTTCAGTGGGTGGTCTCCTTGATAAACCATCTGGCATAGTAAAAGTTTTGCCAGGCTTATGAACTAAATCGAACGAAAAATGTTGAATAAAAGCTACCCATCTTGTCATGGGTGCGTTTGGTAAACTTGGGGAATTAATCATCTGGATTAACGATTTCGCATCCACTTGCAACTCAAAATGTTGCCCCCACAAAATATGCTGAAGTTTCTTCAGTATTTTCGCCACACCACATAATTCCAATTTTGGTTGAGAATATCTTGATTCGACCTCAGTAAATACTACAGATTCATACCTAACTGGCCTGATGTAACCAGCTTTATCCATCTGAGACAAAACCGCCCCAGCTGCAACCTGACTTGAATCAACTGCTAAATAAATTCTGCCAGAATCTTTTCCATAATCCAACTTGTGCAGGACTAAATCCTTCCCCACAACCTCCTTCAACTTCACAAACGCCTAAAAACCCTATAACTTCGGTCGTATTCTTGGGTCTTGGCCAGGACTGAATTTTGTTAACTTTCTTCTTGGACATAATCCTACCCTCTCTACATACCACATGGCCTAATATTTCTAAGGCTGGCACACAACATGAAAATTTTGAACCTGAAATAGTTAAACCAGCCTCTTCAATTCGAAACAAGATTCTTTCTAATATAATTGCAAACTCCCAAATGAATTTGCGTATCCCGGGATTCTCTTCCAACACCTGGTTATCATAGTCGGTTGTTGGTCCCTTAATTCCTCCATCATCTATAAAGATTCCAGCATATTGTGGAATTTCATCTTGAAGGATCCAAGCCATCTGAGCTTGATAAACTGCAACCAAATTTGTTGCTCCTTGAGGTAATCTTGTTAACTGTAAACGTCCAAGTGGTGTATCGAATGTTGTGAGAGGTCTTGAGTCCGGATGTAACTCTCTCTCATCATATCCACCCATAATATCTCCCAAACCATAACACACTCTCCCTGCAAACGCTTCAACAAACTCCTCAGCACTAGGCGGTATCCCAGCATCCTTTATTGTAACCCTATTTAATTCCCTAAGATCATGAACAACTCTAAGCTTGCCATTCGGTTTCTTGATACAAAATACAGGACTAGAATAACTTGACGTTGATTGCTCATACAGTCCAGTGCGTATCCGTTCTCTGACAACTTCGATATAAGCTTCTTTTAATGCAGCTGGAATAGGAATTGGTTTCTGCTGCCACGGTTCATGACATACCACAGGAATCTTGTAAGGCTCCCCATAGGAATGCTTCAACACACCCCTCTCCTCTTCTACAAAAGCAATGGCCTTCTCTCGCTTGACCATCACATCCAACAACAACTTCTTCTCTTCTCCAGACAACCAACCATCAGGTCCAAAATTAACAACACCCAGTCTCTCAAAAGTGATTCTTGACGTCTCAGAAAATTCAGGCGGATTCTTTACCAAGGGACTTTCATAAGGATCTCTTGATAACCTTGGTCTTCTCAAAGGTGGATTTAATTCAGCAGGTAGCGGTTCATTAATAGGTCGAACTTTATTTGCTACTTTCTTATATTTGGCTGCGTCCACATCTAAATAAACTTGAGGTAAAACATCGCCATTAAAACTTTCATCAAATGAATCTTCTTCATCGTCAGAATCAGAATAAGAAAAATTAGAAAAATATTTTATTTCATTTTTAAATTTTACCCTTTTCTCCTTTCCCTCGTCTAATTTATAAACAGATTTTCAAACACCTTTTCTTCCCTTATCCAACATTAAATCACCTGTAAAGAAAGTCGGCAGTTTAACCTCTTGCTGGAGAACCGGAATTGAATTTTCACAAAAATTATTTTTTTGTGTTTTAATTATACTGAGATTTTTTATCGGATTTTGATGTGATATTTGCAGTTTACCCTCTTGCTGGAGGTCCATAATAGAAGGAGATAATTGCAGTTTAACCTCTTGCTGGAGGTCATAAAACATACCCTTCCAATTTTTATCCAACCTAATTTGGCCCATTTTGCCTTTTTTACCATTTTTAAATTTAATAGAAAAACCGGGTAAATCCAATAAACATATAGAAAAGTCCAAAACGTATTTGCACTCCAAAGTAATATTAACAGAAAATAATTGAGAATCCACTTGAATTATCTCCAAGTGAGCTGACCTATTGCAATCCGGGATCTCATCCTGAGGAGAGATTACAACATTAGAGTGATCAGCCCTTGCTACCCCAAAAAATGAGGGCATCCATAATAATTTGAATCCTGAATAAATTGAAGACATAACGATAAAAAAAAAATTTCAGCCGAGTTTAGGTAGTTTATCCTCATTTCGGAGGAATTAAATTCTTGATATCCCCTGGAGATAATCCATAATTTTGCCCCAAGGGCTTATCCACCAATTCCATAAAACCCAAAAATAAACCCTCATAATTTGTCCTACCATTGGACATAAAAAATAAACAACCCTTTTCCAAAATATGAGTGCATCCGATTTATGCACTCTATTATCAAATGCCACTACACTCTTTATTAGTGCAGGGAAAACCATATCCTCCTTAACATTCTCTCCCTGAGATTGTAACAAATCCACCATATCCATATCTTCATTGCAGACAGTCTCCACTTTTGAAGAAAAAACCTGAGGTAAATATTCCTCTAAATCAAATTCCAAATTATCCAAAACAAAATTATCCCCAACATCCAAATTTTCTTCATCAGTGACAATAATATCTTCATCTTCAGAAACCTCTTCTTTCCAAACAGAAGAGTCAACAAAAATAATATCTTCAGGCTGGACAAAATCTTCAGGAATGGCTGAATCCGAAATTTCATCAGTAACTAGTTCTTTTACACCATCCTCTTCTATCTCTTGAGCGACCTCAGTGTCTTCTCCAGAGTCCAAATCAACAGAGTTATGAGTATCCAGATGTTCCAAAATAACCTTCTTTAGCACCTCCATACCAGGAATCCTAGTTTCTCCATCTGGGCAATCCTTCATTAAATTCGCATTAATAAGCACCATCAAAACATCTTTCTTAACCTTTTCCCCCATAGCATCCCAAAAAATATACTTTGATGCATTATCATGAAATAAAATTTCATACTCCAACAAATAATCCAGAACCACCTGAAATTCAACCATAAACTGATGATACTGATGCAGAGATGTTACACCACCTTTTGATTCCCATTTCCTAGCTATATCCTTTAGATCCTCCAATGAATAAACTTTTGGCCACCTTTTTTCCATTTCCATCTTGAGCTTTCTCCAATCTTGATCTTTATAACCATCCATAGAAATAACCTCCTTTTCCACCTCTCTGTCCAAAATAAAGAACCTAATCTGCTTCACCATATCCAAAGATAAAGCACCATCAATTGCAGCTGCAGTTTCATACCTATGTAAAAATCCTTCTAAATCATCTCCAGAAAACTTGGGCCCAACCCAAGATACAATCCTTACTGATGCCTTAAAAGGTACACCAGCAGCCAACACAGCAGTTCCACTAGTAGAAGACATCCCAAAACATAAGAAAAGCGTTAACAACCGTTAAAATAACAAGCCTCTTGCAGGCCAATAACAAAAATTCAATTAGAGTTCCAGAAAATATGCCTCTTGCAGGCTAATAACGTTCTTGATCCAAGTAAGTCTTTAAAGAAAGCTAGAGAATTCAAACCCCACGTTGGGCGCCAACTATGGTAAGGTAAACTCTTACAGTCGCCTTGCTGTAAGCAGAATCCGGAGGAGATATGTGGATTTAGCTGAAAACCCCGTCCTTCCAATAAAAATAACAAAGTAGGTGTTCTAAATCACTAAGCTAACCAATCTACTTGAATCTGATTGATAAAAATAATGAAACTCTAAAATAATTAACGCTTAATGAGATTTGAATAAAAGTGGCTGTTGATAAAAAGAAATACTGATAACAACAATTAAGGTGTACCAGTGAAAGATCTGAAAAGATTGACTTTTATGTTTTTATAATAATTTGAATTTTTATGAGACAGCAATAATCAAGTCCCAGCGATGAAGACCTTTCTAAAGATACCCTATATGAAGTGTGATTTAAATTGTTGAATTGTATTTCTAAAATGTTATGTAAAAATAATAAATGTTATAAGGGTATTATAACTTATTTAATTTGTTGAGTAATAAAAAATGAGACCGTGGTGGTTAATGATTAAGCTGTATGATCTGTCCCCCCCCTCAATTTCGAGTTTGAGAAGCCCTTAAGTATTCCTAGTCACATGCCTAAGTTTTCCCCTCCAGAGCTCTTCCAGAGTCAATCCGGAGCCCGTACGGAGTCCGTACGGAGTCCGTCCAGACTTCCGGACTCAATTAGAACCTTAAAACTATAATAAAAAATCTAGAAAAATTACACATAATAGAGCTACTTCCCCTTTACATACCAAACTAATTTTCGTAGTCTGCGCAGCTCTAATTACCCTGTGAAAATTCATCGAAGTTAAGTAATTTCTGAAAACGTAAATATTTCTATAAAACTTTAAAATTCATTTAAAAATATAAGAAAAATAGTAAAAATTCTGGGAAATTTCCCAAGGTTCTTGAGTGACTTGACTTGATACTTATAAATTTTTCAGACCATAAAAATAAGTTTTCTCTGTAAAATAAATTGTTTTTGTGTAGGCATTTGCTCGTGACCAATTTCTTCATATTTAAAACTCAAATAAATTAAATAAAACCCTTTTATATATAAAAAAATAATAACACCAATCTTGCACGCCGTAATAACTCCATTTAGGTGCTTAGGTGCTGTACTAAACTTTAGGCTACCACAACGTCCTTTTAGGTGTTTTTAAAATTTTAAAATGGCACCTGTTCAACGCACTCCTCCTACGGGCGCTACTACTAGAGCTCGCGCTAGGGGAAGGCCAACAGCCACAAGGTCTGTTTCCCGCACTCACTCTTTGGAACCACTCGACCTTAGGGAACGGCAACATTCAGTTCAATCTGTAAAAGACATCCCACAAGATTTTGAGGATTCTAGTGATGAAGAAGAAGGAGAGGATACAATGCACAAGGCACCATCTGCCCCTGCCAATCACCCTTCTGGTCAATCCTCAGAACCTGGACCATCTAACTCTCTGGAAGATTTCATGAGACTTTTCATGAAAACCCTTTCAAATCCAACGTCTTCAGAGGGATCTAAGTTCAAAACTCCTTCTATGAAATCTCCTGAAAAATTCGACGGAGATCACCCCGACAGATTGCAACCCTTCTTGCAAACCTGCAAGCTACTGTTCCATAATGACCCTTGAACCTTTAATGGCGACCAATCAAAGGTTGTTTATGCTTCTTCATTCCTAGCCAGGAAAGCAGCAAGATGGTTCTAACCTTATCTGCTCATGCTTTCTTCGACAGAAACCCACTTACTTATCAATAATTGGGAAAGGTTCGAAGACCAACTTTTTACGTTGTTTGGGGACCCTAATGAAACTGACAATGCAGAAATTGAACTTGATTTTCTTTGCATGAGTGATAATGGTAAAGCCTCTGAATATATCTCGAACTTCAGAGCACTTCAAACTCGAGTATGTTGGAATGATGCTGCCCTTAAGTATCATTTCAAGAAAGGACTTCCTTCGAGGATTCTGGATCAATTAAATCTTCACAGTCAGAAGATGACTACTTTAACGGATTTAATGGATCGAACCCTCAAACTTGACGGCGTTTATCAAGGACGACTTCAACATTGTCGATACTCCAACAAATCTCAAGGCCTAAACTTTAAATCGGGATCTTCTTCACACCCACGACCAAATCAATCCTCCTCGACTCAATCCAAACCCAATAAGGGAAAGGATAAACCTCAACCAAAAGGCTCGACTCCAGGCGATATCAGCAAAGTACTGGATCCTAAAGGGGAACTTAAAGAAGCTGAGAGGAAGAGACGAGCAGATAATGGGTTATGTATGTATTGTGGGGGTAAGCACAAGTTGGAAGACTGTGTAAAGTTGAAGGAAAGAGAAGGTACTAGTTCGAAGTCAAAAAACTAGTAGATAGTTTACTTGTGTGCAAAGCAAACTATCTTATCTCTCCCAGTGCACAGAACCTCCATGTCTTAAGGACTGGAGTTGCCTTAAACCGCTTGAGATTCATTCTTTTTAAGGAGGATATCCCCTTCAGTTGTCTTATAGACTCTGGAGCTTCAATTTCTTTTGTTAGTTTATCTTTTGCCGAGAAGCTTCAACTAACATTTACAGATGTCGATCGAACTCCAATCTATTTGGTCGAATCAGAGGAACCCAAATATTGGGTAAGTAAGAAAGTTTTATGGGTTTTCAACTTTCTGAACTTTCCCCCCTTTGAGTGGGAATTATCAGTCTTGGATGCCCCAAGGATGGACAATACCATTCTTGGCCATGACTTTTTAACGCATTGGAATCCCGAAATTGATTGGACTAAGGGATCGATCACCCCACGCTCTAAGTATATTTCTGATTCTTCAATGCAGGTCAATAGGGAGTTAAACAACCCGCCTGACAACGTCCTGCTAGAGGACAAATCTCTGCCAGATGACTTGCAAACATCTGATCTTTCTCTAAATGAGCAATTGGCTAACCCTTCTAGCTCGATGACTTCACTCAAAGATGAAGAGGACGACCAAATCAACGTTGAAGCCATTAAATCAACTCTACCAGAAATCTACCACAATTTCCTTGATGTTTTCTCAATCCGCAAGGCCGATAAGTTACCACCTCATCAACCCTACGACCATCAAATAGAGTTAATAGGCCCAGTACCTCCGACAGGTCCTGTCTATTCTTTGTCGAAGGAAAAATCTCAAGTTCTTCAAGACTACATTGCAGAGAATGTAGCCAAAGGTTTCATCAGAGCCAGTAAATCTCCAACCGGCTCCCCTTTCCTCTTTGTAAAAAAGAAGGACAGTAGTCTTAGGTTGTGTGTTGACTATAGAAAGCTCAACACAGTCACTAAGAAGAATGCATATCCTGTTCCTCCTATGTCATTACTTCTTACCCTTTTCAATGTTGCTAATTTCTTTTCTAAAATTGATCTTAGAGGCGCTTACAATCTGATTTGCATTGCAGAAGGTCATGAACCACTGACTGCAATGTGCACTAGATTTTGAAGTTTTGAATATTTAGTTATGCTTTTTGGATTATGTAACGCACCTTCTACTTTTCAGACTTTTGTTAATGACATCTTTCAAGATGTTGTTGAACAATTTGTAGTCGTCTATTTAGATGATATTTTAATATTCTCGAAAACACTAGATGAACATATTCATCATGTTTGACAGGTCCTAAATCGTCTTTGAGATCATGGTCTCTTCGCCAAGCATAATAAATGTGAATTCCACCTCAAATCAATTGATTTTTTGGGTTTTACGTTGTCCACTGACGGTTTAGTCATGGATGACAAAAAAGTCCAGAAAATCCTGGAATGGCCTGAGCCCAAAACCATTAAATCGCTCCAATGATTTTTGGGTTTTGCAAACTTCTATAGAAGATTTATTAAAGATTACTCTAAAACTATTTCCAATCTTACTTCTCTTCTTAGAAAAGACATTCCTTTTGTTTTTACTCCTACAGCACGAAAGGAATTCGAAGCACTAAAAACGACGTTCACCACAGCCCCAATTCTTCGACATTTTGATCCTTCTGCTTCGACAATAGTTGAGACAGATGCAAGCGATTATGCTATGGCAGGGGTCATCTCCCAATTAAATCCTGAAACAAATTTGTTTCATCCTGTTGCTTTTGAGTCACGCAAACTCATAGACGCAGAATTAAATTATGAAATTCATGACAAAGAGCTTTTAGCTATTATCCATTGTCTTAAAAAATGGCGTTCTTTTCTTCTCAGCCTAGATAGTCCTTTTCAAATTTTAACAGATCATAATGCTTTAAAATACTTCATGTCTTCCAAAGTGTTAACCAGGCGTCAAGCCAGGTGGGCTGAATTTTTGTCTGAATTTCCCTTCTCTATTTCCTATCGCCCAGGTAAAAACTACATTGTCCCAGATATCTTGTCACGTCGGGACGACGTTTACCCACAGCGGGGGGACGCATTTGCTGACAAGAACCCAGAAAATGTGCAATCAATTTTCAACGAATCAATGTTAATGACTCAGCAACTTAATTCGATGACAATTCAATCTTTTCGAAATCCACTATCCAACATCCTCAAAGCTCAGTCGAAGGACGATTATTGTTTAGGGTTAAAAGAAAAAATACTCTCAAAGCAAGGGGCCAAAAGATTCAGTATTGAATCAGGTCTATTAGTCTTTGAAGGTAGAGTAGTCATACCCGACAACAATGAGATAAAATTATGGATTTTCAACAGTTGAAATGATTCTCCATTAGCTGGTCATTTTGGTGTTGATAAAACCTACCAGTTAATAGCGAGGGATTTCTTCTGGCCAGGTATGACTAGGGAAATCAAGGCCTATATAAAAGCTTGTTACGAATGTAATAGGAATAAGGCTCCCCGTCACCGGAAGCATGGGTTGCTTCAACCACTTCCTATTCCCTCTAAACCTTGGGAATCTTTATCGATGGATTTCATTTCTCAACTTCCTTTTTCTAATGATTTTGATGCTATATTAGTAATAGTAGATAGATTTTCAAAAATGTCTATTTTCATTAAAACCACTACTACTGCTACAGCAGAAGATTTGTCGAAATTGTTTATAGAATATGTATTTTCCAAACACGGCTTACCAAATGATATTATTTCAGATAGAGGCTCATTTTTTGTATCCACATTCTGGACCCAACTGTGTCGACAACTCAATATCACGAGGAACCTCTCCACGGCCTATCACCCTGAAACCGATGGTCAAACAGAAAGAGTTAACCAAATCCTCGAACAATATCTTCGAATGTATGTCAGTTACCAACAAGACGATTGGACCACATGGTTACCACTGGCCGAATTTGCTAATAATAACTCGACTCATTCTTCGACACGACAATCTCCCTTCGAAACCATTTATGGACAACATCCTTGATTCAACTCAATCCATGTAGGAACTAATCATCCTGCGGAACATTATCTTCAAACTATATCACGACTCCAAGAAGAACTTAAAACAAATTTGGAATCAGCGATTCGAAGATACAAGGAACAGGCCGACAAACATTGACAATCTGCTCCTTCCTTTAAACCAGGCGACAAAGTATGGCTCGACGCACGAAACATTCGAACAACATGACCATCAAAGAAACTGGCTTAAAAGTGCTTGGGACCATTCGAAATCGACTCTGAAGTCTCTAAAACTGCATTTCGACTCAAGTTACCTCCTAAATGGCAGGCGATTCACCCTGTTTTCCATGTATCTCTCCTGGAACTGGCTCGAGAAATATACCCGGGCAAGAACCAACCCCCTCCGGAACCGGTCGAAGTAGAAGATCATCTAGAGTGGGAAGTAAGTCGTATCCTTGATTCAAGAATGCGCAAGGGGAAACTTCAATACCTCGTGGAATGGGAAGGCTTCCTCAATGACTCAGACAAAACATCCTGGGAACCAGCCATCAATGTTTCTAACGCCCCTGAACTTCTAAAATCTTTTCATTTTAAATATCCTTTAAAACCAAAACCTTAAAATTACTTTTATTTTAAATTTTCTTTTTCTTTTTTTTTCTTTTCTTTCTTTTTTCTCTTTCTCTTAAAAAATCTAAAACACCTCTTAAATTTCTTAGCCTTGTTTTCTTTTTTTTTCTCTTCTTTTCTTTCTTCTCCTTCTATAAAGTTTTCTCCAAAACCAACTAAAATCAAAATCAAAATTAAAAATTAAAAAAAAAAAATATAAAATATAAAATTAAAAATTAAAATCAAAAATTAAAAATAAAATAAATAAATAAATAAAAATAAAAATAAAACAAATAGAATAAACATAAATAATAAAATAAAATGAAAAAAAAACTTTTAAATCTCTCTAAATGTTTTCTTTCTCTTTTCTTTTTCAACTCTCTAAATACATTCTTTTCTTAAATTTAAAATTCTCTTTAAAAATTTCTTTTCTAAAATTTATTCTCTCTTTAAACTTTCTTTCCTTTGAATCATCAAAATCTTGTACGTCACGACCATTTCCTTGAACTTAACTTCAACCTCTAAATCTCCCTATAAAATTCTTTGAACAAATGATTCTTCTTTTTCAAATTCTCTTTAAATCCTAATTCTGTTTTTTTTCTCCCTCTTTTCAACTATCTAAAATTCCTAAAAAATCAATAAACAACTTTTCGCAAATAACAAATTCTTCCTTCATTAAATTCTCATTTCAACAAACTCATCTCAATCACCAACCATTTTTTTCTTCTTTCTCTCTTCTCTTACATAAATTTTTCTTTTAAACTTAAAACTTCCTTTAATTAATAACTTCTTTCTTTTTCTTTCTTTATTTAAATTTCTTCTTTCAAATTCTAAAAGCAAAATTTATTTAAAACTTTTCTCTCTCTCCCAAATCTTATAAAAAATAATATTCACCTTAAATACAATAAAATAATACAAAAAAAATAAAATAAAATAAAACTAAATACAATTCATCTTTTCTACTTCTTTACATCTCTCCTTTTCATTTCAAATTTTTCTCTTTTAATTTTTCTCGAACCAATCTTTTCATCTTCTCCAAAATTACCCTTATCTCCTTCCTGCATTTCTCAAATACCTCCTCCTCTCCTACCGGAACCACCTCTCCAATCTCCAACAGTTCCTCTGCCACGTCGAAGGAAGCAGCGTCGATAATTGTATCGACCTCCCCACACAACTCTTCTGCGAACCTAACTCGTCGACCCTGATGAGGCTTCTTCGACCACACATGGTCCAGTGTTTCCTCAGGTTCTTCAATTCTACCCGTGACCGGAGGGTTTGCCTCAGTTGGCAAAAGCGACGCAGGTTCCCCAATTGGGTCTTCAATGGTATTCAATGTCTAAACAAGAACTCATCAGTAACCTCATCCCTAAAAAAAAAAAAAAAAAAAAAAAACAACAACTAAAACTTACTTCGAAGATGGGGTCAGGTTCTAAGAACAACCTTGGAGCCACCTCTACCTCTGCTTCTGTCTCATCCTCGTCATCTTCAATGACCACCCGTTGTTTCTTGGGTGTCCGCCCTGGAACAGGGACTTCATCCTCATCTTCCTCCACCAATTCGTCAATCTCTTCTTCAACACCCTGTTTCGAACTTGTGGCCTGGGTTACCCAGGTTGTGATCTCGTTATTAAGCTCCTTATCGTTCTCCCCCACCAATTGATTGTCTCCAACCGAGACATCCCAAATGTCTTTGACCACCTCTTTTGTTTTAGGGATCACCCAAAACTTGGTCTTGGTGAATCGTCGTTCAATATCTGCGTTCTTTGTCAATGCATCGGACGCTACTCGTCACCAACAGCAAAACTCACATTTCTGGAGAGGGCCTCGAGTCGCCGTACTTTCGACACAGAAGTATTTCATAGCTTCACAAGCCGTGCAAGCCTGGGAAAACTGCCACGTAACCATTCCCCAATCCGCTTTAGGGTGTGGAGGCGTAGGTGTTGGAGTAGGACAATTCATTATAATGAGGAAATTAATAAATAAGAAAAAAAATATATAGAGAGGAAAGGGAAACTAGTGTGAGAAGATGGCTCAAGCTCAACGGAGCTCGTGATTCTTATACCCGGGCATCTGTCACGCGCCACGTGACACTCGAGGCAAAAGCAGCTCATTAAATCAATAATATCGAGCTCTAAATCTATACTCAAAGCGCAGAAAGCAATTCTCCATAGCAACTGCGATTCCCCTTTGTGTACTTACTATTCAACTGCGCTAGCCTAAACTCTAAATCTAAATTAGTCAATCTCTCAATAGTGTGCCTTAGTCTCAATTTCAATAAGCGACGCACAGCGCTATGATCAACGTAATAGTACATTAGTAGTTTTCATTAAAAGTTTGTTAATTAATTAAAAGGGGTAAATTGAGCATGGACGGATATTAGCGAAGAGGGTCTAAGTGTATGTTAGTAATGGTCTGTGGTATGGGAATGGTGCGATGAGAGGGAGGTCAATGCAAGGAGGAATAAAGGATATAAAAGGGTTGGGTATTTGGTTCGATATTCCTTAGAATTAAATTATAAAACGTATTTACACTTAATAGTGGTAAAATCTTTAAGTTAAATCATTGTTATTGTATCTTTCTTTTATTTTCTCAATAATCATTTCTAAAATCCTAAATCTTTGATTATTGAGTTTCCAACCCTTTGTGAGATCTTAAGAATTCCTATTACATTTGAAACTATATTATAATTCTTCTCGAACATACCTTGAACCTGTAGCCCTTACTTCGAGTGACCTTTGAATCACTTCCTCGAATCATTCCTCTGTGCTTCGAAGAAGTTTCTAAATCCCTCATCTCACTTTCAGGAACATCCTCGACCTTGTGCGTAGGTCGTCCGGTGACAATAACCCATTTATTTTATTCTGGTCAGAGAAGTGTTAAGTATAAGGAAAGGAAAAATTATGAAATTTTTCCCTTACAATTCTAACTTATTTTTTTATTTCATACAATCTCACCCAACAAGGGGCATGAAGGAATAGACAAAAAAGTGTATGTACATATGGGTAGAACTTAATAGAAAGAAACTGGGCCATGAACAGGCTTAATTAATAGAGGTGGAAAGCTAAAGGAGATATTAACTAGTTAGGTGGAGGTTATTTTTGAATCTTTTTGTGTTTAGTAAGAAATTCACAACTATAGGCAATATAACAGAATGGGAGAGGAGTGATGAGGTGTTGAGAGGGATTTTGTGGTGATCTTTTGATTTAATGAGGATAATTTTAATGTCTGAGTGTGCAGGACATAAGAGTAACGGATTTTCAGGAGTGTCTTTGCAGTTGGTGGAACACAAGGGGGACAGTGGGGAGTCCACTATTTTAAAGAAAAATAGATAATTTTTGAGAGGGCTATGACCTGAAATACATTGAGCAAAAGCAGTAGCTTTTGTATGTTTCAGCTCTTTTAACTGTTTGAAAATAGTCAGCAGGGCATATCTGCCTCTCAGCTTTTGGATAGAGTCAGGGAAGGGGGGGTGAGTAGGATTTTTTTGTAGTAAGACTTGAGGAAGGTTTTGAGTGAAGAGGATGAAGGAGGGGGGGAGAGAAAAGAGTGGTCGCCATTGGCTAGAGAATCTACTATCTTGGTTCCCGGGATACCAGAGTGCCCTAGGAACCATTGAAAGGTGATTGAGATTTGTGGATTTCTCCTCCTCAGATGGGCGATTTCTTGAATGATAGAGTGGATGGTGGGGGTGTTGGATGTGTGGGGGGAAGTGGATGATAGGCACAAGATGGTCACTTGGTTTTCCACTAGGAGGGTGAGGTTTTTTTTGTGAGGGCGTACTGGGTTGGTGAGGAATAAATAGAGACTTGGAAAAATACAAATCAATTAAGCTTCAAAGACTTTATATGTGTGGGAGTATCCCAAACAGGTACAAAATGGAAAGATGAGGCTTGAGTCAAATGCAGCCGCAAATGTGCCCTCAGGTGACTTTGAGCCATTAGTGTAGATAAAGTGAGAAGAGATAGGGGAAGAATATATAGAGGAAAGAGCTTCTCTTTTGGATAAATCTCTGGAGGATCCTATTTAAACATTGAACAGAGGTGGTGACCATGGGGGAAATTGAAATGGGCACTTTGTGTCAAGGTAATTTGAGGGGAAATGATGGGGGAAGGGGTAAGAGGTTGCAAGTAAGTTGAGTTGGTGACAATGGGTTTTTGGGGAAGGGAGTGAGAGGTTTTTTCTGCCTAGTGAAGTCATAGTGTTAGCTGTAAGGATTAAAGTAATTAGATTCAAGCTTTATAGACATTGTGGTCAAGCCTTTGTAGGCATGTTAGTGAAGCTAAGTTGTGAAGGAAGGTACATACTGGGGTGTTACAGAAACATCCAAGGGCTCTTCTGATAGCTTAATTTTTAACCACCTGGAGCATGTGGTGAAGAAAGACTTTTAAAGTTTCCTTGCTGTAAGCAGAATCAAAGGGAATTTGATAAACCCAAAGAAAACCCTGTCCCTTTAAGTAAAATACTGGTTCACAATTAACTAAACTAAAACCTCTACCTGATATAAAATGACCAGTTAAATATATGTTATTAATGATTTTAAGATGTAGAATATGTTTTCTTAATAGTGTGAGAAAGAAATACAACAGTGAAGCTGTACTAAGAAAAGATATTTAAATGATTGAAATATCATATTTTTATGAAGCATTTATTTTTATGAACAGATGTTATAATCAAGTCACTGACGTTGAGACCTTTATAATGACACCTGTAATACTGTATATTCCCAGGACTGAGTGAAAATTACTTATAAATTATGTCATACACATGTAGTATACATGGGAACAATAAATAAAGGTACACAAGTTGTATACATAAGTGAAATTTATGATAAAAACAATATATGCAATTATAACACCTTATATACATGCATATATCCACCTTTTATAAGTCTTATGTACTTAATATTAAGTTGAAATATGTTAGGGTTATCTTAATAACCTTAAATATAAGGCTACATAATTTTTAAGTAGACTTAAAGCTGTTGTTTTCATTGTTTTATGTAAAAAACAAGAAATGGGCTTTAAATCACTTAAAAGTTGATTATATGCGCTATAAATTTAATAATATTAAAAATGTGCTTTGACAGATAAATTTGTCTTAATTAGAACTATTGATTTGAATATTCAAATGCATAAATATAACACTTTTCAAATTTGGTGTTTTTTATGCCAGAAATGGCTTCTGTGTACTGGCCAGATACTGTGTCAGCCTGGATATCCCCAAGACTGAGTAAAAAGCACTTATAAGTTATATTAAACAAATGGACTATACATGGGAGAAATAAATTAGAGTACAAAAATAGTATACATAAGTAAATTTATGATAATATACAAAATATGCCATTATAACACCTTATATACATGCATATATCCACCTTTTATAAGTCTTATGTACATAATATTAAGTTGGAATATGTTAGGGTAATCTTAATAACCTTAAATATAAGGCTAAATAATTTTTGAGTAAACTTAAAGCTGTTGTTATCATTGTTTTATGTAAAAAACAAGAAATGTGCCTTAAATTACTTAAAAAATGATTATATGCGCTATAAATTTAATAATATTAAAAATGCGCTTTGACAGATCAATTTATCTTAATTAGGACTATTGATTTGGCTACTCGAATGTATAAAAATAACACTTTTCAAATTTGGTGTTTTTTATGCCAGAAATGGCTTCTGTGTACTGGCCACATACTGCCTGCATTTTTCCCATGTGAATAGCGTCATTTTTTGAAAAGTTAGCTTTTTCAAACTATAATTACCCCACATTCTATGCCCACTGTGGGGAAACACACTAAAATAGGCGACAGGTGCTTATTTAGTGTCCTAGCTTAATTATAAATGCATTGATCCTCTTAATATGCACTAATTTCATTAATAACCTCATTCTTGGCACTTTAATTTACTACCACACTTAAATTAGCCTAAATTAGACAAGGATTAACCCATGCAAGCGCCTGCCAAGGACTGCATGTAGTTACCCCACATCTCACACCCTTTTTTGGGTTTTTAGGTGGTTTCTAAATCAATTTTGGTTATTTTCAAATGGGGATTTCACATAGTATAATGTCATTATTAGCCCCAACATTTCTACTGTTAATCCCCCTTATTATTAAGTAATAATTAGTGTTAATTTTCCCTTTTTAGTATTTTATTTTATTGTATAATATGCATATACTCTCTTTTTTCTTATTCTCTAATTTTGATGGATTATCCCTATTACTACAGGATTAAGGCGGTTGATATAATTATAATTATGTTACTGGTCACTCTTTTTGTTTCTGAAATGTCTATTAGCTGAAATGAGGCTTCATCTACTGGGTATAGAGCTGGTAAATCAAGGGGGTCATTGGGGAAGTAATTGTGTATAAAAGGAGGGGGGTTTTTGGTCTTATTTTCTACATTCTTTATCATTACAATTAAAAATATAACCAATACAATTACAATACATATCAATAGTACTTATAAAGTCTTTGAAAGTATCTGAATTTATTAAATCTATTTCTCTACCAACTATAAGATTGTAAGCCATATATAATTAGTGAGATTAAAATTACTGAGACCCTTATATTGAGTAACATTTTAATACTTATTGGATTTGTACTACAGTATTCATATAAGACCATTAAAATCTTCTAGAAAACTGAAAATTCAAGCTAGTTAAAATTTCTGTACTTGAACTCAGCCTGACAATTGGGAACCTTTCCTCAAGAATTCTGTTGGTTATCTTCCAGTAAGTAAAAATTCAAAAAGAGGCTACAAGTAAATAAAATCCCTATAGAAATATTTGGATAATTACAACAGATTGGGGTCACTTATATAGTGATTTCAGAAAAAGAAGCCCTGTTATATAATAAAATAGTGATATTGAATCAACAATTTTACCACTAATTTAACATATAATTGTTATTAGTGGGAATCTGTCAATAGACCAATTAATTTTGTGATCTTTGCAGAAAAAAAATTTTAACCACTAATTTAACATAAAATTGTTATTAGTGTGAGTCTCTCAAAAGACCAATTAAATTTGTGATCTTTGCAGATAATAAATCAGTTAAACTGATTAATTGTTTTCTTTTAACAATACTCTTAATCCCTTTTTATTGGTTTGTAAAATTCATTTAATAGTAAAAAAGAATAATACTGACAGATTTTATTTTTTAAATATAAAAACACAGCTACATATTGTAGACTAGTAAAATAAAGTGACCATGTAAAAGCCTATTTAACTTTTGGCACTTATAAATTCACTTCATACCTACAAATAAGAAATAAAATTGTCTTCAGTGGTATTGATAAATACTGATAAAACTCCTTTTTGAAGTTTTAAGATCTCAAATTTCAACTCTTTGATTAAATTCCACGTAAAAATGTGTGACAACAATGATATTGTGAGTAATAAGGAAAAACCTTATAGCTTAAGACCTAAAGCTGAAAGACCTATTACAGGACATTCAAATGGAGGGACAGGATTCCAACACAAACAGCAACACTCCACAAATGTCTCTGGAGGAAAGGGAAAAATTGTTAAAACAGGTATAAATAAAGAAAACAAGAAATACCTTACAAGAACGAATTCACTCCCTATCAACTCTACTGGACTACTTAAAAATAAGAGTAAACAACATAGTAGACCAGATAAACAATCTGGAGAAAAGAGCAGCTCAGGGTTTCATGGAAGTCAATCAAGCTCTAGTGGAACTAAAGGGTCAACCAAGAAAAGTTGCATCCAACAGTTCCATAGCCACTCCTCCATCCCAAGAGGAGGACCAAAAAATTACTGTAAATAAATGGAAGTGGGACTGGTACACCCGAAACCACAACAACCCTCAAAAGAAGGGCTCCAGCAGTCACCCTTACAGGGGAAAGCCATGGAGGGGCAGGGGAAATGGAACAAGACCTTGGTAAGTCATCCATCTTCTCAGGATCAATTATATAATCCTGACAATGAATTACTTATAAGTAATGAAATTGATAGAAAGTTATTGGATATTATTGATAAGGATTTGAAAAATAATTCATTTGAAAATAACATGTTAAACTTGTCTTTAAATGAGGACAATGTACATAGTTTTATTGATCACCAGGATATTGCTATAAATCTAAAAAAGGAACCAAATGAATTAAATCTTGAAACTGATTATGAGTCTTCTGAATTGGACACAGAAAAAATTGAATATTTTCTAAAAGAAAATCCAATGGAATCAAAAATAATTAGCAAATTATTATTAAGAATTAAAAAATTGGAAGAATTCTCTATAGAGTCAAACAATAATACAGAAATTGTATTATTGAACCTTACACAATCATTGAGTACAACATCCAATAGGTTAAAAAATTATTGAGAATTCAAATAATGAATTAATCAATGAAAATAAAAGATTAAACTCTGAGATTAAGAATTTAGAAAATAAATTGGAACATTCTCAAAATACTATGGCTACCATAGAGGGACGTGTAAAATTGTCTTTTTCAAATGTGAATGATACCTTAACTCATGTACCTGTAATAAAAGATAGGTTAAAAAGAGTAGAAATTGAAATAGCTAACATTTTGAAAAATACTGAAAAATTAAAAGATAATAACTCTTTTGTGGAAAGAGTACCAGTATTTATGAAACACTCAGATAATAAACCAATGATTGAACATGAAAATAGTGTCATGGGCTCTGAAAATATAAAATCAGTAAAGGATGAAATAAATGATCATCTTCATAAATTAAGTGAATTACTCAAAATTCCTCAGGTTCAGGAAGCAAAAACTAGCCAAAAGAACTGGCCTAAGTTAGATCAGTACCCTTCTTTTGACGGGGATTCAAAATCTGATTGGCATCAATTCATACAAAGAATTGATAACTTAAAATTTTCATACAAATTACCTGATGAAGAAATTACATCAAAAATTGATATCTTTATTTACAGGTGTGGCCTTATTATGGTTTGAATCTGTATTGAGTGAGGGAATTAACTACTCCTGGAATGAATGGAAGGCACTAATTGAAAGGCAATTTGGTGGCCCAAAATTTAGAATCACTCAACAAAGATAGTATGAGAAATCCAGATATAATTCAAATGCTAGAGATAAACCCATGGTATTTTTAATGAATTTAATAAAAATCATGAAATCCATGGATCCAAAAATGGATTATGATGAGTGGAAAAAAAATTATATATAAATTGCCTATATCAGTCAGAGACATTATTGTAGCTAGAACTGAAACCATCAGAGATACTGCTGGGTTTATTAATATATGCAATGAAATATTATTGAGCCAAAAATATGAAACCAGGTATAATAATTACAAGCAAAGTGTTGAGATAGTAAAACCTACTACAAATAAGTCACAAGTGGAGAAGAAAAAACCTTCAGCTCCCCTTGTCCCTAAAAGACAAGAAAATAACACATGCTACAAATGTAATGAACCTTGGGCTAAATTCATACTTGTAAGAAAAGAATAAATGTTATTGAAAACTCACAAGATTCTGAACAAAGTAATCATGAAGATGAAAAGGAGGAATCTAGTGAGGATTGTAAAAGTAACATTTCTTACAGTGATGATGAAAATGAGATATATGTATTAGAACAGGATATTATGTTCCTGAATGATGAAATACCTCATACAAATACATCTTTAACTTCCATTGAAGAAGCTGAAATTATCAAAAATGTATCTCATGATACTTACAAAATAACACCTATTAGAGCGCCTGTTATTATATGTGGAAAAGAAATGAATTCCTTTCTTGACACTGGGGCTGCAGGTAGTGTAGTTTCTATTAACACTTTAATGAAACTAGATAGTAAGTATAAAGAAAAACTAGAACTTGTACCGACAAAGAACTGGAGGGGTTTGGTTCAGTATTAAATCCAATTGGAAAATACAAAACAGCTGTATTCTTTAAATATAATAGGGGGTGTCAGTTCTGGCAAATCCGCACTTAAATTAAGTGCGGATTTCAAACCAAATCAGCACTTACAAATCAGCACTTAAATTTTGCAAAAAAGTCACTTATTTCAAAAAAGGGTGTCAGTTATGACCTCAAATCAGCACTTTTTTCCCGTTTTTTTTCACAACCACATTTTGGCCACAAAACATCCCTTCCTTTCTTACCCCATCCCTGTCACATGTGACACACTGACCTTCCTCGCTACCTACCCATCAATCCTCGGCACACACCCCTTCCTGACATTTTCAATATTTTGACCAGGCATGTTTACATTCTTTTTTACTTATTTCTTCTACTTTTTAATCTTTTTTCTTGTTATGTGCCAGTTTCATAATGCCTCCCAGACATTCCAAATCTCAAAAGGTAACTCAAAAATCTGCTTCGTCACAAAAGTCTCCTCGTAAAGCAAGGATTACATATAAAAAAAATCAGTGACTTTTTCTATTACTTACAACTGTTTTTACAGAATTGAAAACTATGTTTCAGCTAATATTTTATGGAAGTGAACTCTGTTCTTCGCCCGAAGAACAGAGTTCATCCTCCTATTTTCACATTCTGTTTGCACCAATCTCCAACATTTTCAATATTTTGACCAGGCATGTTTACATTCTTTTTTACTTATTTCTTCTACTTTTTAATCTTTTTTCTTGTTATGTGCCAGTTTCATAATGCCTCCCAGACATTCCAAATCTCAAAAGGTAACTCAAAAATCTGCTTCGTCACAAAAGTCTCCTCGTAAAGCAAGGATTACATATAAAAAAAATCAGTGACTTTTTCTATTACTTACAACTGTTTTTACAGAATTGAAAACTATGTTTCAGCTAATATTTTATGGAAGTGAACTCTGTTCTTCGCCCGAAGAACAGAGTTCATCCTCCTATTTTCACATTCTGTTTGCACCAATCTCCAACATTTTCAATATTTTGACCAGGCATGTTTACATTCTTTTTTACTTATTTCTTCTACTTTTTAATCTTTTTTCTTGTTATGTGCCAGTTTCATAATGCCTCCCAGACATTCCAAATCTCAAAAGGTAACTCAAAAATCTGCTTCGTCACAAAAGTCTCCTCGTAAAGCAAGGATTACATATAAAAAAAATCAGTGACTTTTTCTATTACTTACAACTGTTTTTACAGAATTGAAAACTATGTTTCAGCTAATATTTTATGGAAGTGAACTCTGTTCTTCGCCCGAAGAACAGAGTTCATCCTCCTATTTTCACATTCTGTTTGCACCAATCTCCAACATTTTCAATATTTTGACCAGGCATGTTTACATTCTTTTTTACTTATTTCTTCTACTTTTTAATCTTTTTTCTTGTTATGTGCCAGTTTCATAATGCCTCCCAGACATTCCAAATCTCAAAGGGTAACTCAAAAATCTGCTTCGTCACAAAAGTCTCCTCGTAAAGCAATGATTACATATAAAAAAAATCAGTGACTTTTTCTATTACTTACAACTGTTTTTACAGAATTGAAAACTATGTTTCAGCGAATATTTTATGGAAGTGAACTCTGTTCTTCGCCCGAAGAACAGAGTTCATCCTCCTATTTTCACATTCTGTTTGCACCAATCTCCAACATTTTCAATATTTTGACCAGGCATGTTTACATTCTTTTTTACTTATTTCTTCTACTTTTTAATCTTTTTTCTTGTTATGTGCCAGTTTCATAATGCCTCCCAGACATTCCAAATCTCAAAGGGTAACTCAAAAATCTGCTTCGTCACAAAAGTCTCCTCGTAAAGCAACGATTACATATAAAAAAAATCAGTGACTTTTTCTATTACTTACAACTGTTTTTACAGAATTGAAAACTATGTTTCAGCTAATATTTTATGGAAGTGAACTCTGTTCTTCGCCCAAAGAACAGAGTTCATCCTCCTATTTTCACATTCTGTTTGCACCAATCTCCAACATTTTCAATATTTTGACCAGGCATGTTTACATTCTTTTTTACTTATTTCTTCTACTTTTTAATCTTTTTTCTTGTTATGTGCCAGTTTCATAATGCCTCCCAGACATTCCAAATCTCAAAGGGTAACTCAAAAATCTGCTTCGTCACAAAAGTCTCCTCGTAAAGCAAGGATTACATATAAAAAAAATCAGTGACTTTTTCTATTACTTACAACTGTTTTTACAGAATTGAAAACTATGTTTCAGCTAATATTTTATGGAAGTGAACTCTGTTCTTCGCCCGAAGAACAGAGTTCATCCTCCTATTTTCACACTCTGTTTGCACCAATCTCCATCCCTTTCAATTCTATCAACACATGCTTGTCTTCCCTCCCCATGCCTTTCGCTATCCTCCCAGCCCCATTGTATGCCATCCTCTTTTGATCCCCATTTCACCCCTCTCAACCTCTCCCAGACCCTTTTCTTCATTTAAAATGCCTCGGAACCCTTAATCTTCCCTTCCAACTCTTTCCCAACCTTTGAGTGACTGAAAAAATATGCATTTGCTGAAAATATGCGATTTCATGTTGAGTTGATGAAAGAAAACACAGAGAGAAAAAAAAATAAGACTTTAACAGCAAATTCAAAAACCAAAAAAATATGCAAAAAAATTTACCATTCTCAGTGAATAATACATGCAAATTGATAATTTGAAGAGAAAGAGAAAAAAATTAAAATTGCGTTGAGAAATGTTGGAGTGTTATTGGAAGGATTTTCGCCCTTATACTAGTTGATTGAGAAATAGAAGTGTTGGATATAGTCGGAGGTGAATCAACTTGTTCATCTTCATACAGCTCTAACCATTGATCTTTGAGGTCAGCAAGTAGGTTATGAAGTATAGTGCAACACAGAATCCGGTCGATCACCGCCTCCATTTCAGATTTATTTCTAAGAGGACTTCTAAATTCCCTTAAACTAGAAAAACGGCCTTTCAAGATTCCAATAGAATGTTCAATATGGACTCTTGACTTTGCCAAATGATTGTTGAATTTGGCATTTTGACTGTCTTCTGAAGCTGCTCCCCGAAAAGCAGGAAGTACATACTTTCCATTCACATAAGCAGAATCTGCAAGAAGATACTGATTTTCATCAAAGAATTTTTCAGGTTCATTTGAAATATGCATTCTTTGGAAGACGTAGGAGTCATGACATGAGCCAGGATAGCCAGCGAAGAATGATATAAATTTTTTGTTTACGTCACATATAAGCTGAACATTAATTGAATATCTATAAAGAAGATATATTTGTTTGTGTTAGTTTCAAGGAGGATGAAAGGAGTTAAAAATAATCTACCTCTTTTTACGGTCAAAGTAATTGTTTCCACCTTGAGCAGGTTTCTGGCTCAAAGGAATAGTAGTACCATCAACAAAACCAATACATCCTGGAAAGCCCTCTGCTTGCATAACCTGAGATGATTCAAGTCGCTCTTCTTTTGTTGGCCAGGTGAGAAGTTGAGATTCCAAGGAGTTGATGGCAGTGATACATCGTTTGGTATAAGTGTTAACTGAACCATACCCTAAATCAAAGACATTTTCTAAACGTTTCAAAGCGGCTCCATTACCATTTGAACCCAAACGACATAGTGTGATGGCCAATTGAATTGAAGGATGTCGTTGTTCTTTTTGAGAATTATTGTGAAATATGGGATGATCCTGAATAAGCTCAAGCAATTTAAGGAAACATTCCTGAGAAGTCCTGAACAGCTGTCTAAAACTGGGTGTAGATAGGTTAAGAAGTGTTTGGATGGTGTACTTGGGGGTATGAAGTACTTGAGGCTTTCTGGGAAGAAGGTAACGTTTCCTGGCCATTTTTGATAAAACGACAAAATCTTCTTCTAGATCAGAATCGGAATCAGAGTCCAAGAGCAGTTCAAGCGCCATGAAAGTCATTGCTTTATGTAATTTATCACGATTTGAAAGTGAGGAAGGCATGACTCTTATATGATATGATATGAAGATGTAAGTGATGTACAATGTTTTGAGTTATGAAGTGTTATTCTGCGGAGTGCTGCGTATGAATGGGATGATGCTGACAAATCAGTGAAATGGGACTTGATGGTGAAATCAGCACTTTTGGTTGAGAAAGTGCGGATTTGAGTGAAATAAGTGACTTATTTCATTTTGAAATCCACCAGTATTGGGGCTAGTGTGTTTTGGAAATCCGCACTTATTTAAGTGCGGATTTGGTCAAATTTAAGTGCGGATTTGTAAGTGCGGATTTGCCAGAACTGACACCCCCTAATAGCATATTTTCTATATTATCATAAATTTACTTATGTATACTATTTGTGTACTCTAATTTATTGCTCCCATGTATAGTCCATGTGTTTATCATAGCTTTTAAGTACTTTTTACTCAGTCCTGGGATATCCAGGCTGACACTCGCCCACCCAAAAAAACAATAATAAAAATGATAAGTTATACACTTTTTTATTTTATATTATTTTTCAGGTAGTAAGAAAATTCTGTAAAATTAAAGATTAATTCTTAAAAGAAATAAAACATAAAAAAATATTTTGAGTACTGGTTTTTTAACCCCTCAGCTGGTTTAACAGTAATTTATTTCTGTTTAAATTTTTTAAGAAGGGAGGATAGATTTGAAATTTCTTTTTCAGGTATCCTTTTATCAAATTCATTTGATTTCCCCTTAAATCTTAATAAATACTCAGTTCCTTTCTCTTTAGTAAGAATTCTTTTCTTGAGTATTTTTTCAATATCTGCCTTTCCCACAATTTCTTCAGGTTGCTTTTTAGGCCTTCCTCTTCTTTTTGGAAATAAGTCAGGATCATTTGCATGGTAAGGTTTTAATAATGAGATAGGGAAAACTGGATGTTTCCTATCATATGGCGCATATAATATGACTTTCACAGCATTATTACCAACCATTTTCCTTACTACAAAAGTTCCTACAAAAGGATCCTTAAATTTAACATTACCTTGTAAGTTAAAATGTAGTGTTTAAATTAGGACTTCATCTCCTTTTTTGAATTCAAATTCTTTATGAGATTTATCCCACCTTTTCTTTTCATATTCAAATTCTTTTTGGATGCATTCCTCTGCATGCTTCCTACACATTTGTTGCATATGAATATAGGATTTAGTACCAGGGTGTATATATAACCTTGGTTATTTGTTTAAATGATTTAAAGTCTGGTGGTAAACATTGTTTCCATCCAGACAGGAAATATCTTTTTCTCCTTTTAAGGTAGCAAGGATATAAGATATCCTTAGTAGAGGGTAAATATCATCCACATTGAATGTATTCAGAGCTCTATAATTACCACATAATCTTGCATTATCCTTTTCATAAGAGATTAAAACTGGCGAAATAACACAATACTTAGGTTTTGTGTCCACTTTTTCAACAATACCCATTTCTAAAAACATTTTAATATTGTCTACAATGTCTTTCCTTTTTGCAGGAGAAGCTGAGAAAGGTTTCTTTTTCAAGCTTCCACAAATATTATCCAGATCACAACTTAAACATAATTTCATCTCATGGTCTTTGACCAATCCTAGTTCATTTAAACCATGAGCAAATGTCATAGGATAAGATTTTATCAATCTCAAAATATTTTTTTCTTCAATTTTCGAGAGTTGAGGACTTAAAGAGGCTTTTTGGATGTAATTTTCCAATTCTACTACTTCAAAGGTGGTTCTTCTACCTTGCAGTTGTTCTTCTTTAGGAGCAATGGAATAAACTGAATTTTCAGAGCAAATCTTGAATTTTCTTTTCCCATTTACACCTATAGTGAAGCAACTATTTTCAGGATCTAGTTTGATGCCAAATTTGGTCAAAAAGTCATTTCCAATAATAAACCAATCACTACAATTATTATTGTCCATTACCACAAATTCACACACTGCTCTTACATATCCATTATTAGGGGGTGTCAGTTCTGGCAAATCCGCACTTACAGATCCGCACTTAAATTTGACCAAATCCGCACTTAAATAAGTGCGGATTTCCAAAACACACTAGCCCCAATACTGGTGGATTTCAAAATGAAATAAGTCACTTATTTCACTCAAATCCGCACTTTCTCAACCAAAAGTGCTGATTTCACCATCAAGTCCCATTTCACTGATTTGTCAGCATCATCCCATTCATACGCAGCACTCCGCAGAATAACACTTCATAACTCAAAACATTGTACATCACTTACATCTTCATATCATATCATATAAGAGTCATGCCTTCCTCACTTTCAAATCGTGATAAATTACATAAAGCAATGACTTTCATGGCGCTTGAACTGCTCTTGGACTCTGATTCCGATTCTGATCTAGAAGAAGATTTTGTCGTTTTATCAAAAATGGCCAGGAAACGTTACC
Organism: Hemileia vastatrix; assembly: GCA_030280995.1. NCBI lineage: Eukaryota > Fungi > Basidiomycota > Pucciniomycetes > Pucciniales > Zaghouaniaceae > Hemileia > Hemileia vastatrix. The sequence goes on from JASXTE010000011.1 coordinate 20,508,862, forward strand.
TTCTTCCCAGAAAGCCTCAAGTACTTCATACCCCCAAGTACACCATCCAAACACTTCTTAACCTATCTACACCCAGTTTTAGACAGCTGTTCAGGACTTCTCAGGAATGTTTCCTTAAATTGCTTGAGCTTATTCAGGATCATCCCATATTTCACAATAATTCTCAAAAAGAACAACGACATCCTTCAATTCAATTGGCCATCACACTATGTCGTTTGGGTTCAAATGGTAATGGAGCCGCTTTGAAACGTTTAGAAAATGTCTTTGATTTAGGGTATGGTTCAGTTAACACTTATACCAAACGATGTATCACTGCCATCAACTCCTTGGAATCTCAACTTCTCACCTGGCCAACAAAAGAAGAGCGACTTGAATCATCTCAGGTTATGCAAGCAGAGGGCTTTCCAGGATGTATTGGTTTTGTTGATGGTACTACTATTCCTTTAAGCCAGAAACCTGCTCAAGGTGGAAACAATTACTTTGACCGTAAAAAGAGGTAGATTATTTTTAACTCCTTTCATCCTCCTTGAAACTAACACAAACAAATATATCTTCTTTATAGATATTCAATTAATGTTCAGCTTATATGTGACGTAAACAAAAAATTTATATCATTCTTCGCTGGCTATCCTGGCTCATGTCATGACTCCTACGTCTTCCAAAGAATGCATATTTCAAATGAACCTGAAAAATTCTTTGATGAAAATCAGTATCTTCTTGCAGATTCTGCTTATGTGAATGGAAAGTATGTACTTCCTGCTTTTCGGGGAGCAGCTTCAGAAGACAGTCAAAATGCCAAATTCAACAATCATTTGGCAAAGTCAAGAGTCCGTATTGAACATTCTATTGGAATCTTGAAAGGCCGTTTTTCTAGTTTAAGGGAATTAAGAAGTCCTCTTAGAAATAAATCTGAAATGGTGGCGGTGATCAACCGGATTCTGTGTTGCACTATACTTCATAACCTACTTGCTGACCTCAAAGATCAATGGTTAGAGCTGTATGAAGATGAACAAGTTGATTCACCTCCGACTATATCCAACACTTCTATTTCTCAATCAACTAGTATAAGGGCAAAAATCCTTCCAATAACACTCCAACATTTCTCAACGCAATTTTAATTTTTTTCTCTTTCTCTTCAAATTATCAATTTGCATGTATTATTCACTGAGAATGGTAAATTTTTTTGCATATTTTTTTGGTTTTTGAATTTGCTGTTAAAGTCTTATTTTTTTTTCTCTCTGTGTTTTCTTTCATCAACTCAACATGAAATCACATATTTTCAGCAAATGCATATTTTTTCAGTCACTCAAAGGTTGGGAAAGAGTTGGAAGGGAAGATTAAGGGTTCCGAGGCATTTTAAATGAAGAAAAGGGTCTGGGAGAGGTTGAGAGGGGTGAAATGGGGATCAAAAGAGGATGGCATACAATGGGGCTGGGAGGATAGCGAAAGGCATGGGGAGGGAAGACAAGCATGTGTTGATAGAATTGAAAGGGATGGAGATTGGTGCAAACAGAGTGTGAAAATAGGAGGATGAACTCTGTTCTTCGGGCGAAGAACAGAGTTCACTTCCATAAAATATTAGCTGAAACATAGTTTTCAATTCTGTAAAAACAGTTGTAAGTAATAGAAAAAGTCACTGATTTTTTTTATATGTAATCCTTGCTTTACGAGGAGACTTTTGTGACGAAGCAGATTTTTGAGTTACCCTTTGAGATTTGGAATGTCTGGGAGGCATTATGAAACTGGCACATAACAAGAAAAAAGATTAAAAAGTAGAAGAAATAAGTAAAAAAGAATGTAAACATGCCTGGTCAAAATATTGAAAATGTTGGAGATTGGTGCAAACAGAATGTGAAAATAGGAGGATGAACTCTGTTCTTTGGGCGAAGAACAGAGTTCACTTCCATAAAATATTAGCTGAAACATAGTTTTCAATTCTGTAAAAACAGTTGTAAGTAATAGAAAAAGTCACTGATTTTTTTTATATGTAATCCTTGCTTTACGAGGAGACTTTTGTGACGAAGCAGATTTTTGAGTTACCCTTTGAGATTTGGAATGTCTGGGAGGCATTATGAAACTGGCACATAACAAGAAAAAAGATTAAAAAGTAGAAGAAATAAGTAAAAAAGAATGTAAACATGCCTGGTCAAAATATTGAAAATGTTGGAGATTGGTGCAAACAGAATGTGAAAATAGGAGGATGAACTCTGTTCTTCGGGCGAAGAACAGAGTTCACTTCCATAAAATATTAGCTGAAACATAGTTTTCAATTCTGTAAAAACAGTTGTAAGTAATAGAAAAAGTCACTGATTTTTTTTATATGTAATCGTTGCTTTACGAGGAGACTTTTGTGACGAAGCAGATTTTTGAGTTACCCTTTGAGATTTGGAATGTCTGGGAGGCATTATGAAACTGGCACATAACAAGAAAAAAGATTAAAAAGTAGAAGAAATAAGTAAAAAAGAATGTAAACATGCCTGGTCAAAATATTGAAAATGTTGGAGATTGGTGCAAACAGAATGTGAAAATAGGAGGATGAACTCTGTTCTTCGGGCGAAGAACAGAGTTCACTTCCATAAAATATTAGCTGAAACATAGTTTTCAATTCTGTAAAAACAGTTGTAAGTAATAGAAAAAGTCACTGATTTTTTTTATATGTAATCGTTGCTTTACGAGGAGACTTTTGTGACGAAGCAGATTTTTGAGTTACCCTTTGAGATTTGGAATGTCTGGGAGGCATTATGAAACTGGCACATAACAAGAAAAAAGATTAAAAAGTAGAAGAAATAAGTAAAAAAGAATGTAAACATGCCTGGTCAAAATATTGAAAATGTTGGAGATTGGTGCAAACAGAATGTGAAAATAGGAGGATGAACTCTGTTCTTCGGGCGAAGAACAGAGTTCACTTCCATAAAATATTAGCTGAAACATAGTTTTCAATTCTGTAAAAACAGTTGTAAGTAATAGAAAAAGTCACTGATTTTTTTTATATGTAATCGTTGCTTTACGAGGAGACTTTTGTGACGAAGCAGATTTTTGAGTTACCCTTTGAGATTTGGAATGTCTGGGAGGCATTATGAAACTGGCACATAACAAGAAAAAAGATTAAAAAGTAGAAGAAATAAGTAAAAAAGAATGTAAACATGCCTGGTCAAAATATTGAAAATGTTGGAGATTGGTGCAAACAGAATGTGAAAATAGGAGGATGAACTCTGTTCTTCGGGCGAAGAACAGAGTTCACTTCCATAAAATATTAGCTGAAACATAGTTTTCAATTCTGTAAAAACAGTTATAAGTAATAGAAAAAGTCACTGATTTTTTTATATGTAATCCTTGCTTTACGAGGAGACTTTTGTGACGAAGCAGATTTTTGAGTTACCTTTTGAGATTTGGAATGTCTGGGAGGCATTATGAAACTGGCACATAACAAGAAAAAAGATTAAAAAGTAGAAGAAATAAGTAAAAAAGAATGTAAACATGCCTGGTCAAAATATTGAAAATGTTGGAGATTGGTGCAAACAGAATGTGAAAATAGGAGGATGAACTCTGTTCTTCGGGCGAAGAACAGAGTTCACTTCCATAAAATATTAGCTGAAACATAGTTTTCAATTCTGTAAAAACAGTTGTAAGTAATAGAAAAAGTCACTGATTTTTTTATATGTAATCGTTGCTTTACGAGGAGACTTTTGTGACGAAGCAGATTTTTGAGTTACCCTTTGAGATTTGGAATGTCTGGGAGGCATTATGAAACTGGCACATAACAAGAAAAAAGATTAAAAAGTAGAAGAAATAAGTAAAAAAGAATGTAAACATGCCTGGTCAAAATATTGAAAATGTTGGAGATTGGTGCAAACAGAATGTGAAAATAGGAGGATGAACTCTGTTCTTTGGGCAAAGAACAGAGTTCACTTCCATAAAATATTAGCTGAAACATAGTTTTCAATTCTGTAAAAACAGTTGTAAGTAATAGAAAAAGTCACTGATTTTTTTTATATGTAATCGTTGCTTTACGAGGAGACTTTTGTGACGAAGCAGATTTTTGAGTTACCCTTTGAGATTTGGAATGTCTTGGAGGCATTATGAAACTGGCACATAACAAGAAAAAAGATTAAAAAGTAGAAGAAATAAGTAAAAAAGAATGTAAACATGCCTGGTCAAAATATTGAAAATGTTGGAGATTGGTGCAAACAGAATGTGAAAATAGGAGGATGAACTCTGTTCTTTGGGCGAAGAACAGAGTTCACTTCCATAAAATATTAGCTGAAACATAGTTTTCAATTCTGTAAAAACAGTTGTAAGTAATAGAAAAAGTCACTGATTTTTTTTATATGTAATCCTTGCTTTACGAGGAGACTTTTGTGACGAAGCAGATTTTTGAGTTACCCTTTGAGATTTGGAATGTCTGGGAGGCATTATGAAACTGGCACATAACAAGAAAAAAGATTAAAAAGTAGAAGAAATAAGTAAAAAAGAATGTAAACATGCCTGGTCAAAATATTGAAAATGTTGGAGATTGGTGCAAACAGAATGTGAAAATAGGAGGATGAACTCTGTTCTTCGGGCGAAGAACAGAGTTCACTTCCATAAAATATTAGCTGAAACATAGTTTTCAATTCTGTAAAAACAGTTGTAAGTAATAGAAAAAGTCACTGATTTTTTTTATATGTAATCCTTGCTTTACGAGGAGACTTTTGTGACGAAGCAGATTTTTGAGTTACCCTTTGAGATTTGGAATGTCTGGGAGGCATTATGAAACTGGCACATAACAAGAAAAAAGATTAAAAAGTAGAAGAAATAAGTAAAAAAGAATGTAAACATGCCTGGTCAAAATATTGAAAATGTTGGAGATTGGTGCAAACAGAATGTGAAAATAGGAGGATGAACTCTGTTCTTCGGGCGAAGAACAGAGTTCACTTCCATAAAATATTAGCTGAAACATAGTTTTCAATTCTGTAAAAACAGTTGTAAGTAATAGAAAAAGTCACTGATTTTTTTTATATGTAATCCTTGCTTTACGAGGAGACTTTTGTGACGAAGCAGATTTTTGAGTTACCCTTTGAGATTTGGAATGTCTGGGAGGCATTATGAAACTGGCACATAACAAGAAAAAAGATTAAAAAGTAGAAGAAATAAGTAAAAAAGAATGTAAACATGCCTGGTCAAAATATTGAAAATGTTGGAGATTGGTGCAAACAGAATGTGAAAATAGGAGGATGAACTCTGTTCTTCGGGCGAAGAACAGAGTTCACTTCCATAAAATATTAGCTGAAAAATAGTTTTCAATTCTGTAAAAACAGTTGTAAGTAATTGAAAAAGTCACTGATTTTTTTTATATGTAATCCTTGCTTTACGAGGAGACTTTTGTGACGAAGCAGATTTTTGAGTTACCTTTTGAGATTTGGAATGTCTGGGAGGCATTATGAAACTGGCACATAACAAGAAAAAAGATTAAAAAGTAGAAGAAATAAGTAAAAAAGAATGTAAACATGCCTGGTCAAAATATTGAAAATGTTGGAGATTGGTGCAAACAGAATGTGAAAATAGGAGGATGAACTCTGTTCTTCGGGCAAAGAACAGAGTTCACTTCCATAAAATATTAGCTGAAACATAGTTTTCAATTCTGTAAAAACAGTTGTAAGTAATAGAAAAAGTCACTGATTTTTTTTATATGTAATCCTTGCTTTACGAGGAGACTTTTGTGACGAAGCAGATTATTTAGTTACCTTTTGAGATTTGGAATGTCTGGGAGGCATTATGAAACTGGCACATAACAAGAAAAAAGATTAAAAAGTAGAAGAAATAAGTAAAAAAGAATGTAAACATGCCTGGTCAAAATATTGAAAATGTCAGGAAGGGGTGTGTGCCGAGGATTGATGGGTAGGTAGCGAGGAAGGTCAGTGTTTCACATGTGACAGGGATGGGGTAAGAAAGGAAGGGATGTTTTGTGGCAAAAATGTGGTTGTGAAAAAAAACGGGAAAAAAGTGCTGATTTGAGGTCATAACTGACACCCTTTTTTGAAATAAGTGACTTTTTTGCAAAATTTAAGTGCTGATTTGTAAGTGCTGATTTGGTTTGAAATCCGCACTTAATTTAAGTGCGGATTTGCCAGAACTGACACCCCCTATTATAACACCTTATATATACGCATATATCCACTTTTTATAAGTCTTATGTACACGCATATATTCACTTTTTATAAGTCTTATGTACTAAATTTTAAGTTGGAATATGTTAGGGTAATATTAATAACCTTAAATATAAGGCTAAATAATTTTTAAGTAGACTTAAAGCTGTTGTTATCATTGTTTTATGTAAAAAACAGGAAATGCGCTTTAAATCACTTAAAAGTTGATTATATGTGCTATAAATTTAATAATATTAAAAATGCGCTTTTACAGAGCAATTTGTCTTAATTAGGACTATTTATTTGGCTACTCAAATGCATAAAAATAACACTTTTGAAATTTGGTGTTTTTTATGCCAGAAATGGCTTCTGTGTACTGGCCACATACTGCTTACATTTTTCTCGTGTGTATAGCTTCATTTTTAGCAAAGTTAGCTTTTTCACACTATAATTACCCCACATTCTATGCCCACTGTGGGGAAGCACACTAAAATAGGCAACAGGCACTTATTTAGTGTCCTAGCTTAATTATAAATGCATTGATCCTCTTTATATGCACTAATTTCATTAAAAACCTCATTCTTGGTGCTTTAATTTACTACTACACTTAAATTAGCCTAAATTTGTCAAGGATTTACCCGTGCAAGCATCTGCAAAGGACTGCATGTAGTTACCCCACATCTCACACCCTTTTTTGGGTTTTTAGGTGGTTTCTAAATCAATTTTGGTTATTTTCAAATGGGGATTTCACATAGTATAATGTCATTATTAGCCCCAACATTTCTACTGTTAATCCCCCTTATTATTAAGTAATAATTAGTGTTAATTTTCCCTTTTTAGTCTTTTATTTTATTGTATAATATGCATATACTCTCTTTTTTGCTTATTCTCTAATTTTGATGGATTATCCCTATTACTACAGGATTTTGGCGGGTGATATAATTCTAATTATGTTACAAGTCACTATTTTTGTTTCTGGACGTGTATATTAGCTGGAATAAGGTGTCATCAACTGGGTATAGAGCTTGTAAATAAAGGGGGTCATTGGGGAAGTAATTGTGTATAAAAGGAGGGGGGTTTTGGTCTTATTTTCTACATTCTTTATCATTACAATTAAATATATATAACCAATACAATTACAATACATATCAATAATACTTATAAAGTCTTTGAATAGTATCTGAACTTATTAAATCTATTTTTCTATCAACTAAAAGATTGTAAGCCATATATAATTAGTGAGATTAAAATTACTGAGACACTTATATTGAGTTACATTTTAATACTTATTGGGTTTATACTACAGTATTCATATAGGACAATTAAAATCTTCTAGAAAACTGACCATTCAAGCTAGTTCACGTCTCTGTACTTGACCTCAGCCTGACATACTGCCTGCATTTTTCCTGTGTGAATAGCTTCATTTTTAGAAAATTTATCTTTTTCACACTATAACTACTTCACATTATATAGCCACTGTGGGGAAACACACTAAAATAAGATACAGGCACTTATTTAGTGTCCTAATTTAATTATAAGTGCATTGAACTTGTTATATGCACTAATTTCATTAATAACATCAAGCTTGGCGCCTTAATTCAATACCACACTTAAATCTCCTTAATTAGTCAAAGATTTTCCCACGCAAGTGCCTGCCAAGGACTGCATGTAGTTAACCCACATCTCACATCCATTTTTTGGTTTCTTGGTAGTCTCTCAGCCAATATTGGTCATTTTTGGACAGGAATTTCATGTAGTATATTAGAATAATTAGCCCCATAAAATCTACTGTTTATTCAACTTAATATTGTATAATATTTAGTTTAATTATTTTTTTTTTTAGTCTTTAATTTTAAGGTATTACACGCAAATAATATCTTTTTTGCTTATTCTTTTATTTGATGGATTATCCCTATTACTCCATGATTTAGGTGGGTGATATCATTCTAATTGTGTTATTAGTTATTCCTCATTTTGATAGACAGTTTTATTAGCTAGAATGAGGCTTCATTGGCCATTTATAGGACTTGTAAATCAAGGGGATACATTGGAGAATTATTGGGTATAAAAGAAGGGGGTTTTGGTCTTATTTTCTACATTGTTTGTCATTACAATCAAAATATGTAACCAATAAAATTAAAATACATATAAATAATACTTCATACGTCTTTGAATATTATCTGAGCTATTACATCTATTTCCTACCAACTATAAGATTGTAACCCATTTATAATTAGTGAGATTTTAAAATATTGAGACCCTTATATTGAGTTATATTTTAATACTTATTTGATTTGTACTTCTGTATTCATATAGGACAATTAAAATCTTCTATAAAACTGTCTAATCAATTTATTCACATCTCTGTACTTGAACTCAGCCTGAAAATTGGGGATCTTTCCTTAAGGATTCTGTTGGTTTTATTCCAGTAAGTAAAATATTAAAAGAAGGTTACAAGTAACTAAAATACCTATAGAAATATTTGGATAATTAAAACAGTTTAGGGTCACTTCATAGAGTGACTTCAGAAAAAGAAGCCCTGTTATATAATAAAATTGTGATATTGAATCATCAATTTTACCACTACTTGAACATTAAACTTTTCTTAGTGGGAGTCTGTCGATAGAACAATTAATTTTGTGATCTTTGCAGATAATAAACCAAATAATAAAAACTGATTAGTTGATTCTTTTAAACATGAACTTTAATCCCTTTTTCTTTATTTGTAAAACTCATTTAATATTTAAAAAGAATATCAATGAAAAATTTATCTTTTAAGTATAAATACACAGCTACATTTTGTAGACCATTTAAATCAAGTGACCACACAAAAGCATATTTGACTTTCAGCAATTAAAAATTGCCTTAAAACCTACAAGTAAGCAGTTAAATTGTCTTCAGTAATGTTAAATAATACTTTACAAACTCCTTTTGAAGTTTTAATATATCATATTTCAATTTTTGATTTAAATTCCATGTCAAAATGTGTGAGAACAACATTGACATTGTGAGTAATAAGGCAAAAACTAGTAACTTAAGACCTAGAGCTAAAAGACCTGTTACAAGAAGTTCAAAAGGAGGGACAGGATTCTCCAACCAACAGCAACAATCCACAGATTTCTATAGAAGAAAGGGAAATACTATTAAATCAGATCACAATAAAGAATTAAAAAATATTATCCAACAGCAAATTCACTCCCTATCCACTCTTCTAAATTCCCTAACATTAAAGTTCAAAAATATGGTAGAAAATATAAAAAATCTGGAGAAAAGAGCTACATAGGGTTTTATAGAAGTGAACCAAACTTTAATGGGACTAAAGTCTCAACCAACCACAGTTGTATCAAACCCTTCCACAGTGGCAACAGCAGCACCTCCAGCCCATGAGGAGGATCAAAATATCAAATTCAGCAAATGGAAATGAGATAGGTACTCCCAGAACTACAACAAACCCTAACATCAGGGTTCAAGCAGTCACCCTTACAGGGTAAAGACAAAGAAAAGCAGAGGAAATGGAATAAGACCTTGGTAAGTCATCCATCTTCTCATGATCAATTATATGATACTAGGAATGAAATACTCATAGGTAATGAGATTGATAGGGATTTACTAAATATAATTCATAAAGATCTTATAGATTACTCATTTGAACATAGCATTTTAAATTTGTCTTTAAATGATTACAATGTACATAGTTTTATTGATAAAAATGATAATACTAGGAATATTAAAATGGAACCGAATTAATTATATCTTGAGCCAGATAATAATGATGAGTTATCTGAGTTGGACATGGATAAAATTGATTATTTCTTAAAAGAAAATCCAATGGAATGAAAAAACATAAATTTATTATTAAAATTGAAAAATTAGAAGAATTCTCTAGAGAGTCTAATAATAATACAGAAAGTGTATTGTTAAACCTGACACAATCATTGAGTACTACTTCCAATAAATTAAAGGTCATTGAAAATTCAAATAACCAATTAAAAAATGAAAATAAAAAATTAACCTCTGAGATCAAGAATTTAAACAATAAATTGGAAAACTCTCAGAATATAATGGCTACAATTGAGGAATGTGTAAAATTGTCTTTTTCAAATGTAAATAATAACTTATCACATGTACCTGTAATAAAAGATAGGTTACATAAATTTGAAGTTGAAGTAGCTAATATTTTTATAAATACTGATAAAGTAAAGGACAAAACATCCAAACTGGAAAATATACCACTTTATATGAAACATTCCAATGAAAAACTAGTGATTGAACAAGAAAATAGTGTCATGGGCTATGAGGATAGAGAATCAGTAAAAGATGAAATACATGATCATATTTCCAAAGAAAGTGAATTACTTAATACTCATCAGGTTAAGTAAATAAAAAATAACCAAAAGAGCTGGCCTAGGTTAGATCAGTACCCTTCTTTTGATAAGGATTCAAAATCTTATTGGCAGAAATTCATTCAAAGAATTGATAACTTAAAATTTTTGTCAGTGTGTGCTAGTATCTAAGTATGATTTAATAGTAAATATTAATGTTCCTACTACTTATTGATAAATGATTTAGTGATTAAACCTCATGGGAAGACTAATAAAATAGTTATTCTCAATGTAAACTCACAATACTTGGATGTTATGCGTGCTAGTGGTGGAAAATAGATAAATAAAATATAGTTATAGCTTATATAAATATAATATCAATTTATAAATGCTTTATAATATATTTATATATGATAATAATTGTTTTATAGTGTTTATTTGATGTTTAGTTAGTAAGTGATGTCTAATAACCCGTCAAATCCTCCCTTACTTATACCAAAATCCACTGGAGTGCACAGACCTTCAATCCAGATGATCTCACTGCTATCCCCTGCAATTAAAGCACTGTGAGGGACCATAACCTCCCCATGGAATCCACTTCAAGAAGATTCAACACCCAGACCTCTAGTAAGGACTCTCCATCACAATTAATGATACCACAGACCCATACCATAAATAGAATAAACAAATAAAAGCAGATACCATAAAGAAACAGGTAAAATAACTCATAGAACGAGTATAAAATGAAAACCAAAGAATATAAAGGAACCAAATTAACTTTCCAAGCCCCCAATAACATCCCCAAGCATCCATATTAACCCAGTAATGATATCAAGACCCATAAATCCATGAAGATCTATCAAAGGAAGCAGATTAAGTTGTCCAAACTAGATATATGCACCTGAAAAAGATGTATATGCTTGTGTAGGCTTTGTGAGTCCATTGAATACATACATATGACCTAAAATAAGCAGAAAAATAAAGTTTATAGGCTATTAAGAGGTTAAAACCCACTTATAGACCTAAATATACATAATATAACTACATATTTCACTGAATATGAGGTTTATGTATACATATAAGCTTAAGTATGTCTATAATTACTTAATATCACTTAACATAAGTATATTATGACTTTATTAACACCTTAATAAGTATTATTAGGCTATGGATAAGCTATTTAAACTACTATAAGTCATATATTAGTGTAATAATTATATATATATGTATTATAACCATATATATAAGTATTTTAACCTTATTTTTAAGTTATAATCTTAATATAACTAAGGTTATCTTATTTTAAACATAAGAATTACTCAGTCCTGAGGATACCTAAGCTGAAAATTTTCATATAAATTGCCTGACTAAGAAATAACATCAAAATTGATATCTTTATTTACAGATGTGGCCTTATTATGGTTTGTGTCTGTATTGAGTGAGGGAATTAACTTCTCCTGGGTTTAATGAAAGGCAATAATTGAAAAGAAAATTTGGTGGCCCAAAATTTAGAATGAATTAACAAAGATTGTATGAAAAAACCAGATATAATCCGAATGCTGGGGATAAACAAATGGTATTTTTAATAAGTTTAATAAAAATCATGAAAGCCATGGATCCTAAAATGGCATATGATGGGGGTAAAGAAGAAATAATATATAAATTGCCTATATAAGTCAGAGACATTGTAGAAAGACTCTTACAGTTGCCTTGCTGTAAGCAGAATCTACAGGAGTTGGATAAACCAAAGAAAACCCTGTCCCTTTAAGTAAAATGAGAGTTCTCAATTAACTATGCTATAGCCACTACTATTTATGAAATGACCAATAAACTATTTGTTATTAATGGTGTTGAGATGTGGAGTCAGTGTTTTTAATAATAAGGGTAAGAAACACACCAGTGAAGCTGTATTTAGAAAACTTATTTAAATGATTGAATAATATATTTTTATAAAACTTTTATTTTTTAAGATTTAGTTGTTAAATCTAGATCCCTGATGATGAGACTTTTAAAATGGTACCGTATATGTTATTATATGTGATGATGAATGAAAATTTTAAAATGCTATGTAAAATGTTATATTTATAAGGTTATTTTAATTTTTATAATTTGTTATGTAAATTAATAATGAAAGTTGTTGTATCATGTTGTTTTTAATGATTAAGTTACAAGTTGTTAGATAATTTTCTAATTCCAAGTCTACAGGCTTTATATGCATAGCATGTCATGTGCCCTATTTTCCCCAGCCAGAGTGTCCTGGAGCTTGCCTGGAGATTGCCAGAGTTTGTACAGAGTTAATCCAGAGCTTTCCAGAGCTTTTACCAACTTCCTGACTCAATTAGAACCTTAAAATACTGCTAAAAATTCAATAAAAAATCAAATATGATAGGGCTAATTATATTTTATAATCCCTTCTAACTTTTGTAGTCTGCAAAGCCCTATTAACCTAATAAAAAATTATCAAATTTAAGTAAATTGTGAAAAATCATAAATAATCAAAAATACTTTAAAAAATAATCAAAAATAGTAGAAAAACAATTAAAATTCCATAAAAATATCCAAATTTTCTTGGTACACCTGACTTTTATTTCCATGCACTTTTAGACCTATAATTGAATTTCCTGATGGTTAATTATTTGTTTAATCTTGAATTGTAAAATTATCTTTTTTATATACTCATTTCTTTAAATATTCACCATTAAAAAATTAGATTGGCTTTCCCAATCCTAATAATAATCTCCATAAATCTCCTTCTTTAATAACTTTAGTGCCATACTAAACTTTAGACTGCCACATCCTCCCTCAAATGAAGAATCTCCCCATTCTTTAAATTTGCATAATTTATTGAACACATATTTGTCCTCTCTTCATCCTCTTCAAACAACTAATTTAACTAATCCTAAAAATTTTCACTTCAATTAATTATAAATATAAGCACCATTATGTCATCAAAAGACCTTGCCATTCCATGTTACCTTTGAGCCAAATACCAGGTTCTTTGTCTGATTTCTAACCCTGGTCTTCCAGGAAGAACTGCCTGTGATATTTGCAGGATTAATAAAATCACATGTAATTATCCAATTATAGCTTCCAGAACTAACATCTATACTGGACCAGAAGCACTTCCTGATCCAAATACTCCTAAAATAATATTATCAAAAATTCCCACCTTCTTTTGAAATATAAAGGCCAAAAAAGCTTCTTCTTCTAAAAATACCAATCCTTAGCTTCCTCCTCCATCTAAAGATCCTAATCCTATTATGCCAGTTTCTCCATTTAGTTTTTCTGAAATGAGATTTCCTGGCTCAAAAAGTTAGTCTTTTAATTTTAATTTAATAATCTGCCTACTAATTCTAAATCCAACTACTATCTCTTCTAACTCCTAAGCTATTGAAATCACCAATACAGATGACATTGGACAAGTGCAGAATGATCACATTGATCATTATCCTAAATTCCATAGATATCTCTTTCTTAATTTTTGTGATGATATGAAGCATAAATTTTTAACTTATTTTCAGGAAACTCCTGCTAATAATACTGAAGATTTAATGAAGAGAAGAATTTTAATTCAAAGCTTTGATAATGATGTTGAAAGATTCCAAAGAGATTATTTATTTTGATTTTCTTATCTTAATTCAAAATTTAATACTTTAACTCTTTAATTCTTTTGGTGCTGATAATTTGTTATTGTCTGGTTGATTTTTAATTCTTTAAAATAGTCTTTAATCTTCATATTTTAAATAAACTTTTAATAAAATGTATTTGCCTTTTGATGATTCCACTACTGAGAG